>LR812531.1:46049667-46402167 GCA_903798195.1 Danio kyathit | reverse complement strand
AGCGCTGGGTGCACCTCTGAAAGTATCTAGTGGACTCAGACACTGCTTCAAACGTATCGACGCTGTTTTACAGCCTTTATAAAGCACATAAACACAGTTTTTTTATCAATAAAATCCATGTTAGCATTTAGCAACGAAGCTACAGTCACCGGGCAGACAGAAGCCCTGCCCATGACGCGATACCGCGTCTGTTCTGAAGTGAATTTGACGCGCGAATGAAGCGGAGTTTGACGCGCGAATGAAGCGAGTAAACTCAAATGTTCACGCGTCTATTTACTCGCGAATAGCGCGATTTTGCCGCGCGTTCCGCGTCTGGTGTGAACGCAGCATTACACCACCACCACCTGCCTGAACTGCTGATACAAGGCAGTATGGATCCTTGCTTTCATGTTGTTGATGCCAAATTCTGACCCTACCATCCGAATGTTGCAGCAGAGATAGATCTCATTTGATCAGGCAACAATTTTTCCAATCTTCTATTGTCCGATTTTGGTGAGCCTGTGCGAATTGTAGCCTCAGTTTCCTGTTCTTAGCTGACAAGAGTGGCACCCGGTGTGGTCTTCTTCTGCTGTAGCCCATCCGCCTCAAGGCTGGACGTGTTGTACATTCAGAGATGCTCTTCTGCATACCTTGGGTTGTTAAGAGTGGTTATTTGAGTTACTGTTGCCTTTCTATCAGCTCGAACCAGTCTGGCCATTCTCCTCTCACCTCTGGCATCAACAAGGCATTTGCAACAACAGAACTGCCGCTCACTGGATATTTATTTATTTATTTTTCGGACCGTTCTCTGTAAACCCTAAAGATTTTGTGCGTGAAAATCTTAGTAGATCAACAGTTTCTGAAATACTCAGACCAGCCCGTCTGGCCCCAACAACCATGCCACGTTCAAAGTCACTTCAATCATCTTTCTTCCCCATTCTGATGCTCAGTTTGAACTGCAGCAGAGCGTCTTGACCATGTCTACATGCCTATATGCATTAAGTTGCTGCCATGTAATTGGCGGATTAGAAATGTGCTCTAACGAGCAGTTGGACAGGTGTACCTAATAAAGTAGCCGGCTAAGGGGGCTAATAATAATGGGCTGCGTCCGAAACCGCATACTTCCATACTATACAGTACGCTAAAATCAGTATGCGAGCCGAGTAGTATGTCCGAATTTATAGAATTCGAAAATTAGTATGCGAGAAGTACCCGGATGACTTACTACTTCCGGCGAGATTCTGAAGTGCACGTTCCATACATGCTGCGCTATCCCATGATGCCCTGCGAGAGAATTCATGAATGAGAGTAAAGCGACGTAACTGACGCAGGTAGGTCACGTGACCATGACAAAATGGCGGATGTAGTACGTCTGAATTCCATTCATACTTCTCCCATTCATACTGTTTAGAACGCACTTTTCTAACGACCGAGTAGTACGTTTAAATTCAAATGCAGTACCTACTGAGTAGTAGGCGGTTTCGGACACAGCCATGATCTTGATTTATTTATTTTTTTTAACTGCTTTTATTTTAGCCAAATTAGAACAAATAAGATTTTTTCCAAAAGAAAAAAAATTATTATAGGAAATACTGTGGAAAAATTACTTTCTGTGTTAAACATCATTTGGGAAATATTTGAATAAGGAAAAATAAAAAAAAAATAAAAATTATATATATATATATATATATATATATATATATATATATATATATATATATATATATATATATATATATATATATATATATATATCCTCTAGTCATATCTGGCCAACATTCCAAACAAGTTTCAAAAATATTATGTCTAAATGTAAATTTTAGGAGAATCAAAGAAGCATATTAAGGATGTTACTTTTAAGTGTTTTCTGAATATCAAATTTGTGCTAACGTTTTGAGAACACCAGACCAAATAATGTTTATTGGACGTTCTATTGATATTACTAGAAAAACATTTATTCATAACCTTGCCAGAATGTTAAAACAATGCTACCTGTTAGGCAAGGTATCCCTTAGTACACTGTAGAAAAATGCTGGGTTCCACACAATCGATTTGTGTTGATTCAATTCAAGTTTATTTGTACTGTATAGCATTTTTCACAATAATTATTGTTTCAAAACATATTTACAAAACTTGAAGGAATTAGGTTATCTTATTAGTTTTTACACATTTAAGTGGATTGAACATAGAAATTTTAAGTTAGGGTTAACTCAAGAAAGGGTTAAACCTCAAGAATTGTCGTTTTGATTTTGTTTGAATAAACAGCTAATTTAATTTTTTGAGTGTAAGGTACCCCTTAGTAAGAAAAACACCTAGTAACCACAAGCTTTTGTACTGAAATAATGCATGCAAATGATCAACAAATTGACAAAATATCTCCCCTGTTGGTTTAAGTACAAATCACATGACACTTCCTCATTTGACCTCCAGGCCTCTGGTTCCCCCATTACCCTTATGCAATGTGCAAAGGATTTACACCCTCAGAACTGGAAGCAGTCAATCAACACGCTGTTTGAAAGCCTCTAATATCTCTCCAGACCCTGAGGTGTGCCGTTACCCACCTCCTTCATGTTAGTATACTGTAATCTGGTGAGGGCAGATAGCCGAATTCTACCGACCATCATTATGGATGCCATTCTGTGTCAGAATGTTTGTGGTCTGAGCTGCTCTGTTTAATATATAGACCTATTGCACAGCTTGTGCCAGAGCAAACTTACTTTTGGCTTTTTAAATTGCTGTCAGGTTCAATAAAAGACAAGCCGTGAAAAATTAGTGATGAAAAGGCATGTATGGTTATATTTGCACAGCCGTTGTAGATTGATTTAGTAAATCTGGAAATTATCAGAATTTGTGTGTTTTTTTTTTATTTGCACCTTGTCAGTAAATCTTCCACAGAATTTTCTATCCCCATTAACATTTTATAAAATCACACTATTCTGCCCGGTTAAAGTAAATACGGACATATTTATGCAATTAAATTTATGTAATTAAATCCAACAAATGGTGTCTGACTAAATATATTGTCTATGTAGTAGCTAACAAAATTTTGAGTAAAACTTTAGTTAAAGGCTTAAGTCACACTATTAATAACTGGCTTATTATATGCCTATTATTAGGATATTAACTGTGTTTCAGTACTTCTAAAGTATTACCTTATTCTACATACCTAGTCTTACAAAATACCTTGCAGCTACTGCCTTACTAACCATTAATAAACTGCTAATTAATAGATTATTTAGCTAACGATTTGTTAATAGTGTGAATTATACACTAAAATGAATTGTTACCCAACACAATCACAGAGCAATTTGTAACTTTTTGATTTAGAGGCTAATTATGGCCCATTTCCACTGAGTGGTACGGAATGGTACGATTCAGGAACAGTTTTATGGCCGTTTCCACTGTCAAAAGCTACCAAAAAGCGAACCGTAACGTTACTCTTTTTGGGTACCCTTTTGAAAGGGTAACTAGCACAACAAAAGGGTACCAAAAGGAAGATCTAGACGCGCAGCTGAACGCTGTTGGTTTACAGATAAACGTCACTAGCACGTACACAAGCAAGAAGAATGAAAACAAAGGAACCGCCCTTTTTAAATACACTGGCAAGACATATATATATATATAATAACAAGCCATGGTCAACCTGAGCTCAAAGTAACCTTGTCTTCGTCTTGATGTACAGCCACAAAGCCAAGAAGAACAAAATCTGCCATGTCCTGTTTTTGTTTTACGAAGTCGTCTAAAAGCACAAGCGGTTTCACTTTTCTCCAAAGAGCTCGCGTGCATTCGCCATGCGTCTATATTTGGAATAACGAATTTCTCAAGCTGATGATAATATAGTGCGCATGATTATTGAAGTGCTTCTGACATCCGATCCTTTCAGAAAAAGACAAACGCGAGAGTGACGTGCAAATAAAACAAAAGAGAAGCCTTAAAAAAACAAAGGAGCAAATGATTCTTTCAGCAACCTAAAACATGAACAAACTGCCATGTTTAACTATTATCATTGTCTTTTGGACTATTATGAACTTAGGATGACGGAATTACTTTTTAAACAGAGGCTATATTTGCTGGTGAAGATTAAAGACACAGATGAGAGGTTTGCACTGACTGTGGGTATGTTGCGAGTTGTCTTTGAACCCAAATAAGGGCTAAATGTATGCTGTTTGTAGTTTTTCTGTAATTGGTAATATATCAGAGACTGTAAAGGGCTGTATGTGTTCATATATGTTGCATTTATTCATTTTTTTATATAATAGCAGACATTACAGTAGGCTATTTCGCTATCATTGATCTGCAGTTATAATCAAATCATGTTCATAGAAAGGTTAGTAATGAACATTTATACACAAGTTTTTATGTGTATAAAGCATCTGTTTTGTGAGAAGTGCTTCTCATACGATATGTGAACGACTCATACAGCTTTACTTTGGCATTTTCTCGAGCGAAAACGACGTCGACTGAAACTACCATCGGTACCCTTTTGGCAGTGGAAACGCAAGCCTGATAAAGGTACTGTACCACTTAGTGTAAAGGGGCCATTAGTATGAATTTGTCCGATCTCATTTGTACAATTTAGAGTGATTTGCTCATCCCCCAATAACTGTTGGGTTTAGGGCCGGTTATAGCTTCTGGATTTACAACATGTCAATTCATAAACTTCTCCCACAACACACAAAAACAACGTAGGCTCATTCTAAAAAACGTATACATTTCTGGAGATCGAGAATTATATAGCCAGAAGTACATATGTCTGCATTTGTAACCCTCATATAGTAATATATTGATAATGTGTATTAGGGATGCCCATATTTGATCATGTGATAGGAAATCGGGTTCGATCCCGCAGTTTTAGACTCGATCGGAATCGGATGTTACCTCCCGATCAGAACTCGAATATATAAGTATAGTTGATAAGAAAGGAAAGACTAATGCAGTGGTGTGGAAGTAACTCCTGTGGCCTCACCATCACCACCATCCACCTCCCTGACACCGAAGCCAGCGGTGTCAGAAGAGAAGGCAATGAAGCAAACACAGATGGCTATGAGGCGCCGTGTAGGATTTAAATCAAACTTCACTATCAACACGTGCATATACACCTATAAATCACTCGCATATACACCTATACTATTGAATGTTCAAAACATGTATGAACTTGCGCATATACATATAAACTTAATGCATGCATACACCCACATGAACACGCACATGCATATAAACTCAACGATCCTTGCATATACTCCCATATTAAAACTCGCACATACAAACTTGATCCTTGCATAAACACCCAAATTAACACTCACATACACATAAACAAACGCAAACTTACAAAATAAAATTCACAAACATATTTATCAGGAATCAGGTTATTGCAAAGCTGCTGAAATAGAAAGAATGTGATTAATAGAGCTATTAAATATGTTAAATAATGAAGATGTGTTATATAAAATAATTTAAATATTAGTCTATATAAATAGACAATATAAAAAATATAAGAGATATTTATGTTAAACCTTTCAATTTAATTAGGTAATTAAATATAAATAGGCAGATAAAACCCTTAAAGGACGTTCAAGATAAAAAGCAACCAGAACTAATATACTCAAACAACTCTCCTATTGCAAATATTAATGTAGCCTTTACTCATTTTGATTTTTTATTATTATAATTATTATTCTTTTTCTTTTCTTTTTACGATGTGGATGTCATAATTGTAAGATTTTGGTATTATTTATTATTATTATTATTGGTATTATTATTTTGATTGGTAAATATTCAGCATATGCAAAAAAAAAAATAAACACTGATAAAAGTTTCTGTTCATCACATTGGTAAAGCTAACCCCCACAAACTTTCTATATATATATTTATAAGCCAAGTCTGAGAGTTTTATTTATTTGATAGTTTATTTCACATTTCTTATTTGTAAAGGCTAAATACAAATAAAAAGTAAACATTAATTTTTTTGCAAAATAATTGGTTTTTATTTTTTTTTTAAAAGTTATAAGAGTCTGAAGGTATTATAGACTTTGCAAATTCACTTTGCAGACATTTGTAGGTACAGACATTCATTGTCTGCGTTCTTGGCAGTTTTTCCCTGTCTTTTTAATATTGTTCATATCGATATCAGAATTATATCGTATCGACCGAAATTATATATATATATATATATATATATATATATATATATATATATATATATATAGATATATATATTCTCATTATTTTCTATCACATCTATAGTTTTGTGCTGGCACAAAGTTAGACCTCTTACTTGAGACAGAAACTGCAACACGTGGAGCATGACATCACTTTGTTGTAGAGATGCTATTGGTTAAATGCCGGCAAAGTAGAACACGGAAACAACTTAAAGCAGAAAGCACGAGTTTGTCTGCGGTCTGGAGGTATTATAAAGTTGATGGGACTTTTTAGTGCTCTTGCAAACGTCCTTGATGAAAACAGAAACGGACTCAAACCAGCCAAGGTAGAGATGTTAGTTTTCATTAAGAAAAACATGCATTTCCTTCTGTGAAACTTACTACTGTGATGACAGTAAGAGTTAGGAGTGCAGTTCCTAAAACACTGTGGCACTTTTATTTTAAAAAAAATTTATGCATGCCTGCCGGGTATTTTAAATTGAGGTGATATTTGTTTTTATATTAGAATTTTTTTTTTATTTATATTTACTGTTCCACTAAAGTCCAAAAGTAAAGAATTGATGTTATTTATTACTTGATTGTTCAAGCTACCTCAAAGAAGTGCTCTGCTTGTTAACAGAGTTGTTGAATGTTAAAATAAGGTGAATTCAATAAAAAATAAGGAAGATACTGGATCTCTTCACTCTTCTTTATTCCTGTTTTATGTATTATAGAAGTATTGGATTGGGTTTCAGTATTGGATACTTAAAATCAAATGACTCGGATTCAGACTCAAGGGCAAGAAAATCAGGACATCCCAAATATGTATACTATATTTGTTACATTCTGGAACTATTTATATTTAGTTTTAATTAATTCTTTTTTTGTTTTGTTTTGTCAGTACATACACATTTAAGTACAAGTGCATTCACATTTATCAACAATATTCAGTGCCAAATGTGAGTATTATAGTTTTTTGATACTAATATACCGTTGCAGATTATATTATAAATACATTATACTTTTTTCTTAAAGGTACTTATTCTAGCTCCAATATTCATTGTCTAGTTTCTGCTGATTAATTTCTTAAATGTTTTTGAAACAGGCTAGTTAACATCGATATTAACCTTGAAGAAAAAAGCCAGGTTTCTGAGGACATAACATCTTTGCTGGGATAGCGTTCTGAAGTTAAAACATTTACTGTGCTTGATCACTCTCACCATTTTCAGTGAGAGATATGACAAAGCAATGGAATTTCAGGGCTATGGAAAAACGTGCTTGCTTTCAGCTCCCATGCAAGCACATTCCAGGAAACGCTGGGGTTAAGAATACAGTCAACTGTGGCCTTTGAACACTCATCAGCACTGTGTATCCGCTAAGTGTCTGTGACTTTAGCTTTAGATCTCAACAGCTCAATGGCAGCGCCACACGCAGGTGTCCATCCAATAACCTTGTGCGAGCGGGAAATGTAGACTCATTGAGAATGTTGGCACAGCCTCATCAACACGGCCTTTGTTCTTCGACTCCACAAATTAGACTAGATTATTTTGCCAATGCTTTCTGAAGGTGGCCAGCAACATTTATAGGAATGGAGGCTATTTGATTTCAATTGAATTGACACTCAGTTTATCCTTGCATTGCAGTAGCAGAACAATTCCAGATATGTGAACCATTAAAGTAACTACTTGGATTTTCTTAACAAGATGAATTAGCAAATAAATGCTAAGAGGTTGTTGCTTCTACTACTTTTGAGGCAAACCAGACTTCCTTTTTTCTCCAGTCAGCTAAGGGACATATTAAGCAAACATCACATTTATAAGGGGTTTAAACACAGTTGTATGGCAACATTGTGTGAATATAACCAGCCTCTAATTATAAAAATGTATGAATTCTATTTATTTATAATCATACTTTATAAGAACAGTCTCCAGAAACACTTTAATTGACATTTGTAGGGGGAAAAAAACACCCATTAGTGTCGATCTCTCTTTCATTAGCATAGACAGCCCTGAGTGAGAAGCAGCCAGTGACTGAAGGTTTTTGCACAATGAAATCCGAAATTTTCGTATGCGTTTTTTTCGTATTATTATCCGAAAAACACATCACGTACACAAACCTTGCATATTGAGTCCGATAATTAATCCATTCCAAAAAAAAAAAAGCAAAACATTTCAGAGTCAATTCAAGCCCTGATGCTTTGCTCCTCTCTTCTCCAAAGTAGAAAAAGAAAGAGGAATAGGCTACATATTGTGTTCATCCAATACTGCATAGAGAGGAAGGAAAGTTCTCCTCATTGTCAAAGAAGTTTATTTCAGGAAATCAGTGGAATTTTGATACATTGCTTGTGATACTTAACACGTTTACATACATAAAACAAATCGCAGGGCTGTGCAATTAATCGAAAATTCAGTTTTGATTTCGACTTCTAACGATTATGAAAAATCATTAATCGAGATAAAACGATTATTGCATCATATACCGCCCCCTTTCCAGATGTACACATTTGCTCTGCAAAGCTCAGTTTCATGTGAAAATGACTAAAAGCATGTACTGTAATGTAAATTTTGCAGCACGGGATGCGCATCATTCATTGATGTACATTCAAATCATTCATGTTTTTAAAAGAGCAAAAGAGATGGCATGCTGTTGTGTGTATGCGCTCAGCCTCAGAGACAAGCAGAGCACACACATCTAAAGTCATCTTAAAGTGAGCGATTTAATGGTCCAATACATGCAAATTTGTGTCAAAACACAGTGTTTAGTGATTATTCATATTAACCCTTATTTATGTAATAAACAAACGAGTTGAGAATCAAAAGACATGTGAAAGTGAAACCCTAAATCAGAACCGTACTGCTCTTAAAGTGACAGCGCGCAATATTCCTGCTGCTATCATTATTCAAACAACAAAAGACAAAATCACTCACTGCTCTTGACTGAAGGACCTTTGTACTGTAGCTATAATTAAAGTTTTTTTTTTCTTACAGTGAAGATGCTTAAAGCACAGTTTGTTACATATTTTTATTCTATTGTATGTATTTCCCTTTCCCTTATTTACAGGGAGAAAAATAAACTGTATATATATATATACAGTTGAAGTCAGAATTATTAGCCCTCCTGAATTATTAGTGACCCTTTTATCACCAATTTCTGTTTAATGGAAAGAAGATTTTTCTAAACATAATAGATTTAAGAACTCAATTCTAATGACTGATTTATTTTTATCTTTGCGATGATGACAGTATAATATTTGACTAGATATTTTTCAAGATACTAGTATTCAGATTAAAGTGCAATTCAAAGGCTTAATTAGGGTAATTAGGCAAGTCATTACATAACAGTAGTTTCTTCTGCAGACAATCCAAAAATATATATTGCTTAAGGTGCTAATAATATTGACCTTAAAATAGGTTATAAAATATTTAAACCTACATTTATTCTAGCCAAAAAAAAAAAAAAAAAGACTTTCTCCAGAAGAAAAAATATTATAGGAAATACTGTGAAAAATTCCTGAATCTGTTAAACATCATTTGGGAAATATTTATATATAAAAAAATTCACAGGAGGGCGAATAATTCTGACTTCAACTGTATATCGTTTTGAATAATCGTGATTACAATTATGACCAAAATAATAGTGATTATGATTTTTCCCATTATCGAGCATCCCTAACAAATCCTGAACCAAGACTGACAGTAGACCTTATAATAGGTGGTGGCCACGTTGAACTATCAGACCATGAGGCATCTAGCTTTCTTTATGGACAGTACGTCAAAGGTATGGACACACACACACACCCCAAACAGCAGTAGGACAGAGGTGTGCCAGTCACTGAATCCAGCATATAGTTTGACTCCAATGACAGCATTCTGTATTTTGACTTTCGCTTGTATGGTGACTCTAAACTGTCAAAACACCTCTCAACGTGTTTTTTCAGATATGAAAAGCAGAAAAAACTAACCTGGTTTAAATTTTTTCATGACAGATGAAAGTTCTGGAGGCAGTGTGTCAATACGATTCACACAGCGTGAGGTTGAATTTAATTTTTAACATGTGAAAATTACAGATAAAATTTCAGCTTCAGTGTGCAATAACCTTAAGACTGGCATTAGATGTTGAGTTTTAGGATGTGAACACTGTGGTCTCCATAGACGACTTCTCAGCCACTTTTTGTCACATTTTCAGTTTTTCCTCAGAGATAACGTTAGTTCTGTTTTGAATCTGCCGCTATGCTGATGCACAGGCATTTGTAGCTCCACCTCCTTTTAAAAAGAGGGACAACAATCTCATTTGAATTTAAAGTGACTATCACAAAAACAGCACAATTTAGATCGAAGCTTAAAAGGGTCAGTTTCAAAGAGTTATAAACTAATGTTTGTATGGTATTTTGAGCTAAAACATCAAATACACACTTTAGGGACATCAGAGACTTATTTTAGATCTTGTAAAAAGGGTCATAAACTTTAACACACAGCTAGCTCAAAAAAAATGAACTTTCCTTGTCCTGTGTAGACGTGGGCTCTTTCAGACTGATTATTTTTCATCGTGGCTAATATTGCAAAGATTAATCATAGCTGAGAGAGGCACAAAGAGGATTAAAATTCCTGTTTCTCTTGGACTAGGCCTCACAGAGTCCTTGTTAAAAGGCTAAAGTGGCATAAAGGCATCATGACTTAAAGGGGTCATACCATGAGAAATCAAATTTTCTGTAATGTTTAGCTTTAGGAGATTAAAAGTACTTTAAAAATATACTGTAACTGAAAATTCATCAATTCACAAAGACTTTTTTTATTGAAACAAAGCTGCAAAAATGCTCACTCTGCACTTTCTTCGTCAGATGACTGTTTTTATGACCTATATATGTCCTTTCTGCCTTAAAATAGATGTTATGCAAGTCTCAGATGTCTAGAATGTGTCACAAAGTTTAAGCTTAATGTTTTTAAGAAGATCATGTATTGTATCATGATGTAAATGCCCATTTTTGAGTAGAAGTATTGCATTTGTCTCTTTAAATGCAAATGATCACCCTCTTTCCAGAAGAAGGTGGAGTCTTTATAATGTTTGTCTTGGTTACTCTGTTAAAACATTTATTTGGTTTTATCATGGCCTAGTGGTATTGAAGGTATTTGTCACCATGAAAGTTCATTGTCTCCATGGATTTTATAGCCATGGCAGTTTAAATTTATGATATACAGCATGGTTTTCTGAGCACACCTATTCAATGCACATTCACAGAAAGCCAGCTGTCAGGCTGGCCTCATGTGATTCTTAAACTTGTATCTTATTTGCCGATAAACTGAACTTTGCATAAAACACAAAGTTCACATACTCACAAATGCTTACTATATGTTGGGGAACGTGAACAACTTAGAAAGAAATTGAATATGTACAGTTGAAATCAGAATTATTAAACCCCCTTTGAATTTTTGTTCTTTTTTAAATACTTCCCAAATTATGTTGAACAGAACAGGGACATTTTCACAGTATGTCTGATAATATTGTTTTCTTCTGGATAAAGTCTTATTTGTTTTATTTCAGCTAGAATAAAAGCCGTTTTTAATTTTTTAAACACTATTTTAAGGTCAAAATTATTTGCCCCTTTAAGCTAGATTTTTTTTCTATAGTCTACAGAACAAACCATCGTTATACAATAACTTGCCTAATTACCCTAACCTGCCTAGTTAACCTAATTAACCTAGTTAAGCCTTTAAATGTCACTTTAAGCTGTATAGAAGTGTCTTGAAAAATATCTAGTCAAATATTATTTACTGTCATCATGGCAAAGATAAATTAAATTAGTTATTAGAAATGAGTTATTAAAACTATTATGTTTAGAAATGTGTTGAAAAAATCTTTTCTCTGTTAAACAGAAATTAGGGAAAAAATAAACAAACAAAGGGGCTAATAATTCAGGGGGTTTAATCATTCTGATTTCAACTGTATATTAGATCTCTGTATTGCAGAAGCTGTATTTTGTGTAATATGTCCCCTTTAATCTTGTAAAACCTGTATATATTCAGTATACAGTATACATTATATTATTTTATAAAACTTTATTACAGTTTTTGTTTAACTGTAAAATCTAAAAAGTAATTCATGGCAATATGAAGCTCCCATGATGACATTTAAAGTACATGATGAAAACAGCAAAAAAAAAAAAAAGCCCATTTCTTTATAAACTCTACTGTATAGCTGAAAAAATATGCAGAAACAAAACACAACATTACAAAATGGACCTCAGCCTTCATATGAGCTGTATACTGGGTAATACTGGAGGTAATGAGTTTGCTCAGAGATTAGGGTGGTTATCACAGTCTCAGCAGTTTGTCTGCTCCAGCGCTGCTCTAAATCTCCTTGTAATCGTACAGCGATATCAGCCATGCAGATTTTAAAGACCAGCAGGACTTGAGAAGTTTTACCTTAGATAACCTGTAAGGTGTTGTTCTGCAGTCATGCATAGTTGCAAGATTAGAGTAGAATGTTTAATGCATTATGGAGTTTAGCGTGCCATTTTTAAGTTTCATGCAAATCATAATTTGTTTGTGAATATGTTCCTATGCAGATTGTGTGCTAAATGTGCATTTTGGGTGAGACGATTGCAAATAAATGCACATTTTAGCACACAATCTGCATATGAACACGCATCACGATATCCATCATCAACAGTAGAAGCAACAGTGCTTCTTACACATAGACTTTACTTGGGCGGGCCACCCAGTATATTAACGGCCGACCAAGTATATTTGGTGACATTGTTCTTTTAAACTATCCTCCTTTTACTTTTTTTTTTTGCATACAGGTCTCTGTCCATTAACCAAAAATTCACGATGGATTAACCAGTGGAAAACCAGTGGAAAATCTCACATTTCTTACTGCTGTTTCTGTGTGCGTGAGAACTGTTGACACTCCTACAGACAGTCTCACATGCTCTGCAGACCCACAGGGAAGCGATTTTCATATAAATATTCAGCCCGGGTTTCTGAATCTGCTTAAATGTCAGGGACTTGAAATTTGCTTCCGCTTTCTAAAGTTGTCGTTAATCGTATGTGTTTTTGCATTACTCTTTTATTTAAGCCTACCTTTGCTTGGAGAGCGAGATAAACAATATTTAATTAATTCTTTAATATAAGTGACTCAGAAAAACTTTACTATATACTCGGAGTGGATAAAATGACATATAAACATTAGGAGCTCTATTTTAATGATCTAGGTGCAAAGTCTAAAGCGCATGGTGCAAAAGCATTAAGGACATGTCCAAATCCACTTTTGTTATTTTAAGGACAGAAAAATACAGTTTGTGCCCTGGTTTTCAGCTCAAATCAATCAGAGTCTCATCTCCCATTCCCTTTAAGAGTCAGTTGCGTCACACCATGGCACATTTGCTATTTATGTGGCGGACTTTGTAAGTGAAAAAACTGAACGCTTAACTAGCGAGAAGCGAGAGGATAAAGATTGAGCCTCCTCCATTCAGCCTCTTTACTTTCGCTTTCTCTTTCGTGAATGAGGGAACGGTGTTGTATGCACTCCACTGAAGACATCCTTTAGCCTACATATTAAATTTTGTTTGTTAAGCACAAAGATTTGTTTCAAAACTATTTCTATAACTATTTCTATTAACTATTTTCAGTTCCAATTTCCAGCAAACAAATAAATGAGTAATAATAAAATGAAGTGTGGTCAAAAAACTGAGTTATATCCAAACACGCGTCCCATGCCCCTTACACGTGGCACAAAGCAGGAAAATTAGGGTTGTGTTGGTCTGAAAACAGCAACACATCACGGCAAACACATCTTGCGCCTTATTGCGCTAGAAGTGGTTAATCAACTCATTTGCCTTATTTAAATAATCTACACTTTTTATTATTGTAATTATTATAATTTTTATTCCTTTTTATGTCATTTATTTCTCATTTGCCGTATATTTTATTCATTTTATGTAAATATATTATATATTATATACATATCTAAAATGCGTTGATAATACTGTACAGCAGTCTTTAAAAAATGTTAACCCATTGAAAAGAAACAGTGTATAAGAGTGTCATAATAAATAAAAAATATTGTAAAAATTGTTTTGTTTTTGTTTGTCACATGTAGTCAACCATTTATGTGCTTTGGGTAAAAGGAGTTCAATTCGGCTATCTGGTATCCACAAATGTTTGTGAATGGCCATTAATTTGGGAGTGTTGGTAGCTGTACACAAATCTTTTCACAAACCGAAAGAAAGAGACAATATGATTTTAATAGATCACTGCCATGTAATGTAGATTAGAATTTTTTTAGCAATTTTAACATATATTATCTGCTGTATTCATTTGAAAAACCATAAAGAGGTCAACATGTCAAGGTGAGCCATTCATTAAATGTTTCTTCAGCCCAAAAAAATTCTGATCAATTCCTGCTATAGGTTAACCAGAAAGTGTCATCGCTGACGCAAAGTGTAATTAAAGACTCTGAAAGTCTCTTACCACAAAACATACTGACATGTGCACACAGCACTAGTCATGCCGTGATGGTGCTTGCACAGATATCTTATCTGCTGGAAAGAGATAAATACAACTCAAAGGCTCTGGCCACTGACAGGAAACCAATAAAGCTATAATTTTTGGAGGGTGAAGAGGTTGATGATTATTGCAAACCTGGCTCTCCTTATGGCCTCTTCACCCCGGGAGTTGTTGGGAAGTATGTTGGCTTTCATGGGACCTGGTTGTTACTTAACTGCCTCTCGATAAATTTGTCAATGAGTGTCTCTGCCTTAATTTGAGCAATAAAACAATTTAGGGTTATTACCGGAAGTGTTTTGTTGTTGAATCCTCTACTAAACCCCCTCAACCCATTTTCATGATCGTTTCTTTCTGAGTCAGTTCATTATCTCCATCAGATGTTAACCTCTTATAGGACTTTAGTGAGGAAAAGTGTAGAAAGACAGTATACAGTTTTTGAAGTGTGATTGATCTGCCTCTTACAGTGCATTTTAGCAATGAAACAGCCATGTCTGGATTTCAGCTCAAAGTTTCTCATAAACTTTGTTTCTCATACATTTTCTCAAAAGCAAAGTTTCTCATAAACTGCTCCGGGTGTGTGTTCGCAGTGTTTACGTTCACTGCTGTGTGTTTGTGCACTGGGTTAAATGCAGAGCACAAATTCCAAGTACTTGGCCATTTTAAAACTTTCACTTTCATAAACAACAAAGTGGAGATACAATGTGAATGCTTCTCTACATAATGATAATAACAAAAAACCAACTACAGTGTTTGAGGTTTGGTCATATAGCTCAAACACTACATTGCTGAATGCACTATTCCTTGTATAAACGTTTTGTTTTTATAAACTGATTTCTTTGTACATTTTAAAAACACCCTGTTCATTAGAAGTCAAAATACTTGTGTACTTGTGCTATAGTGTCAGTCAGCAACGTCTACTCAAACATTTTGGAGAATTACTGTTCACAGAGATACAAAGAAATGGTTTATTTCCTTAATGTATTTTAGTAAACCTTAAACATTTGCAATTTACAATTATATAATTTCATAATAATAAACTTATTATGTTATTTTACAGAGTGGGAATGCACAGAGAATTGCTGTCTGCCAGAGGGATGACCAACCATGAGGACTTCTGCATTGTCTTGGAGGACGAGCGAGTCATGGCTGGCTTGGAATTGCTGAACTGGATTTATGCAAGTATTCCCCAAATTAAAATCACCCAAAAACAAACTGTTATTAGGTTTCTGACCCAAATTCACTGCTGCAACCTTTGGTCTCTGAATTGACTGATTGATTGATTGATTGTGTTGCTAATATTTTGAGATGCAGCTTTTATACTGGTTTTATATGTTATGCAATACACTAATTCTGTCAGACTTTGTCTACAATGTAGAAAGTTGACAGAATATTTTTTTTTTCATGGCATGGATTAAGAATTTTTTTCAGAGCTTAACATTGCTGTAAATGTTCAATAGATTTGTTTAACACATTGTATGTACCATTTTGTTATCAGTGGAACATGTAATAAAATGATATTTGGCAAAAATGCATTGTGTATGAATTTTATTATAAATTATATATTTTACATTTTATGAATGAGTAATTTTTATTAATAAATATGAGTAAATGGTGGTTGATGTGCTTAAATAATAAAAGCACATTCCACTAATAATATTAAAATCTTCATCTATCACTCAAAAAACTAGTAATTTTCACATGATTCATTCAAGTGGTTTTTACTAGTCTGGAAAATTACTTAAAATATTACGTGCAATAGTGTTACCACTATTTTTTTTAAAGTAAATAGCACATACAATTTTTTTTACAATGAATGAAAACTATAAGATGCAATTACTTGAATGTCTTTTGAAGACATTCGTTGTGTCCTTTTAAAAGCCCTTCTTATTTTGGTTATGCAACAACAGGCTGATATGCATGCAAGGTCAAAAAACATTGTCCTATAATATGCATTTATTTGTATTTAATTATCCCATGGACTTCCATATGATTTGTTCAACAATTCATTTTTTCAAATCGCCACTTTGCGTGACACTAATATTTAAAAAATCCATAATAGGTGCACTTTAATCATTGAAACTTTGCAGACCTTTTTTACATTCCCAAACAGCTACATTACACTGGACCAAATGTTAAAAAAAGCATATTGCATTTAATTAGACTTGTTGACATTAGCAACAAAACTAAAAAAGTGCATCATAATAACCTTCTGAGTTGTATTTTTAAAGGATTTATATTTAATCTCACCTAACAGGTAGGGATGCAATTAGGGATGCAACGATTATAGACTTTGGTTGTACGATTATAGTTTGAGGAATAATCACGGATTCATGGTTATCATGATTATGCATTCATTGATTTCAAAACACTAATAGTTTAGAAAAATCACCTAAAAAATCTTATATTGTACAGTGTTATTTATTGCGGCTCTGAAACCAATTAATACAGCACAAAATACTAATACAAAACGAACAATAGTCCATTTACTTTAAAATATATATTTAATTCCACGTCCCAAGAGCTTTTCTGTGCCTGACGATCGGGTTGTCGTAGTCCTAACCTTCGACCACCACCATGCGCCCACCTCCAAGTTCGAGGCCATGGTGCTCCACTGGAAAAAGGTGGTTTGCCACCTCCAGGTTGCTTACACCAGGTGGAGGAGTTAAAGAATCTTGGGGTTTTGTTCACGAGTGAGGGAAGGATGGAAAGTGAGATTGACAGGCGGATTGGTGCAGCGGCAGCAGTAATGCGGTCGATGTACTGGTTCGTTGTGGTAAAGAAGGAGCTGAGCCGAAAGGAAAAGCTCTCGATTTTCCGGTCACTCTACATTCCTACTCTCACCTATGGCCATGAGCTTTGGGTCATGACCAAAAGGACAAGATCTTGAATACAAGAGGCCGAAATTAGTTTCCTTCGTAGGGTGGCAGAGCGCACCCTTATAGATAGGGTGAGGAGCTCTGTCACCCGGGAGGAGCTCGGAGTAGAGCCGCTGCTCCTCCATATAGAGAGAAGTCAGCTGAGGTGGCTCGGGCATCTGTTTCGGATGGCCTCGGGGAAGACCCAGGACATGCTGGAGGGACTATGTATTTTGGCTGGCCTGGGAAGGCCTCGGGATCCCCCTGGAGGAAGTGTCTGGGGAGAGGGAAGTCTGGGGTTCTCTCCTAAGGCTGCTGCCCCCGCAACCCAGAAAGAAAGAAAAATAGAAAAAAATAGAAAAAAATATATCAGGTGTGCATAATTATTAGGCAACTTCCTTTCCTTTGGCAAAATGGGTCAAAAGAAGGACTAGACAGGCTCCGAAAAACCAAAAATAGTGAGATATCTTGCAGGGCGATGCAGCACTCTTAAAATTGCCAAGCTTCTGAAGCGTGATCATCGAACAATCAAGCGTTTCATTCAAAATAGTCAACAGGGTCGCAAAAAGCGTGTGGAAAAAGCAAGGCGCAAAATAAACTGACAACTGAACCATGAACTGAGAAAAGTCAAGCGTGCAGCTGCCAGGATGCCACTTGCCACCAGTTTTGCCATATTTCAGAGCTGCAACATCACTGGAGTGCCCAAAAGCACAAGGTGTGCAATACTCAGAGACATGGCCAAGGTAAGAAAGGCTGAAATAACAAACATGTGCAGTTTTGAACAAGACACACAAGCTGAAACGTCAAGACTGGGCCAAGAAATATCTCAAAACTGATTTTTTCTAAGGTTTTATGGACTGATGAAATGAGAGTGAGTCTTAATGGGCCCGTGGCTGGATCGGTGAAGGGCAGAGAGCTCCAGTCCGACTCAGACGCCAGCAAGGTGGAGGTGGAATACTGGTTTGGGCTATACTGGTTTGGGTATCATCAAAGATGAGCTTGTGGGGCCTTTTCGGGTTGAGGATGGGGTCAAGCTCAACTCCCAGTCCTACTGCCAGTTTCTGGAAGACACCTTCAAGCAGTGGTACAGGAAGAATTCTGC
The DNA here is from genome assembly GCA_903798195.1 of Danio kyathit. NCBI lineage: Eukaryota > Metazoa > Chordata > Actinopteri > Cypriniformes > Danionidae > Danio > Danio kyathit. The sequence goes on along the minus strand of LR812531.1, from coordinate 46,383,590 downwards.
ATCCTTCAAGAAAAACATGATTTTCATGCAGGACAATGCTCCATCACACGCGTCCAAGTACTCCATCACTTCAATAATAAAATTAATCCCCAAAAATACAACTTGCCTAATAATTCTGCACTCCCTGTATAGTTGAGGTCAGAATTATTAGCCCCCCGGTTTATTTTTTTCCCCAATTTCTGTTTAATGGAGAAAAGAGTTATTCAACACATTTCTAAACATAAAAGTTTTAATAACTCATTTCTAATAACTGATTTATTTTATCTTTGCCGTGATGACAGTAAATATAATTTTACTAGATATTTTTCAAGACACTTCTATACAGCTTAAAGTGACATTTAAAGGCTTAACTAGGCAGGTTAGGGTAATTAGGCAAGTTATTGTATAACAATGGTTTGTTCTGTAGACTATCAGAAAAAATATAGCTTAAAGGGGCTAATAATTTTGACCTTAAAATGTTTTTAAAAAAATTAAAAACTGCTTTTATTCAAGATGAAATAAAACAAAAAAGACTTTCTCCAAAAGAAAAAATATTATTAGACATACTGTGAAAATTTCCTTGCTCTGTTAAACATCATTTGGGAAATATAAAAAAAAAAATCAAATAAAAAAAAAATCTAATCAAAGGGGGGCTAGTCATTCTGAATTCAACTGTGTATATATATATATATATATATATATATATATATATATATATATATATATATATATATATATATATATATACAATATATATATAGAATGTCAATTCGGATGAAAGTAAAGCTTCCATTCTGAAGTGAAGTCTATACATGCACTTTTAGGCCTGCATGCTGGGAAACAGTCCCAAGCCAATTTTGTTTAAATTTAGCGCAAATAAATAGTTTGCAACCACTTACCTTAAAAGAAATTTAGTAAATTCAATGAATCATTTTTTTTAGTGTACTATTACTTGATTTAAAAAATTCCCTGAGGAGGCAAAAATAATGCTGACAATGTGCTCTATGAATTTCCTCTCTAAAACGAGTCTGTAGAGACTTTACCCTAAACATGACTGTCCTCTACTGGCCACATCACTGTTTGAATAACTGCCTTGTTTTCTTTTCTTTTTTTTTTATTTTAGATCACATTCTGTAGACAAAATTAAACGCAAAAATGAGGATCTTTTGATGAGTAAAATAAGAACAACTTCCCTGTTCAACATTATGCCTATATGATATGGTATCAGTTTGTTTTGGCTAAATTATACTAAAAAAAAGTCATTAACTCTATCTGAAAGTATTGTCACAGGATGAAATAAACTCAAATGAGAAAAACTTTAATCTACAACCAAGATCCAAAGTATCTCACAATGCAATACACTAAACTTGAACTTGTGTTGTGTAGTATCTCATTTTTACTGCCTTTTTTCACGCTGCTTTAGATTCTCAGAAGCATCTTTTTAGCATGACACAATTCCTGGCCGGTTTTGAATCCGCATTCATCCATTTCACTTTTGCTCCATTTCAAGTCACCACTTGCACAGCCATAATATCGCTGATATTCATTTAAAAGCAAGAAAGAAACCAGGTGGCCTTTTTTTTCCAGGATTGTAGTACAGGAATGTTCAACCACTACTGAAGCGATACAGTTTCAATAAGCCTGTGTGTGGGTGCAATTCATCAAGCTGCAGAACACTTTTCTTAAATCTGTATAGGGCTTATAGAAAGTATTTTATTTTCTGTTTTGAAGGATTTATATTCTCACTGAGGTTTAACAATATTCCTCTATAATATTTATTTGGAGAAATGTAGCAATTGTTATTAATATTTCCAATGGACTTATTCAGTAGTTGTTATGAATAGACGTTTCTTATTTAATGCATTATTTGCATTGTGGCACTACGCATGTATTATTTGCTTCATATAATGAATGCAGAAAGTCCACAAAGTGTTACAAAATCAAGTGTATATAAGTGTATATAAGTGTATATAAGTGTATATATATATATATGTGTGTGTGTGTGTGTGTGTGTGTGTGTGTGTGTGTGTATATATATATACGTGTATATATATATATATATGTGTATGTATATATATATATATATATATATATATGTGTATGTGTGTGTGTGTGTGTGTGTGTGTATATACACATATATATACATACACATATATATATACACATATATATATATATATATATATATATATATATATATATATATATATATATATATATATATATATATATATATATATATATATGTGTATGTATATATATATATATATATATATATATATATATATATATATATATATATATATATATATATATATACACATATATATATATATATATATATATATGTGTATATATATATATATATATATATATATATATATATATATATATATATATATGTGTATATATATATATATATATATATATATATATATATATATATATATATATATGTGTATATATATATATATATATATATATATATATATATATATATATATATATATATATATATATATATATATATATATATATATATATATATATATATATATATATATACACACATATATATATACACAGTATATATGCCAGAGCAGGTAATGTGTCTGATCACAGGTGTTTTGACCTCAGGTGTTTGTGGCCGAAGCTGCTCTTAAAAGTATCGTCATTTACTGTTCTGTATATGGCAGAATGATTTACTGGGAGACAAACAAACATAGGTCACCATAGTAACACATTCATTGGTATAATAAATATTCAACACAAATGTTATTTTTAGAAATGAAACTAAAAACATGATAAAAGATGGAATCTCACAGCTGAAGGTGTAACTGTTTATATCACACATGACAATAAAAAATACAATAAAAAATCCATAATCCAAAACCAAAAAAAACTTTAAAATAAATCTAATAATGAATAAAATAATGTATTAAAAGTTTTATTATTTATCATTTTCCTTTGGCTTAGTCCCTTATTTATCAGGGGACTCCAAAGCGGAATAAACCACCAACTATTCCAGCATATGTTTTACGCAGCGGATGCCCTTCTAGCTGCAACCCAGTACTGGGAAAATTTATTTATTTATTTATTTATTTTATTGTTCTTCCTATTTGGAATGTGTGTTTTTGTGTCTATGTTTTTATTAACATGTATGTATGGGATGCTATGGTTGACTGAATTTCCTAAGTAACTAACTAACTAACTAACTAACTTACAAACAAACAAACAATAAAATATTAACGATTGTGTAAATTACTTTAGAAATCTCCAGCTAATTTGCAACATGCTGTACGAATACACCGAAAAATACTCATGCACTTACTGTAGCCCGAGTATAAATTAATATGAATTAGTCAATAATTTGGCCAAATGTAAAACCGTTAGTCAACAAATTACAATGAGACTGTTAAAATTTGTGAGATGTTTAAAACTCATTTCCTAAAATCTGCATGTTTTCTTAAAACATAAACTTGTCTATGCAGTGAATATAGGGTATAAATCTGTGAATATATTGTATAATGAAGTTGGAAAAAATGGAACTCACTTTCAACTGCTCGAGTTGTAAATTTATGATAAATTATGATATTAAAATGGTTGTTATTATTATTTTTAAACAGGATATTGAACATATCCTGTTGACAAAAGGTGCCTAAATCTTCAGAAAACTACAACAATAATGCCTATTTAATTTTAATTTCAAGTTCAATTATTTATAAAGCACATTTAAAAACAGCCACAAGACTGACCAAAGTGCTGTAGGACAGAGTAAAATATAGAGACAGATTATAAAAACATAAGATCCACAGTTTTGTAGGTTGGAAGAGTTTTTAGCTGAATTCAGCACTGAACTGGAAGAGATTCTGGAAGTTCTCCTTCGTCAAATGCTAGCTATATTTTTTATAATTTTCTGCAACACAATTAAAATTAAACTGTAAGCACTTCTTTTTTTGTATCGTTTCCTTTGGAAGCCCAAATACAGAAACAGAAGATGCTCTGTGGAAATAGCAGCGTTTGGACGGCATTTTAGCTTTCTCTGCTATAACATTACAGCACCTCTGGCCACGGCCCTTTGCTTTGCAAGGTGTATGCACATGGTGAATGCATGTAACTGGAAGCCCTTGTGATCTCACTAGCCCGGATGTTTGTTTTTTTTTTTTGCAGTCTCCAAACTTCGTTCACTGTAGGCTTTGCTAACTCTGTAAAAGCCAATGTCTTCCTTTGCATTGAAGTTTGAGCATATTACATTCAGAGATGTTGTTTATGTTCACACAGCTACATTACACATCAACTAAAGTTTAAAATATGATATCGTACACTGTAAAAAACAACCTATAGAATCTACCCAATAAAATTGAGGTAACAATTTGCACTCACTTATTTAGGGTAGATTCTCTCACAAATATTTGGGTAAATAGTATCTAAATGTAACAGTGGTAACATATCAAAAGAAATTAGGTAAGATCTAACTAATAATTCTCATTAGTAATTACTTACAAAATTGAGCAACATTTACTCTACTTTTAGCAGTAACAGTTCTTCTACTACATTAATACTAATAATAATTAGCCAATACAAATTATTACATAATACTTATTTTGTGAAGGGTAAGTTAAGTAAAAAATAGCAAAGACGCATGAAATTCTATTAATTGCATTTTTATTGAACAGATAATTAAAAAAACATTTGAAACTATTAATATAGAGATACATTTCAAGCAAAATACAGTGTTACAATACATTAAAGTGTTACATATATAATCACTGAAAAATACAGCAAAGTCTAATAATGACAACATACATTGTAAACTATTTAAACACTCATGACAACACTCATCTGCTGGGTCCTCCTCTGCTGTGGGACTGTGAATCACCAACAACCTCATGATTTCATTTGTGTGGCCTTCAAGTTCGTCCTCCTGTTGAAAATAAAATACATTTTTAAAGTTAATTCAAGGAAATAAGCATAATGTTTGAATAGTTGTTTTAGTTAATGCCAACTGTTTGAACAAACAAGATTTCTGTTAAACAGCAGTTCAATACAAACCAAAATTCTTTAAATTATTATGTGACTACCTCGGGTCACCCTTTCATCAGTTTTTTAATAAATGTCCCCCATCAAAGGTAAAATATAAATCAATGTAGAGTTAAAAGTAAAACTAATGAATCACAATTCAATATATTTTTAATGATAAATGACAGATTTCTGTCCCTCCACGTAAGTCTAAACTCTGACACTTCATAAACTTCATAAAGACATTGTACAATAAATACATTTGAAGCGTTTAATCTAAATTCTCAGAAGAAAATTTTTTACTTTGTGATGAAGATTTAACAAGCACTCAAAAAATTACTTTGGCTGCTTGCTCAAACTTCTTATTTAAAATGAGCTGAAACAACACAATTCTTGTGTATTTTTGGGGAGGACAACTTAATTGTTTTATGTTCAATCCACTTAAATTTGTAAAAACAATTAAGTTATATTAATTGATTTGTGTTGGGACGACATGACAGAATTGTGTGGAACCCTGCATTTTGTACAGTGTATACTGTAAAAATAAATGCTGGGTTCCACACAATCAATTTTTGTTGGGACAACATGATGAAATTAAGCTCACTTATTAGTTTTTACAAATTTAAGTGGACTGAACATAAAACAATTAAGTTGTCCTCCCCAAAAATACACAAGAATTGTGTTGTTTCAGCTCATTTTAAATAAGTAGTTTGGACAAACAGCATAATTTTTGAATATATATGCTTTTGTTCTCATGTAAACAATGATCAGCATAGGGTTCATTCTTGTCTCAGCTGTTTTAAAAAAAAATCAGGTTTCTTTGAGCAAGTAGTTTGTGCTTCCTTTTGTTCACTGATCAATGTTTATCTGAGAATAAAATTCTACATTAAAGCTGATTATTATATAGTCATAATCTCTCTAGAAAATCTGGATTGTACAATCTATAAATGTTTTGAAGCATCAAAAGGTTTGCATGATCAAGATTTTACTTGAAGGATAGATAGGTCTTACAATAAAAACAATTATACTACTCAAATACTACTCTGATTTACTAAAGATTAGGTATTGCATTGGTTGCTTAAATCATGGTGATCAATAAGTGAAATGAAACAATGTGTATCCAATGTGTTAAAGTGAAAACAAAATGTGCACACTGAACTGACAAATCATTTATCAACATACCTGACAGTCTTGGAGCTCTTCTTGATCTTTTCCAAGGCACTCTGAGGTAGATAAGCAAAGACATGCATTTTAGTGACAATACAGTGACTCTGTGAGCTTTGTGCACAGTAACTTATAATAAATATTATTGATCTGTAAATATTTACAATAATAAAATAGAGTTTTAAATGGATCCCTTCTAACACAAAGGCTGATCCGATAAATACAATATATATATATATATATATATATATATATATATATATATATATATATATATATATATATATATATATATATATATATATAATAAAATGCATATCAGACCGATTGCGTTCCATTTGTTAAATGTATTAATTGTGATGGGAAGTTCTGTTCTTATTCTGCAAATCGGTTCCCTCGTACGATTCAATTCAATGAATCGGTTCAGTGGACCTGTTGCACTGATTAAGCATCTACCAGTAACACTTGATATTAAATATACTGTATTATTTTACCCTCTATTGAAGTCATCGGTTCGTCCCTGTTGCAAAGTCAATTGCAGTCTCAGTAGGCGTTATCAGCTTTGGACGCGTCTGACAGAGACTCGGTTCAGAGCTGATGATTCGAGAACTGTTGAGTTTGAAAACCACGTTAGTTGGAGCATACCAGACACGTACAAAATGCAAAACAATATATTTTAATAATCATAGATGCAGATGCTTAACGTAACTTACTCTCATTTGCGGGTGGATGTTTTATCTGTCGTTACCGACAGACGTGCGTTAGCCGTCAGCAATGTTAGCATGCATGCAGTCAGCAGCCTATGGCGTCAACAAGACACAGGCAAGCACATAAAGTAAAATGACATATATTTAAGTATACCTTTCAACAAAACAAGCTTACGTTTGCATTCATGTATAAAAAATATAAACAAAAACTTACCGTTTAACTTGACAAATAACGATGCCGCCTGGACGTTGACGCATGCACACTTTTTTTTAACTTGACAAATAGTGATGCAGCCGCCCGCCTGGACGTTGATGCATGCGCACTTTCTAGAACCGAAGCTAATAATTATGGATAAGTTTTACTCATTGTTAAAATGTTTCTGTTATTACTGTTAAAAAATAGGTAGTGTAGATAGAATGTACCCAATTATTGTGTATTTACCTGGTAGCTCATATAATTAATTAAAATCTAACTGCTTTTAATGGGTAGCCTTTAACACCCGCCTGAGTAATTTTTTAGTAGTGGGCCACCCCTTAATGCTAAGGAATGGCTGAATCATGGAAATATAGGACATTTTTAAAACACTTGTGACTTTTAAGCCCCCAAAGAGAGGGCGAAGAAACACAGACATTTTCCCTTTCATCCACTTTATTGAACACCATTAATCATTAGCTTACACATGACCCCCAAAGAGCCAATTCAAACACAGAAACCAGAGCAAGATTTACTGCTGGGTCATTAGAAAGACATGCAACACAAGGAAAAAGTTCTCTGTGAAACAAGTGTTAAAAATGAGCTCCAGAAGAACAGCTCGCAATCATCAGAAGAACGATGGATGTTCAGAGTGAATTTGTCAGTGGACATTCTTGTGTTTTTATTATGTTTGAGCTGTTTATCTTGTCTAATTATTCTACCTTCAACATAAAGTGTATTTACTGTATGTCCAGAAAAACAGAACTAGAGGTTTTATTTTATTCATTCATTCATTCATTCATTTTCTTTTCGGCTTAGTCCCTTTATTAATCAGGGGTCGCCACAGCGAAATGAACCGCTAACTTATCCAGCATATGTTTTATGCAGCGGATGCGCTTTCAGCTACATCCCATAACTGGGAAACATGCATACACACTCATTCACACACATACACTACAATTTAGCTTACCCAATTCACCTATACCACATGTTTTTGGACTGTGGGGGAAACAGGAGTAACCGGAGGAAAACCACGCGAACATCTATAAGCCAGTGTGCTCCAAAACAGTGACAAATGTGGCGTTTAAAATTTTTTAAACTAATATGAACATCCAAAGCTTGCAATTTGTCCGCTCAACAATTTTTTTTTCATGTTAACTCATACTTCAGTTTCTCATCAAATCTTGGCCAATCAAACGGTCTCTAGTATCTGACATAACCAGCCCCCTTCACGATGCTTCTTATTTGCTTTTCATTTGATGCGCTTGATCTCAACCACTATCAGTGGCAGTGCTGTGATAAAAAACTAAATGCTATTGGCTGTTTTGTTTAAAGGGAAGGAGCTACTCTATAACCCACCCTCAGGTGAGATTGTGAGATTGTTTTAGATTGTGTCAAAAATGCACATTTCGAAGCACTTCATGGGAACTTTAAGATTCCAGGAATGATTTCTGCAGGTTTTAAAACAAAAAACAAAATCCTAATATTGCTAGAATGTTTAAAAAAGAGAACACATACAGAACTGTCCCTAATTGTTATTTTTAGGCTTTATTTTTTTTTTTAAACAACAAAACTGACATTGGGGCAACCCAGTGGCGCAGTAGGTAGTGCTGTTGCCTCACAGCAAGAACGTCGCTGGGTCGCAGGTTCGAACCTCGGCTGGGCTGGGTCAGTTGGCGTTTCTGTGTGGAGTTTGCATGTTCTCCCTGGGTTCGCGTGGGTTTCCTCCGGGTGCTCCGGTTTCCCCCACAGTCCAAAGACATGCGGTACAGGTGAATTGGGTAGGCTAAATTGTCCATAGTGTATGAGTGTGAATGTGTGTGTGGAAGTTCCCAGAGATGGGTTGCGGCTGGAAGGGCATCCGCTGCGTAAAATCGTGCTGGATAAGTTGGCGGTTCATTCTGCTGTGGCGACCCCACAAGGGACAAAGCCGACAAGAAAATGAATGAATGAATGAAAACTGACATTCCCAGAACTATCCATGATCAACTATTTTTTTAGCTGGGATCCTAAATTCCAACTGTGGTCTTCATAAACATCTGGTGTGGCATTTTTTAAAGAGCAAGGATACTGTAGATCTGAGGTCAACATTATAATTGACTCAAGGCTGAAGGAGAACCTCAAAGCCTGGGTCAACTAAACAGGACCAAATGGACTCTTTTAAAGGGGCGAGAGTCCAAAGTCCAGGCTTATCAAGGCCATTAACACTAGGGCCTGTGCTTTATAATTGACTTGGGGCTCGTTGGGAAATATCAAAATCATATTTTGACTGCCTGCTGAGGCACCAAGGTCCAAATCCTATTGCTTTTATGTGGCTTTAGAGGGCCGTTGACTCCAGCTAGGGCTCAGAGAAGCATGAAGCCCGAGCGCATAGATCAAGCATGTAAGGACAGCATTGAGACGTTTTGTCACCTTACTGGAATAATTATTTGACTCGTTCAACCTAACGATGGTCTTATCCTCAAAGCAGGGCCCGGTGATGATTTAAACAGGGGACGAAAACCCTCTGTATGGTGGAATAGAATGCCAGCACATTAACTGCTATAAAAACACAAAAATCCCTCACAGAAAGAGCTCTATTGTTGTAGAGGATGGAGAGGGTGCCATATATACGCCGCTTTAATGAGACTGCTGACAGCACAGGCAGGAGGAATCAAAGAGCACCGAAGGTGTCGAACTCATTGAGCAGTAAATAGAGAACAGGTGCAGAGACTGTTTCTACTGCTATTTACCTTTCAGGGTCTTGAAAACAAACCGAAAGCAGGGCTAGTTTTGTTTGTCATTTTATTTTTTTAAATAAATTATTTGGGTAGATTTTTTACTCAATTTGCTGGATTTGGTTATTGACATGATCCAGGATCGCTTTGTTCTTCAAAACTCATCCGAGAGTTGTTGTCAAAGCAGTTTTGGTAGCTCAAACCTGCTCGGGAGCAGGGTTATTTCATATAAACAGGATTAGATCGAGTCATTTTAGCAAAGGTGATACTGGAAGTATGTACCAAATGCTGATTTTCTTACAGTAGTAACTTATAGGTTATACACTTGGGAAAATAGTAAAAAAAAAATATATATACATCTAGAATTTATAATAATTATTAATATTTAATATTACATAATTATTAATATTTATGTTTACACATATACGTTTTAAAATATATATAAATAAAACTTGTGCAATCTGCACTCTGAAAAAAAAGTACAAAATGGGGTGGTTCTCCCCAAGGGGATCAAGGAGAACATTTATTAATATTGACTTTTTACATACAAAGGCGTACTATTTTAAGGTACCGGCCCAGCTTTATAATTTGTGTATGATAACAGACATGCACAATATTCGACTGTTTTTTGTTTGTTTGTTTTTAAAGGAATAATAATTTATGCAGTCATGCACGTTTTGACAGCTAATATGACGGTGATTTGATGCTTTGCAGAAGTTGCAGACACTTTTACAGATATCAAAATGCTTTTTTGATGCAAAATTTATTTAAATTTGCTTATTGAATCAATTAAGAAACTTGAATAAGTCTAGGCTGCTATAATAAAGAAAATCTGCTTTAAATTGTCAAATTAAAAACATAAGTTGACACTGAAGTTTAAAGCCTGCAGCTCACAACAAATGTGGAAATTTATTGCGCATCATAGCAAACAAACAGTTTACTACGAATTTTATAAAATTTTGCTCACATGGACAATTGAATATTAATCAGATGATGTCATTATGCTGCTGTGCCATCAGCCAATCGTTGCATTGCTGATCAGGATTTCAAGGATAGATACTGTAGATCTGTCCTTCACAACACACGTAGCGATCTCAGATCAGTTCATCCTGACGTTTTAATCTGATTCGCGAACTTGTTTGAAGTACCAAATTAGCCAGAGATCAGTTATCAAGATTAAAAGATGCAGGATCTGCCAAATCATCTTAGATCATTTAAGCGAGTAACAAAGAACGGACCCCTGACCTGAGCGTTACCTTCACCAGCAACTCCACTGCTTTTCAACACATTTCTAAACATAATAGTTAATAACTCTAATTACTGATTTCTTTTATCTTTGCTATAATGACAGTACATAATATTTTACTAGATATTTTTCAAGACAGCAGTATTCAGCTTAAAGTGTACTTTAAAGGCTTAACTAGGTTAATTAGGCAAGTTAGGGTCATTGTATAACAATGGTTTGTTCTGCAGGCAATTGAAAAAAAATATATATATATATATTGCTTAAGGGGGCTAATAAGATTGACCCTATTTTATTTTTTTTTTAAAGGATTAAAAACGGCTTTTATTCTAGCTGAAATAAAACAAATAAAACTTTCCCCAAAAGAAAAAATATTATAGGAAATACTGTGAAAAAAATCTTGGGAACTATTTGAAAAGGAGGGCGAATAATTTTTACTTCAACCGTATATCCCTCTAGGCAGAGACTAGAAATGTAGTATTCATGTGATTACATAATTGCCTCATTCTTTCTATTTCTGAATATAAAAACATTACATTTACATGCAGTAAAAATCCTCCTATTTATATTTTTTGCAAAATAAAATTTAATCAATGAACTGACAAATGCAAATGAATAAAAAAGCTACAAATTATAATTGTATAAATAGAGGGCCTATACATACATTCATATTTTAAAAATGACATCTGTCAGTATTCTTATTATATTTCATTTATTTGTTATATTGCTTGCAAATAAAACAAATTTTAATATTTTATATTGCTCACAAAGATATAATAAATTACAGATGAAAATAATATTTAAAATAAATTAAATATATAATATCTTTATTTAATTTTAATAAAAAATTATGTAAAAATGTTAACATAGATTAAATTATTTAAGTATTATTTAAAATTGATATTACAGTCATTTATATTTATGTAACTTTAAAATTATGTATAAAAACAAAAAACAATATCACATATTAAACTGAGGCAAAGGAGGCATTTGGGAAACCCGAATATCATGTTTAACATTAGGTTATTCTACACTCTCAGAATAAAAGGTACACGGGGGTACAAATAACGTTCCTTAAGGAACAGTTTTGTAACTTTGTGAAAGTTGTAACTTTATATGGTACAGAAAAGACCTCTTACAGTATGATACTGTTCTGTACCTTTTAAGATACAATTGAAATGTAGCTACACAATTGTTCTCATAAAAAAGGTACATATGTGTTGGACAACTCCTTCTTTATTACATTATTTATGAAAATAAATATTACTGGAAAGGTTAAGTGATTTTATGAATAATTTCCATGTTAAAACATGCATCATCATTTAAAAGCATATGTTTAAAGAAACTCATAAACATTAATTATTAAGTTCTACAATACAAAATAGCTGGTAAAGCAAAACAATAGGTATTGTAAACTAAACATTTAAGGCATTTTAATAAACGTTTGGTAAGCATTTTCTGATAAATACATTTTCAATATTGATATCCGCAGCTTTTGGCAAATGCTATCCACTACACACGTGAGCTGGCAAAAGTCCTGCATAGGCAAAGTGTTCATGCACACATTTTACTATTGTAAAACTAATCAAACATTGTGCATATCTCGTTACAATACTTTTGCATAATTCTATTTCTATTTTAAAATTAAGTAGATTAAATGAACTTTTAAGTGATTACAAAGGTATTGCGTGAAAATTGGGAAAAAAAATTATATTGTACATGGGAGAATGTGTTTCTGTAACATTTTTGTGAAAAGTGTTGTGAAATGTTCAGCAAAAAATAGATCTTTTGATTTATGTTAAACTATTTTTTTCAATATAAAAACACTGTTTAAAATTTTTATTTGATGTTTTATATTAACTGAAAATAAATTGACACATTTTGGATATAGCAAAATGCCTTTAAATAGTTCTTGAAGGAACACAGTTGACACTGTTAATGTATGAAGTGTCTAGTCACTGTAGTGGCACCTTCATGGATCAGATTTCTACCTTTAATGAAGGTACAATATTGTATTTGCAGGTTTTAAAAACCAAAGGTACATTTTGGTTTCCCATGGTACAAATCATGTCCTTAAAGGTACAAAGTGCAATAGTACAAATTTGTTTCTTTGTCTTAAGGTGCCATTCTGTTCCAAAAAAAAAGGAACTTCCCCAGTAACAAGGGTTTGTACCTTTTTATATTTTCTGAGAGTGTAGTGCACTAAAACTAGGTATAAACACAGATAATCATTCAAAAGAAATCAGCATTGTTGTCTGTACAAAAAAAACAAAAAATAAGTAAATAACATTAAATAAAAAGTTCCTGATATATGAAGATCTGCGTCATCTTTTAAAAATTATCCTGCCTGTAAAGAATATCCTGGTTGGTGTTCTTATGATTCCATCTACATACAATATACTGTATATTGGTGTATTGTACTGTATATAATGCAGATGTTTTCATCCCATTACTCAAGTTTGGAAAACTTAGTCATTCACAGACATTTGTGTGGTTAAGGTTCGTCCAGTGAATATTTTTAGTTTCTCTACACCACACATAACATCAATTTAGACCATAATGTTCACATTTGATCCTATTTTACATCACCAGAGAGAAAACACATGGACACAAATCCCTTAATGCTAAATTGTCAATCATCTCAATGCAAGTAAATCCCTGTAAAACGGTCTCTGAAATGATGTCCATTAAATTAGGAGGATAACAGTCTTAGCACTCACTGCTAATCAAGTCTGATGGTTTAACCAAGCAAAGCGAGTAGCATCCTGTTGAATCATTTAAGGCCTTCACCTTGAACCACAGAGCGGTCGACCCAAACATCAACCCTAGAGAATCCGCTTCCACAAACCACTAATGCAATTAGAGTCTCAGCCAAACACAGAGGTGTCGAGGCCACGTCAAAACATCCATGCCAGTATGAGTAATCTAGCGTGAGCAGCATTATAAAAATCCATCATAAATGTCCGTGTCTTTCTCCAACCACAGAACAACACTTTATGATTTGTAAAATGAACCATTTGCACAACTGGACGAAATGCCAGGGGTGATGAACTACATGCTTTTTGTCCTCCTTTCATTAGCTTGTTGTTTTATAGTCTGGTTTTTACAGAAAGTCCTTTTTGGGTCATTAGGAATGTCTGAAATGCTCCCAGAAACAATGCAGATGCAAAAATCAGTAAATGAGGAGAATTTCTCAAATGGAAAAGACGGCAGTCAAACGATGCACTCAAGAGAACCATAAAAGAACTGTAAAAATAGACTTTCACTTCACCTTTAACAGTTCCACGGCTTGGTTCAGAGCTCTGTGCTGCAGCTTCCAGATATATCGGCTCATAACTTCACCATCCAGCAGAATGTAACAGATCATGGAAGAATTTAGACGAGTCTGACCTTCAGTGAGGACAGCAGCAAGCATGTAGTTTCTGTGTGAAACATTCAGATCAACGGTCTCATTAGACAAATATCTCATTTTAAAACAAAGAATTTGATTAACAAATATAGTCTTTTAATAATGCTTATTAGTGTGTTAAATGGACCGGAATGGCCAAGATTCTATCAAAGTAGCATTTATAATAATAATGAATGGGGTTTACACTGGAATTATTGGCTGAGCTATGTTTGATGACTTTCTTTTCAGATCCAAAAATTATGTTTATGGTAATGATCCCACTGGAAGATCAGACTGCTGTTCTGTCCTGCCAATCAGGAATTTCTGGGATGATTTTTGAAAGCTCTCTAGTTCCCCTTAGTGTTTAGAAAAGTATATTGCAAATGTTTGGTTTACAGCACGCCGTTTGTAACTACACGGGGTCAAAAGTTTGCCTGTTTAGAATTCAACTGAGCAGATTTCTCGATTTTTCTGTGCAAAATCACTTATTTATATAATAATGTTTCTACTTCGTTTCGCTGTCGAAATACAAACATGCAGGGCTGTTATTATTTTTAGTTTCTTGCCAGCTGACGGGGTGTTGGATGCTGACTGGCTTTCCTGATGTAAATGTAACGACGACATATACTGTACACGCTGTTTTGTAGGTTAAATGAGCAATTACGTGAGATTAACATTTCGGTATAGCTACTCAAATTCCTTTGTTTCTCTCTAAAATGCCTACCTGCTTCTTTTCCGCTTTCTCTGTTCACTGACACTGACGACGGATGTTGATCCCGCCTTCGCCATCTTGTGGTTAATTGTTATGGAAATATATATATTTTTTTCCTTTATTGTAAATATGTACAAACTTAGAACAAGAGTATACAACTCACAACAATTATGAACAAAATAAAAAAAAATGAGATAAATATTACAAACGTCAGGGGTAAAATAAATAAATAGGTAAGAATAATAGTAAAAAAAATACATTTATTTAATCAAATGAAATTTACATAAAGCTTCATAATTTTTTTTAGCTTTTCTGTTTCTAATGTTATATAGTGTAGGCCTAGTATTGTATTGTTTAATCTCCTTTATAAAGTGTATACAATTTGGCTTAGCTTTGTCCCATTTCTTGACATGAATATGATATTTCAATAGTAATATTATTAGTTGTATAAGAAAATAAGTTGTACTTTTTAAAATAAATTCCATCTTGTACTAAAGCAAATATGACATCATGTAATCCAATTTGTATGTCCTTGAAATAAAGTTAGAAACATCAATCCAGAATAATCTTGAGTATACACATTGAAAAAACAGATGAGTAGCAGATTCTTTAACAATACCACAAATATCGCAAGAGTTTTCTCTATCCACTTCAAACCGTTCAAATAACTCTTTCACAGGATAAATTGCTTTCCCTGGTCTTAGCTGGTCAGGCTGGGAGATGACAAGCTAAAACCAGCTTGACCAGCCTAACCAGGCTGGGAGCCCAGCCAAAACCAGCAGGCTGGTTTTAGTTGGTTTTTTAAAACCCCTCTAAAGCCAGGCTGGTCAACCAGCTAAAACCAGCCAACCAGCTTAGGTTTTTCAGCAAGGTTATTACTTATAAAACAATTATTTGTTACTTTCTTCCACTCAATGTTTCCAAATTTTGATGACCAGATGTTGAATATGGTATATGATTTTTTTTTAATACATTTCTACATTTGTCTTTAACAATGTTAATACCACCAATAAATAAAACATCATCACTTGTCTTTGGCTGTTGGTCCACATAGTACACAGAATTACACAATAGTGAACTTTACTTAGTATTGCATCAAAAATAACAGCATGGTCTTTTGGTTTTACAGGAACTTTAACATTTTTAAGGAATTCCGAGTGTGACAAAACCAATCCCTGTTTCATCTATTAACTGACTGTAATTATTCCATTGTCATACCAGGATTGAAAAAATATAGACTTCCTTTTGTACAAGATATCTCTATTATGATATGGAAATTGTATTAGCTGGTAATTTTGTTCTTTAACATATATTATACCTGATGGGCTAGCATTAATTAGCGTTAGGAAAGATGAATACATGACTCCACAAAACATAATTTTCATAATAGGTTTGGACACTAAATAGACCATATATGGTGGAATTTGGTGAATAAGAAAAATGTTTTATATTTTTAGAACCCATTTTCAGATTTGAAGATTTGGAATAACCTTACAATTTGGAATTTCCAACCCCAAATTACACACATCTGAACCAGGCATGCTAGAACAAGGATTACTAAGTATAAATGATACACCTGGCCTTCAGGTTTGAGGCAAGTTGGAGCTAAACTCAGCAGGGCATCAGCCCTCCAGGATTGTTTTTGGGCAACCCTGTAATAGGCTATCATCTTCCAATGCTAATGTTAATAAATCAAATCATGGACATTCAGAAAATAATAATAATAAACTTATATTCTAAGAAAATAAAGTAGGCTATGACAATCACAGTTCAAAAATTTCATTATCCCTTCTTAATAAAAAAAACAAAAAAAAAAAACAGCCTAAGCTCAGCTCATTGACCTTTTCAGTTTTTTGAAAGTTGGTTTTGGACCAGTTTAGTAGCTTGTTAAGACCAGCCTGACCAGCTCAGGAAGTGGCCAACCCACCTAAACCAACAGTTAAACCAGCCATCCAGCGCAGGCTGTTTTTTAGCAGGGATAATAATGCCTGATACATGTTTTGGAGGGCTTCTTAAAAGCAAAGCAAGTGTTTCCATTATGAATGCGGATGTTGAGACCCATTGGTTGCTAAAATTAGAGCCTTTGGCTTTCCAAAACTGCTAAATCAACTTCCTAATTGCACCGTAGGACTGTAAAGTGGCCAGTAAATGTATCATGACCGACTCTAGATGTAATCAAGTACTTCTTCTCTCCACAAGATGGCAGAATACGCCCTTTTTTGATAAGCAGCGCCCATAAATCCAGTATTTTATTTAATGTCAATTTAATAGCTGCATAATAAAACTCAGCTAAGTAGTGCAATCAAAATCAGAATGAAATTACAGTAACCTTGTCTACCCTTTTAAGTGTTCCTTGTCACATGCATTTACAGTAAAATTGACCTTTTTTTTGCAAAGAAAACAAAAATATTTGTACATTTAAATTAGTGTAAATGTAATAAATGTTAAAGCAATAATTCTTGCCTACTTACTTTATTTGTACACTCATTCATAATCTTACTTTAAAAATTATAAGTAATGACAATGATTAAAAAAAAAAAAACTAACAATTAAAATTTCGAACTTGCATTTCCATACAGTAGAACTAGATGTAAACACAGGTAGAACAACCTGCAAGGCATTTCTGCCTAACGCACCTCCGCTGGTGCCATATAGTGAGGACTGGCTGTTGACTTTAAATACTTGATGGAAAATAATTACATAAAACTAACTGAAAGCATTTCAATGCACTGCATACCTGGTGTAAATGACAAATAAACTACAGTTGCAATCAGAATTATTCAACCCCCTTTGAATTTTTTTTTCTTTTTTAAATATTTCCTAATTGATGTTTAACAGAACAAGGAAATTTTCACAGTATGTCTGATAATATTTTTTCTTCTGGAGAAAGTCTTATTTGTTTTATTTCGGCTAGAATAAAAGCAGTTTTTTATTTTTTTTTAAACCCATTTTAAGGTCAAAATTATTAGCCCCTTTAAGCTATATTTTTTTTCAATAGTCTACAGAACAAACCATCATTATACAATGACTTGCCTAATTACCCTAACCTGCCTAGTTAACCTAATTAACCTAGTTAAGCCTTTAAATGTCACTTTAAGCTGTATAGACGTGTCTTAAAAAATATCTAGTAAAATATTATTTACTGTCATCATGTCAAAGATAAAATAAATCAGTTATTAGTAATGAGTTATTAAAACTATTATGTTTAGAAATGTGTTGAAAAATCTTCTCTCTGTTAAACAGAAATTGGGGAAAAAAATAAACAGGGGGGCTAATAAATCAGGAGGTTGAATAATTCTGATTGCAACTGTAAGTTTACTTGATGATAGGTCAGAATTTAAATACATAGTTCAGCTCAGATAATTAATGCTTTTTCTGAATATTTCTGTTTCATACTAATGGATGTAACTAAAAACACAAGAGTGGCATATGCATTAAAGGGAGAGCCTTGAAACTCACAGCGTGAGGTAAAATCTTGTTGTTTCCCTACTCTCCACATTTACCACTCAGTGTGAGGAAAGAAAACGTAATGAATCTTCACAATCTTTATATACAGAATATATATAGATGCGATCCTGAATTAACATCTATGTTGATCCTGAATCATCATTCCTGTTTCAAAATGTAATCCATACCAAACCTCTACCCCTAAACCTAACTGCAAATTATTAAAATCAGAGGGGATCAATAGTTGGATAACAATGATATAGAAGCAAAGTAACATAAACTGTAGATTTATAGCTTAAATCTGATTGGCTGATTTTAATGTTGTTCCAGGATGAACATAAATGATCCAGGAAATCGCACTAACCATATATATAACGTGTCTTGCACTTTAATGAGGGCCTGAAGCTTGAACTGCATATCAGGCTTCTTCAGGACAAACACTGATCCAGCACAGCAGCATATCTCAGAGCTCAGGTAGTTTATATGCAGAAAGGTGATTGACAGGTCTCATTCCTGTATCAGGTGTCTGTCGGAGCGGGACATTCTCCACGCGTGGTGCCAAGTGCTGTGAAGCCAAACAGCTGTTGGAGATTAATGCATTAGATTTATCACAGCTCTCCATGACCACACTATGAGAGACATTTACTGTTGGGCCAAAAGGTGTCAAGAAGCACTAACTTAAACCACTCACATTTCAACCTCACAGACAGATGAAAGTGTGGCTGTGCAATTAATATGTAATGTCATCACCATGCAATCCAGTTCAATAAAAGTGTCTCAGTCAATTACTAGAAATGGAAACTGAAGAAATGAACATGTATTTTGCTCATGCCGTGTTCTATTAGCTTTGATCCAAAACATTCATTCATTCATTCATTCATTTTCAACCACTATTCCGGGGTTAGGTAGCGGGGGCAGCAGTCTTAGGAGAGAACCCCAGACTTCTCTCTCCCCAGACACTTCCTCCAGTTCCTCCGGGTGGATCCCGAGGCGTTCCCAGGCCAGCCGAGAAACATAGTCCCTCCAGCGTTTCCGAGGCCTCCTCCCGTGGGACATGCCTGGAGGTAGGCGTCCAGGTAGGCGTCCAGGAGGCATCCGAAATAGATGCCCGAGCCACCTCAGCTGACTTCCCTCGATGTGAAGGAGCAGCAGCTCTACTCCGAGCTCCTCCCGGGTGACAGAGCTCCTCACCCTATCCATAAGGGTGCACCCTATACCACCCTGCGAAGGAAACTCATTTCGGCTGCTTGTATCCGAGATCTTGTCCTTTCGGTCATGATCCAAAGCTCATGACCATAGGTGAGAGTAGGAACGTAGATTGACCGGTAAATCGAGAGCTTTGCCTTTCGGCTCAGCTCCTTCTTTACCACAACGGACCGATACATGGACTGCATTACTGATGCCGCTGCACCAATCCGCCTGCCTGTCAATCTCATGTTCAATGCTTCCCTCACTCATGAACAAAACCCCAAAATACTTGAACTCCTCCACCTGGGGTAAGCACTTTCCTCCAACCTGGAGATGGCAAACCACCTTTTTCCGGTGGAGCACCATGGCCTCGGACTTGGAGGTGCTGATTCTCATCCCAGCTATGTCACACTCAACAGCAAAATGCCCCAGTGCATGCTGAAGGTCCATGATCAATGAAGCCAACAGAATTTGCAGACGATGTTGCTCTGTTGATCCAAAAACAAATAAATAATAATGTTGTTAAAAAAAAAATACTGAGAAAAAAATTACTAAAAAAAATGTAAAAAAAAAAAAATAATAATAATCTTAGAGAAGTTTACTTTCAAATAATGAAACTAAAAATAGTCAAATTCTAAAAAAAATTTATACATTAAAAAATGTGAGGTGTGTGTTTGCAAAATTAAACCATTATTTTTTGCTACTGCATACCACCCTGCGAAGGAAACTCATTTCGGCTGCTTGTATCCGAGATCTTGTCCTTTCGGTCATGATCCAAAGCTCATGACCATAGGTGAGAGTAGGAACGTAGATTGACCGGTAAATCGAGAGCTTTGCCTTTCGGCTCAGCTCCTTCTTTACCAGAATGGACCGGTACATGGACTGCATTACTGCTGCCGCTGCAACAATCCGCCTGCCTGTCAATCTCATGTTCCATGCTTCCCTCACTCGTGAACAAACCCCCAAGATACTTGAACTCCTCCACCTGGGGTAAGCACTTTCCTCCAACCTGGAGATGGCAAACCACCTTTTTTCCGGTGGAGCACCATGGCCTCGGACTTGGAGGTGCTGATTCTCATCCCAGCTATGTCAAACTCAACAACAAAACGCCCCAGTGCATGCTGAAGGTCCATGTTCGATGGAGCCAACAGAATCTGCAGACGATGTTGCTCTGTTGATCCAAAAACAAATAAATAATAATGTTGTTAAAAAAGTACTGAGAAAAAAAATTACTAAAATAAATGTAAAAAAAAAAAAATAATAATAATCTTAGAGAAGTTTACTTTCAATTAATTAAACTAAAAATAGTCAAATTCTAAAAAAAATGTATACGTTAAAAAATGTGAGGGGTGTGTTTGCAAAATTAAACCATAATTTTTTGCTACTGCATGAGCACTGTGCTACATCTAATGGATGACACTAGTATGTCTTTCTTTTCTTTTTCATTTCTTTCAAGAGTTCACACTTAGCTATTGCATGATAGTGGTTGCAGGTTTGGCATGCTTTAACAAGAGTGTCCTGGCCAGGATTAGGGAGTATACAGTTCACATGGGTTTAACAAACAAACAAACAAAAAACAAATAACAGGTAACAACATTTATCCATCAAAACACACATACAATGACAGTTATAAACTATTCGGAACATCTACAGGCCAATGTTTCAAACTCCAAATTTTTATCTGTTTTTAATCATTTTATTCTTTGTTTTTTATTTCTTATTTCTTATAATTGCAATTTATGTTTCTTTTATTCTTGTTTATGTAATGCACTTTGGATTACCATTGTGTATGAATTGTACAATATACAGTAAATAAACTTACCTAGCCTTGCCTTTTGGTTACAAACAGATTAACCCAGCCTGAAAAAATGTATAAAAATGTAAGTGGAATTACAAGAGTTGCATGTGCATTCAATTACATTTATTCAATCAGAAAACTTGATACAGTTTGATACATTATACATTAATTATTATTTATTTATTTATTTTTACATACAGGCTGACCAATGCAATATTGAAATAAAACAAACAAACAAATACATTTTATATCTCTAAAATATAAACTTTTTAAAAAGAAAATTCAAGATGTCTTTAAAATTTTCATCCATCCAGCAGTCTCAGGAGGGAACCACAGACTTGCCTTACCTCAGACACTTCCTCCAGCTTCTCCAGGGGGATCCCAAGGCATCCCTAAAGGCAGCAGAGAGACAGTCCCTCCTGCGTGCCATGGGTCATAATCCCCCAGGCCTGGGGTTGTGGCTTGTAATGTAATGTAATGTAATGTAATGTAATGTGTATTTATATAGCGCATTTATTGTGTATGGACATGCACCCAAAGCGCTTCACAATCATGGGGGGGGGGGGGTCTCTCCACACTACCACCAGTGTGTAGCATCCACTTGGATAATGCAGCCACAGGACAACAGCACAACAGCGCCAGTGCACTCACCACACACCAGCTATTGGTGGCGTGGAGAGACAGTGATAGAGCCAATTCAGTAGATGGGGATGATTAGCATACAAGCACCTATTGGCCAGGTTATTCTCCACTTGACCCATCCAGGCTCAGCCATTGAGCAACGTGGGACCATCCTCTTATAGGAGGAGCCATAAGGGGCTAGTGCAATGTGGATTGGCTAGTGGTTAAAGGCAGGGCCATGACAACCCAAACTTTGGACATTGGGCATTTTTCACTTACTTGCTTCCTGATTAATCAGGGGTCGCCACAGCGGAATTAACCGCCAATTACCATGGCATATGTTTTTTTTTTTTATCCTATGCCTTCCAGATGTATTCCAGGTATGAATATTATTAAATACATGTCAAATATCTTATGTTTTAGACAGTATTTCACAGTCATTTTTCTTGAGTTTCCACTTCTTGCTAAGAGCGACAAGGCGGATGATGTTAGAACTCAGAGAGCCAATGGAACTTGTTTACGTGCATCCTGTGTTCTCTCGCAACCCAACCCAGTACTGTTGGGTTACAGATTAGAATGTATGCCAACCCAAAATGGGTTAAAAACCAACCCAGCATTATGACCCAGAAGTTTTAACCCAGTGTTTTGGGTTGAAAATGCAATCCATATTTTTTTTTTAATGTAAGCCTTCTAGCCACAGCCCAGCACTGATATTTCACTAATTCAAAAATATAGAACACTCTCTAACCCTTGATGGATTCTTAGTTCAGTTCTTATCTTCAGTCAAAAATTGTGGGGGATTTTTGATAGCAACCTGTCGTTTGAAGGCCAGATTTTAAGCATCTGAAAAACTGCATTTTTTCATCTTAAAAATGTTGCTAAACTTCGACATATGCTATCAGTTTCTAATGTTGAAAAGCCTATTCATGCTTTAATGACCTCTTGGTTAGACTACTGTAATGCATTACTAGGCGGTTGACCTATTGGCCTAATTAACAAACTTCAGCTAGTTCAAAATGCAGCTGCTAGAGTTCTTTCTAGAAGAAAGATATCATATTACTCCAGTTCTTTCATCATTGCATTGGCTCCCTATTAAATATCGTATACATTTTCAAATTTTATTGACTACCTACAAAGCCCTGCATGGCTTAGCTCCCCAGTATTTGAGGGAGCTCCTGGTGTATTATAGCCCCTCACGTCCACTATGCTCAATTAATTCTGGACAATTGATTATTCCCAGAATATCAAAATCAACTGTAGGCGGTAGATCGTTCCCATATCTGGCACCTAAACTCTGGAACAGCCTTCCTAGCAAAGTTCGGGAAGCAGACACACTCTGTCTGTTTAAAACTAGATTAAAGACACATCTCTTTGCATTAGCATACACATAAAACACAAATGCTTTTGAAATCCAAATCCTCTAAAGGATTGTCAGTGTGCATTATTTAGTGCAACCGGAGCCAGAAACACTTCCCAAAAGACATTATAATTTGAACGGCATCTGCGCTTATGTTAGTTTGTTTTTATTATTCCCGGGGTTTCCATAATCCTGGACTAGGCTGTATCCACCGCCCAGAACGGTTTTCAATTTTTAGTTTTTTTTAAACTACATACTGACTGACTAACACAAAAATCTTTATGAAAAAATCCAAAATTCTAAAAAAAAACCCAGCCTAAACTAATCTAAACAATCAGCTGCATCCAAAAAACACCACAAAGACAGTGCAATTTGCTAAAACTGCTAAAAAACAAACCAGATCTGTGCATCTGACAGTAGTGAGCTTGAGCCATGCAGCGATTACACAGAGTCCATTAAGCACACCGGCTCACTGTTTTTAGAGACCAAATGGGAGCGGATGGGAACTTATTCTCTCTCTCTCTCTCTCTCTCTCTCTCTCTCAAGCAGTCTAATGAGCTGTGCCTGGATCCTTGTCTCGTCAGATCTGAGGAACGCAAGGCGGTATACAAGCAGTCCTGTTTGACCTCGTCTCAGTGGCGGGCCGGCGTTTGGCAGCACCTGCTCTCAGCGGCTGTCATCAGATTTCAGCAACTGTCCAGACAGGCTGGCTTCCACTGACGGCCCTGTCTTGCAGGAAGGTCACGTGAGAGACCCACAAACTCATCCCTGCTGATTCAGAGACACACAGAGAGAGTAAATGCCAAGGACATTTCAGGTTGCAAACCAACATGCATGTGGCGAGCACACAAGCACTTCTACAGCTAATGTATCTTTATAGGGACATCCCATAGAGGTTGTTATACTGTACAAACTATTCAACCCCAATCCTACCCATACACCTCGTAGGAAACATTCTGCATTTTTCATTTTCAAAATACTTCTATTCTGCTGTTTTTTCTCATGGGAACAAAAAAATGTCCCCACAATGTCAGAATGTACTGATATTGCTATACTCGTGGGCACATTTGGTCTACACGACATAAGGAATACAAGGTACACACGCACACGCACGCACATGCACATAAAGTATAGTACTCGGTATATCTGATTACTTGTTCCCACCTTTTAAACCCAATAAATGACATAACCGGACTAAAATAGACACACTTTCTAAAGCCTTTGGAGTACAAGTATGACTGGGGTCTTATTTTAAAAGAGACGGTCGTTAGTTAGATGTCATCAAGTTTATGTATATGCTAAACATAGAAAAGGGTCAATAGTGCACAACTGCATGTAAACAGCTTTGAGTTACCTTTCAGATACCGTTCTTTTATAATATTTTGATGCTTTTGGAGTGGTTTCAATGTTCTGCTGATGCACCAGGCTGGTGAGAAGCAAAGACAGCATAAAATCTTCTTTCTGAAGCTGCATCAAATCAAATATCACATGATGATAATGGCATCACATCCACTTTTTAGAGACATCCCAGTTCAATGTAATCCAAAGGCCTGTGTATACTTAAAAATAATTAGAATTACATTTTAATTAATATTCATTACATTTATTTAGCACTTTTCTGGGTGCTCAAATCACTTTACAGATTTGAGTTTCCGACTGGTTCATCTTTGAACATTGGTTAAATGAGGGAATAAGTACTGTAGGTGCAACTCTCTGGATCTGCCTTATTTGACTTTGAAATCTTCTCTAGTTCATTTCTTCTTATAAGTCTGTCAAGGAGGCATCACAGTGGCGCAGTGGGTAGCACGATTGCCTCACAGCAAGAAGGTCGCTGGTTCGAGCCTCGGCTGGGTCAGTTGGCATTTCTGTGTGGAATCTCCCCGTGTTCGTGTGTGTTTCCTCTCCTACAAGTCCAAAGACATGCGCTATAGGTGAATTGGGTAGGCTAAATTGACCGTAGTGTATGTGTGTGAATGTGTGTGTATGGATGTTTCCCAGTGATGGGGTGCAGCTGGAAGGGCATCTGCTGCGTAAAACATATGCTGGATAAGTTGACGGTCCACTGTGGCAACCCCAGAATAATAGAGACTAAGCTGAAAAGAATATGAATGAATGAAGTCTGTAAATCTCCAATGTCTGTAAGTAAAATATAAGCAACAAGAAGCATCAAATTGAAGTGTAATTCTAACCTAAAGTAACTGTATTATGTCAACCCGTATTTAATAGTACAGTTAGTAGAAATTAAAGTTATTGTACAGAAATTACTGTATTTAATTTTTTGTATTTTTTTATTTATTTATTGGCTAAATAAAATGTCGTATGAATTTTTACAATCTCATTCTTACATTTTCGTATACATTTTAGTAGATTTGCTCTTGCCTAATGTTGGGGTTAGGGCTGAGGTTTGGGGGCAGGCTTCCTTTTTTAAAATCATACATTTTTGTTCAAATTAAATCATATGAATTTGTTTGAATTAGTCACTTTGTCTGAAATAGGGCTGGTTTAATACAGTGAAGCTGCTTGCTTTAAAGCAACCTGTATAAAGGGCTACATAAATGTGACAGAACTGGGGTGCGTTTCCCAAACAACGACGTAACTCGCGGCTGAACTATCATAGTGCGAGGCATCGTTTGGCAAAAGAACTATGTAGTGACGAGTGTTTCCCAAAACCCGTAGTTTCTCTGTCGCAGATCCATCGCTTGAACTACGTTAGTTATGACGCAAAACGCCCATAATGATGCTCTAAATGGGGTGGAGTAACTTTTTCAGAAAAGAACCCCATCATTTCTTTGTGCAAATTATATTGTTTTACACAAACACGCATTTAAAATAAAATCCAATATTAGTTTTGGTAAAAACATGCACTCATTTTCCATATTCATTGAAATATTTGTAAATGGCACATATAGGGCCTGTGTTTGCTTTACTAATATTATTGAGAAGTTGAACATTACATATTCTATTCTAAAACATAAAATCACTTACAAAAGCTAACACTATTCTAATATCATATATCAATCATATAAATAAATAAATAATAAGGCGATTTATTATAAATATATTTACTTTAATAATAATATTAATAATATTAATGATGATGATGATTATTATTATTATCATTATTATTATTTAGGATATTGTTTATTTATTAAAAAAAATACAATTTCACATGCAAACCACAGCAGAAAGTTCTAACCAACAGGCCCATGTCATATACAGCAGAGAAACTTAATAAATAACCCACTATAAAATAAAAGAATTAACGTATGCTATGTTTTTTATTTTCACAAGCTTTGGAGACGTACTGTAACATAATTTGCGCTTTTAAATATACCTATAGCTTTCGCCATGAGGCTGTGTTCAAAATGATATCAATGTTTTCAAAGTGCACTGCGAAGGGAGCACAATTGTAAACATGAAGATCGCTAAAACTGAACTGTAAAAATACTTTGAAAGCAAATTACACCTAAGAGAGATTAACTTAATGCTTTTTTATTTTTAATAATTCCAGCTTTGAATGTTAGAATGTTCTAAATGAATAGGGCATAGGGGGGATAAGTGGGAATAGAACACAGCCAGGAACTATGCTTTTAACTACAGCTCCAGAGGTGTCGTTTCAAGAGCTCAAGTTTGCGACGCAGTTTGCGAATGTTCATTGGAGCCATGGATTTGGGAAACAGCAAATCAAAGAACTATGTTTGTAACGACGAAACTTGCGACCTTAGTTGGCTAACGATGGTTTTGGGAAACGCACCCCTGGACAGGAGTGCTGAATTACATAGCTCTGCAAACATCCACATCACATTACTGTATGTAGCCCTTTATACACACTGAATAAGTTTTGTTGGATCTATTTACAAATTGAACATCATGTAACACCTACAACAACTGAGTTAGGATTACTGATAATGCTGAGTTTAACCAATTGACAATTTACTAGGGTTTAACTAGGACATAGCTGTCAGTGAATGTAACTTGATACAGCTGCCAAAACCCAATGCATGAGTGCTACTCTTCTGCATGGCGGTGAACTCCAAACTCAAGAAATTCTTCTCAAACTCTTATTTTTATATAACAAACATTATTTAAACTGGAATTTTCTTTAAAGACCAAATTTTGTCATTGGTACAGTAAACAATGAAATTTGAGATCAGGGAGGATTCAGCCGATAGTATCTTTGATTGGCTAAAAAATGAAGGAAATTTTGAGCCTGTACAGTATTTGCCACTTATTGTTTTGCAATATTTACCTTATATGAGGTTGCACAGTGGCTCCTAAAACATGCGGTATAGATGAATTGGATAAACTAAACTGGCCACAATGTATGGGTGTGTGTGTAAATGAGAGTGTATGGGTGTTTCCCAGCACACTGGGGTTAACGAGAAAGTGCACTCTAAGGCCCCGTTTACACTGCCAGTTAAATGTGACCCAATTCCGATTTTTTGCTCATACTGTATGTGACACAGATCAGATTTGTTCTATGACCGTGTAAACATGAAAATAATGCATGCATTCGGATATTCAGAGATCGGTTTCAGGCTTCCTTCATATATATGTGGAATTAAATCAGATATAAATCGGATATGTTACAACGCAACTATCATGTAAACAGGCAGATCGGATTTATTGAGGCATTTCATCTTGTACGTCATTAAACTTGCGACAGTGTGGTACTTCTCCGCGGTTCAATGACATAGAAGGAAGAGCGTGTCTGGAGATGCCAATGCGGTAACAACAATAACAGAGGAAACATGAAGGTGGAAAGTGGTCAGTCACCACAATTTGCTCCCACCAGACCTGAAATTTCTCACGTACCCACAAATTCCTCTGAATGGTGGAGGACACCATATATAAACCATAGGAGCAAGCTGGATGACAGGACAGGCCTTTCCCTCCTCCGCCTCAAAATCATTTTAAAGTTGGGTAAACTTCGCATATTTCGCAGAGCTAAAAGCAAGACAATTTCTTCCATTGTGGCTAGTGTGGCGCAGATGCTAGAACCTGCCTTAACGCATGCGCAACATCGTAAATTGTATGGCAAGTGTAAACATATGAATCAGATATGGCTCACAATTAAAAGAACATGTAAACGGACAGGCCAAAAAATTAGATATAGACAACAAATTGGAATTGAGCATCAAGACCTGACAGTGTAAGCGGGGCCTAAGTGCTAGGTTGTGACTGGAAGGGCACCCGTTGGTAAAACATATGCCAGGGAAATTGGCGGTTCATTCTGCTGTGTCTGCCGCTGACTCTACAGGCTTGCACACACACACACACATACACAGCTACAGATAGACTATCCCTACCTAGCCCCGCATCCGACGCCTTCGTGTGCTTTTACCCACTGGAGTAGGTAGGCGGGTCTGTGACCAGCGCCCTCTGGCTGCAGGACAGATGATTATATCCACATCCCCTGTTCCAATCCCCTGTTGCAATGTTACAGGATGTCTATGTCTATGTGTTTATGTGCTTGACTGCTGGGGCTTTTTTTTCTCCCCGATCTCACACTGCCCTAATTCAAGAGCAATAGAGGGAGTTTTTTTCGCCTCTCTCTCCCCACGTATCTATTTCCTCTTTCTAAGCGCTACCTCTCTTCGACGTGTCTTCCCTAGAATTGTGATGTTTGTGTATGGTCGGGGTGGGGGGTGTGGGTGGGGGGTTGGGGGGGAATTCCCATCTCTGGGAAACATCCATACACATTCATTCACACTCATACACTA
Source organism: Danio kyathit (assembly GCA_903798195.1). Classification (NCBI taxonomy): domain Eukaryota; kingdom Metazoa; phylum Chordata; class Actinopteri; order Cypriniformes; family Danionidae; genus Danio; species Danio kyathit. Next base: position 46,354,334 of record LR812531.1, on the reverse strand, counting down.
CGGACAATTTAGCTTACCCAATTCACCTGTACCGTATGTCTTTGGACTGTGGGGGAAACCGGAGCACCCGGAGGAAACCCACACGAACGCAGGGAGAACATGCAAACTCCGCACAGAAACGCCAACTGACCCAGCCGAGGCTTGAACCAGACAGCACTACCTACTGCGCCACCACGTCACCTCTAAGACTTACATACACTCAAAAAAATGACTTTTGCTGTTTGTTCAAACTACTAATTTAAAATCAGATTGGGACAACTTAATTGTTTAATGTTTAATCCACTTAAATTTGTAAAAATGATAAAGTTGACTTAATCGATTTGTGTTGGGACAACATGAAGGGATTGTGTGGAACCCTGCATTTTTTACAGAGAGCAGACTTCAAATATCTCAATATTTTTGACTGACAATTGCAATCTGACCTACGAAATAACATACATCCCCACAAAAAAAAAAAACATTTAGCTTTTAGTCTTATGCAGTTTCACACTGAAAGTAAGTTGAGTTGGCAGATTTGCACAGTTTAGTGTGAAATGTAACGAAACGAAGATCATGTGCCAGTGCCAGAACGTGGTCCTACACATGACACTTGAGACAAATGAACAGCGGCATCACCGATTACCAGGCGCTGGGATGAATTGGCTTCCTCTGTCTTCTTTGCATGTGCATTGTGATGGGATGGACGTGTTTGGATGCTCTACAAAAGCAGCTGTCATATCGGCTGAGACACTATAATGGGACATTCATTACGAAGATTCAATGCGGCCTTTGTGTTCAGCCAAAAAACGTGACAATTCTACGAACAGATTTTGTGTGATTAAACAGTGCTGTCTCAATATGGAGTTAATAAACTGTGAAGACAAAAACACATTTAGGGCTGTATAATGTGCTTCATTTAGAGCTAGTCACACTTCTGACTTAGTCTAGGAGGGAGATACCTGTGAAAGGGTCTATTTCAAGAGCAAATTCATTTAATTACATTACTAGAATAGAATAGAATAGAATAGACTAGAATAGAATAGAATAGAATAACAGAATGGAATAAAATAGAATAGAATAGAATAATAGAATAGAATAACAGAATGGAATAAAATAGAATAGAATAGAATAATAGAATAGAATAACAGAATGGAATAAAATAGAATAGAATAGAATAATAGAATAGAATAACAGAATGGAATAAAATAGAATAGAATAGAATAATAGAATAGAATAGAACAGAATAGAATAATAGAATAGAATTAAATAATAGAATAAAATAATAGAATAAAATAATAGAATAGAATATAATAAAAGAATGGAATATAATAGAATAGAATAGAATAGAATAGAAGAGAATAGGATAGAATAGAATAACAGAATGGAATAAAATAGAATAGAATGATAGAATAGAACATAATAGAATAATAAAATAATATAATAGAATTAAATAGTAGAATAAAATAATAGAATACAATAATAGAATAGAATAGAATAGAATAGAATAGAATAAAAGAATAGAATGAATAACAGAATGGAATAGAATATAATAGAATAGTAGACTAGAATAGAATAGAACAGAATAGAATAATAGAATAGAATAACAGAATGGAATAGAATATAATAGAATAATAGAATAGAATTAAATAATATAATATAATTAAATAATAGAATAGAATAATAGAATAGAATAATAGAATAGAATAATAGAATAGAATAGAATTAAATAATAGAATAGAATAATAGAATAAAATAGAATAGAACAATATAATAGAACAGAATAGAATAGAATAATAAAATAGAAAAGAATAATAGAATTGAATAGAATAGAATAACAGAATGGAATAGAAGAGAATATAATAATATAATAGAATAGAAATAAATAATAGAATAGAAGTAAATAATAGAATAGAATAAAATAATAGAATAAAATAGAATAGAACAATAGAATAGAATAAAATAAAATAAAAAAATAGAATAATAGAATAGAATAATAAAATAGAATAGAATAAAAGAATAGAATAATAGAATAGAATAGAATTAAATAATAGAATAGAATAATAGAATAAAATAGAATAGAACAATATAATAGGACAGAATAGAATAGAATAATAAAATAGAAAAGAATAATAGAATTGAAGAGAATAGAATAACAGAATGGAATAGAAGAGAATATAATAATATAATAGAATAGAAATAAATAATAGAATAGAAGTAAATAATAGAATAGAATAAAATAATAGAATAAAATAGAATAGAACAATAGAATAGAATAAAATAAAATAAAAAAATAGAATAATAGAATAGAATAATAAAATAGAATAGAATAAAATAGAATAATAGAACAGAACAGAACAGAACAGAATAGAATATAATAGAATAGAATAATAGAATAGAATAATAGAATAGAATACAATAATAGAACAGAATAGAATATTAGAACAGAACAGAACAGAATAGAATAGAATAATAGAATAGAATAATAGAATAGAATACAATAATAGAACAGAATAGAATAATAGAACAGAACAGAATAGAATTAAATAATAGCAAAGAATAGAATAGAATAACAGAATGGAATAGAATAGAATAATAGAATAGAACAGAATAGGATAATAGAATAGAATAACAGAATGGAATAAAATAGAATAGAATATAATAATAGAATAGAATAACAGAATGGAATAAAATAGAATAGAATAGAATAATAGAATAGAATAACAGAATGGAATAAAATAGAATAGAATAGAATAATAGAATAGAATAACAGAATGGAATAAAATAGAATAGAATATAATAATAGAATAGAACAGAATAGAATAATAGAATAGAATTAAATAATAGAATAAAATAATAGAATAAAATAATAGAATAGAATAGAATAAAAGAATGGAATATAATAGAATAGAATAGGATAGAATAGAATAACAGAATGGAATAAAATAGAATAGAATGATAGAATAGAACATAATAGAATAATAAAATAATATAATAGAATTAAATAGTAGAATAAAATAATAGAATACAATAATAGAATAGAATAGAATAGAATAAAAGAATAGAATGAATAACAGAATGGAATAGAATATAATAGAATAATAGACTAGAATAGAATAGAACAGAATAGAATAATAGAATAGAATAACAGAATGGAATAGAATATAATAGAATAATAGAATAGAATAGAACAATAGAATAGAATAATAGAATATAATTAAATAATATAATATAATTAAATAATAGAATAGAATAATAGAATAGAATAGAATTAAATAATAGAATAGAATAATAGAATAAAATAGAATAGAACAATATAATAGAACAGAATAGAATAGAATAATAAAATAGAAAAGAATAATAGAATTGAATAGAATAGAATAACAGAATGGAATAGAAGAGAATATAATAATATAATAGAATAGAAATAAATAATAGAATAGAAGTAAATAATAGAATAGAATAAAATAATAGAATAAAATAGAATAGAACAATAGAATAGAATAAAATAAAATAAAAAAATAGAATAATAGAATAGAATAATAAAATAGAATAGAATAAAAAAATAGAATAATAGAATAGAATAATAAAATAGAATAGAATAAAATAGAATAATAGAACAGAACAGAACAGAACAGAATAGAATAGAATAGAATAATAGAATAGAATAATAGAATAGAATACAATAATAGAACAGAATAGAATAATAGAACAGAACAGAACAGAATAGAATAGAATAGAATAGAATAGAATAGAATAATATAATAGAATAATAGAATAGAATATTATAATAAAATAGAACAGAATAGAATAATAGAGTAGAATAGAATAATAGAATAGAATAATATAATAAAATAGAACAGAATAGAATAATAGAGTAGAATAGAATAATATAATAGAATAATATAATAAAATAGAACAGAATATAATAATAGAATAGAATTCATTCATTCATTTTCTTTTCCGCTTAGTCCCTTTATTAATCCGGGGTCGTCACAGTCACAGCGGAATGAACCTCCAACTTATCCAGCACGTTTTTACGCAGCGGATGCCCTTCCAGCCGCAACCCATCCCTGGGAAACATCCACACACACTCATTCACACCCATACACTACGGACAATTTAGCTTACACGATTCACTTGTACCACATGTCTTTGAACTTGTAGGGGAAACCGGAGCACCCGGAGGAAACCCACGCGAACACAGGGAGAACATGCAAATTCCACACAGAAATGCCAACTGAATCAGCCAAGGCTCGAACCAGCGACCTTCTTACTCTGAGGCGAAAGCGCTACCCACTGCGCCACTGCGTCACCCTAGAATATTCATTCATTCATTTTCTTTTCGCTTAGTCCCTTTATTAATTTGGGGTCACCACAGCGGAATAAACCACCAACTTATCCAGCTCATTTTTACGCAGCGGATGCCCTTCCAGCCGCAACCCATCTCTGGGAAACATCCACACACACTCATACACTATGGACAATTTAGCATACCCAATTTACCTATACCGCATGTCTTTGGACTGTGGGGGAAACCGGAGCACCCGGAGGAAACCCACGCGAACGCAGGGAGAACATGCAAACTCCACACAGAAACGCCAACTGACCCAGCCGAGACTCGAACCAGCGACCTTCTTGCTGTGAGGCGACAGCACTACCTACTGCGCCACTACGTCGCCTCGCCCTAGAATAGAATAATAGAATAGAATAGAATAAAATAGAGAATGTTTTTCATATTGCATTCTTTTACAACAGTGATTTCAGTAAAAGTGGAACAAATAAAACAAAAAGTTAAACGACTTATTGCCCATTAGATGTCACAAGACAATCAAATTAAACTAATTCTGTGGTAATATTTTTAAATGACATTTTTAAATGGTTTTAGTAAAAACTGTTTTATTAAAAACAAATAATTACATGAAATTGAATTCCTTATTTGTAATAAAATTTAAACAGCTTGAAGTCATTGGTGTCATTGACTCCATATGTTAAAATATACCAATGTCCTAAATATTTTTTTGTTGAAACTTCTAAATCTGAAGAAAAAAACAGGTTATATTGTTCCCTGAATATAGGACTATGTCTAAACTAGGGTCACTTTAAGTGTTAAATATAGATAGATAAATATAGGCAGACAGACAGATAATAATAACAATAATAATAATAATAATAATAATAATAATAATAATAATAATAATAATAAAAATTATATATACATTTTTTTTATTGCTAGTTGTATATACTTCAATAAAAGTGTAATAAACAAAGTAATACTTCCAAATTTCCTATAACTTTATTTTACAGTACATATACATATACTGACAATAAGTAATAACAATAAATAATGCATAATTAATTACATGCAATACAATAACACAAATCCAAAACAGGTATTCATTATATTAATATTTATTAATAATACTCAGTACTTGTTATAAAATGCAGTTCTAAAATAAAATAAAATGAAATGTAACCCAATATTTTTGGACTTAACTGTTAAACACTTTAATGTAAAAAGTGTAAATAATGAGCCTCTTAATACGCTTATGACTAACAAAATGAATGACGCTATACAACCGCATAACGCTTTTGTACCTCAGCGTACCACATAGCAAATTATAAACACCAAAGAACAGAAATACAGGTACCACGGTTTACATCTGGAATACCATCTGCTACCACCACTGTACCATCACGCGACAACAGATGCGAAACACCAACAAAGACAAGACAAAAGTAACCAGTTAGAGTCTGTTCTCAAAAGGAGCGCTCAGAACATTGCATTCGAGATGCTGTGAGAATGATAGCTTGTGTGTGTGTGTGTGTGTGTGTGTGTAATCCATATCTCTGCTAGTAGTATCTGTGGATAACTGACGTGTGTGTCCGCGCTCTTACTTATATCTGTGCGCTCTCGCTTTACGCGCAGTTTGATGGCGTCGCCGCGCGCTCCTCACCGCGTCCTCCGATCATCGCTTACGATCGCGCGGTTTATGGACGGCGAGGACCCGATATTATGATAGCACACCGTCCGGGCTGATTCTGCAACATTGTCACCAAAGTGTTCCGGGGAAGCTGTTTCTCCGCTTAAGCTCCGAACCGAGCCGAACTGAAGTTTCTCGGATACAGGTGCGATCTCTTTCTAACTCCAGCTGATGATCATTGACACGGATCTGGACTGCCGGATTTCAGGAGATCGCAGCAGATCTAACGCAAAGGTAAGTTTACATATAGGCTATACACTTGTTATGATGATGATGATGATGCTGGTGGTGGGAGTTTAACCGAACAGTGATGCTCTGCTAGAAATAGAGGAAACCGGGACTAGTTGTCACACTTTTACTGTAGTAAATATTTGTCAGGGTTGGTTTAAACTTGAAAGTGATCGGTATTTATACCTTAAAGAATTGGAGGCACTAATATATTGTGCATTTTTTTTATTATAGCAGCGGGGGGAGAAAAAGGCACTGGTCGCTAAACGCGTTGACAGCGGGGCATGTTGTCACACTAAGTTACAATGAACATATTAGTTGCAATTGACAATCCATCGAGAATTACACGATTTGAAATTTGATATATTATAAAGTAATAAAGGACATCTTCCAGAACATATTTGAAATGATTTTACAAATGTTAAAAGTGCACAAAAGTAAGGAAAAACTAGATTTTAAGTTTCAAAATGTGATTTAATTTGTTTAAATATTAACTGTACTACTGCATAACAATAATCTACAGTGAACTATGTTTGAACAACATTTATTAAATCGTATTTGATGCTGATTTCAAACTAGCCTATACAAAATCATAATCGTACTTGTTGATAGTTAATGCACTGTGAACAAACATTGTAGGTCTCTCTGTGTGCTTGGTGATGCTATACTAATCATTACATGTATGCTGATAATTTGGTTAGCTTTTCCCCAAGTAGCGCTGTTTAATATTTGTGGAGATTATGGACAGAGATGTGCAATATAATTCAAAAAAGAGACACGTGGAACCAAAGAACATAGAGATTTTCCAGAATTTTATTTGCCAGGGCAAGTTTTAAATGTTAGTAAAACCGTTAGATATTTAGGGCATGTCATTACTGAAGACATGAGCGATGATAATGATATGTACAGTGAACGTTGAAAGTTATATGCTCAAGCAAATATGCTGGTGAGAAAGTTTTATTTGTGTTCCGAGCAGGTTAAGGTGAACCTCTTTAGAACTTATTGCAGTTCTTTATACACAGTTCCTCTGTGGTATCATTTCAAAAAAAGAGAGTCTCCAAAAGCTCCAGGTTGCATACAAAGATTGTATGAGGATTCTTCTTAAAAAACAAATGGTGTAGTGCAAGTGCATTATTTTGTAAGGTAAATGGGAAATTTGATCTATAAGTTTATCTGTCGATTGGAGAATTCTCCGAATAGCATTGTAATGTTAATGATAAATCCTAGGCTTACCGAGGTGCACTGAGGTTCAGTCACCAGAAATATTGGCATAACTGGGTTTTTCTTAAGGTATATTGTGTGGTTTGAATTGTTTTTGTCTGTCTTTTGTACTATTGGACCTATAGTGTCTGGAATAAAGAGACTAACAATATTAAAAGATACTTAGGTATTTTAATCAAGCAGCATTAACAGAGATTAATAAATGCTGATAAACTATACTGCTCATAGTTAGTTAATAATCCATTAATTAATGTTAACAAATGAGAATTTATTGTATAGTGTTAATGATACATCACATTTCCTTTTCGATATTCTCGTCAACACTTTAGTTTATGTACAAATTCTCACTATATATAGTGGCTTCTTACATGACTATTATTAAGATATTGTCTGCTTTTTACAGGGTGTCCGCGGAGTCCTATAAAGTCTTAAAATGTCTTAAATTTCAAAAACAAAATTTTAGGCCTTAAAAAGTCCTAAAATCACAGAAATGTTGTGTTGTAGGTCTTAAATCATTTTAAACAGGTCTTAATTTGAAAAGTTGGCAAAGTAATGTTGCACAGTCAGGCCGAACCCATCCAATCACAGATCATCTAGGTCACACTTTATTTTGACGGTCCATTTGTTGAATTTAAGTTACATTGCATAGTATTGCATTGCAAGTATTTTATTGCAAAAAGATGTTTATTTCAAAACAGATGTTAGACATTTTACAGCAATTTTTTTCTTAATCAGGAAAAGAAAACTAAAAACAATTACACAATTCCTCATGATAATAACAGCAATATATCCCTTTACATAATCTTCCTTTTACACAAAAACCATGTACAGTAGAAAGTGTGAGCGGACATAATATTTATAAATAGGAGTGAAACTTAAGGTTTTATAACAGAAAAGCATTAGGTTGAATAGGAGTTATACTCAATTGATCTGGACCAATAGCAAACAAATGTATTTTTTAGATTATTCGTGTAGTCTTCTTCATAATAAATATACTTTTAAATGTTGAATGTTAAACTTGTCATTAAAAAAAGAAACATTATGTTGATAAAAAAAGTCTATAAAACTAGAGTTTTTTTGTTTTTGTTTTGACACATTAAAATATGTGGTTAAGAAATAACTACAATTGTTTTTTTTCCAATTCCATTAGTCCAACCGGGCCATTATCAAAAATCCTTAGTGTTTAGCCCCGTATAAGTCTAAAATCTCATTCATAATGGTTTAAAAAAGTCTTAAATTTGACTTAATGAAACCTGCAGAAACCCTGTTATTAGTACTTATTTTCTGACAATCTTATTCTACTTCCCTAATCATACCTACAGTAATACACAAACTACTACCTTAATAACTATTAATAAGTAGCAAATTAGAAGTTTATTAAGGTAAAAGTCATAGATAATGGTTTAGTAATAGCAAGAATCATACAATAAAGTTTGACCGATTATTTTTTAAATCCAGTAGAATTTATGTTGTATATAATCTTAGAATTTATGTTGTAAATAGCACTAAAACGTCTTATTTTACACTTCTCTTTTAGCTTTAAGTTTGAAACCAAACTTCTGCTGCATTTACTTTATCACACTATATCATAATCTCCATGCATTTGTATGTTCATAACTGCTGTTATTGTACTTAGATTACAAAACCACATGAGAGTGTCAGACTCTGCTGTAAACTGAAGTTGTAACACTAAGTGAGAAGCCTTAGATTGTCAGAGTTTAAGTTACATTGATCTTTATCCATTAGAACTTTTACAAGTGTGTCCGTATAAGAGCTGCCTCTCAGTTTCATGTTACTACAAACTCATATTCATGTTAACAAGACGCAGAATACAGCATGTCTCACAGATGTCCACATCACCGGCAAAATCCTGAATTAACATTGTCATTTATCAGAAGACATTGAAAATTCAGGCAGAAACAGATGAGGGGTGTGTGTTTTATGAGAGCGCTGACATATACAGCCTCTGCTACCTTGATTCATAGTGTTCGCCAACTGCACTGCTGCCAACACTTCATGCACAAGTGTTATTTACTACAAAATACATGCTTTCAATGCTGTGTTTTCAACCCTGTCGTTTGCTTTTATTCTGGAATTGATCAGAAATGTGCTGTTTGGTGTGGGTGTTTTGTTTGGTTTGGGTCAGAATTCTGCTAGAGTCCAGTAGGACCCGCTGTCTGCTGCTTGCACCATCTGTGATATATTTTCATCAACTTTCACACTGTGTTGTTTAGCATTCAAAGAGCAGAGCAGCTTTACAGCCAGGAATGCATTACGTATATTTTAATTTCACAGATGCTTAAATATAATCCGACTGTACACTAAGTGTTTCCCATCAGAGATCTGCAAACATATTACATAAACCCCAAAGTTCTGAAGTGTGATTGGTCGAGCCTGGTTCTGTATATTAATGCACCAATTTGCAATGTTGCTAGGAAACTGTAAACATGCAGTCAGTGAACTACAATGAACTATTGAGGAACATTATTTAAGGAAGAATAGCGTATTATGATGTGATTCATAATATGACTAATATTAAATATAAAACATACACTCACCGGCCACTTTATTAGGTACACCTGTCCACAGCCTACCTAAGTATTGTTGCTGACCATGTCCATCCGTTTATGACGGTGTACTCATCTTCTGATAGCCACTGTACTTCCAGCAGGATAACACATCATGTCATCTCAGACTGATTTCTTGAATATGACAACGAGTTCACTGTACTCAAATGGCCTCCACAGTCACCAGAGCTCAATCCAATAGAGCACCTTTGGGATGTGGTGGAAAGGGAGATTCACATCATGGATGTGCATGCAAGAAATCTGCAGCAACTGCGTGATGCTATCATGTCAATGTGGACCAAAATCTCTTAGGAATATTTCCAGTACCTTGTTGAATCTATGCCACGAAGGATTAAGGCAGTTCTGAAGGCGAAAGTGGGTCCAACCCGGTACTAGTTAGGTGTACCTAATAAAGTGGCCGGTGAGTGTATGCCCATATAATATACTTTAAATTTAGTTGATGATAGATTAAAATGCTAAAATAGACTGTCAAGAGCAGAAATATTTAGTCTCTGGATTTGTAGCACATCTAAAGGAAGGTTCTGGGTTCAGTATTACTGAAGCTGTATTGACAGCATGTGTGGCGCGCTGCCGATTACCACAAAGTAATTTAGACTTGTCCCTGAGCAAACGTGTGAACAATAATGCACTTACAATTGAACATTCCTTGACTTCTCCACAATCCAGCTCTCTCTCTCTCTCTCTCTTGTGCCTTTGTGCTGGGCAAGGGCTTCACTTCTCCTGTTTATTCAGGAAAGAAAACAGCATGAATTAATATATCATATAGATATATAGTGCATGAGAGTAGCTCTATTTGTTAAAAGGAGAGTTTATTTAAAACAAAACATCAGTATTTACTTACCGCATGCTGTTACTTTTATACTAGTGGAACACAAAAGGAGAACAGAAGATCTAAACAAGCTCCAGAAAAGACACAAAAACACTATAAAATAGTCTATGTGATCCTTGTATTTTACTGCAAGAGCTTTGATCAGTCAGACAACAGCTTTCTATGAGGAACAGGCTGAAACTTAAAGTCTCCCTTTAGGCTATTGAAGGTTTCTAATTTTGTTCTGTCTACTCCAATACACTCTGAAGGCTTCAAAGGTGTTTTTTTAAACAACGATACTATAGAGAAAAATCATTTTGGATATCACAAAGAACCTTTTTTCTTAGTGTGAAGAACATTTGTTTAATACATACAACCTTCTTTCTCTGCAAAGAAGCTTTTATTGAATACATTAATACAGATACCAGTTTTTAAAAAAAAAAATTTTTATTGGCATTAATGGTTCCATGAAGACCTTTCATTCCACATAGGTTATTACCCCCGCAAACAATTTTGTGTTTAATAGACGTCTAATAGACATCTAAATGTAGACAGCTTGGCTAAAACAAGGCTAAACTTGGGCTGTCAGTGAAAATCTAATAGACATCTACCCCAAAACTACACTAGTCGTCAAATATACAGATTAGACAGACTTTATTTGTGTAGTCATTCATTTATGTTTATTTGACTATTAGTCTAGTTTTGATCCATTCTTAGACATCTATTAGATTTTCACTGACAGCCCAAATTTAGCCTTGTTTTGCCTAGACGACTATGTTTAGACTTCTATTAGAAATCTTTTAAAAACAAAAGATGCTTGCTGTGTAAATATTTACATTATTACTATATAAGCTATTCTTTTTAAGAACGGATGCAGGTTAAAGCTTTTTCATGATACCATTCATTCATTAATATTCCTTCGGCTTAGTCTCTGACCCATCAGGGGTCGCCACATCAGAATGAACCGCCAACTATTCCAGCATATGTTTTACACAGCAGATGCCTCCAGTCGCAACCCAGTACTGGGAAACATCTATAAACACTCATTCACACTCACACACTACAGTCAATTTAGTGTATGCAATTCACTTATAGTTCATGTCTTTGGACTGGGAGCAACCGGAGCACCCGGAGGAAACCCAAATGAACACGGGGAGAACATGCAAACTCCACACAGAAACGCCAACTGGCCCAGCCGGGACTCGAACCAGCGACCTTCTTGCTGTGAGGCGACAGTGCTAACCACTGAGCCACCGTGTCACCTCTTCATGGAACCATTAATGACAATAAACGAGCTTTATTTTTTAAGAGTGCAAGATAGCATTGCATCTATCCAGATAAAAAAAAACTTTTCTATTAAGAGATCATGTTTGAACAAGACCTTTTCAAAAATACCAGTACATTTTCTCTAGCAATTTACCGAAATGAAAATTACCAGTAACATTACCGGTGTTTACTTCAATACGCTTACTTTGATGTCTGCTGCACAGACCTCTGTGGTAAATGATTAAACATCACTATGTTTTAGCTCCATTGAGTGCCTCTGCCTTTAGATGCTAAAAACTATGCTATTGTTCAGTGGTTCACTTTGAAGTATTTTAATATGATATCTCTGGGCCAAAAACAGCTGCATGAATATGAACTGTTTAGAGATCATTTTGGGTTGTAGGCAAAATATGGCAACAATAAGGCAAAAATATGTATGAGTTTTTTATTAAAATACCCAAAAACAAAACAAAACACTAGAACAGTGTTTTGCTGACTTATGTTATCCCAAATTTCCCAGTACTGGGTTGCAGCTGGAAGGGCATCCGCTGTGTAATACATATGCTGGATAATTTGGCGGTTCATTCCGCTGTGGTGACCCCTGATGAATAAAGGGACTAAGCTGAAGGAAAATTAATGAATGAATGTTATGCCAAATGTTTTAAAGCATGTTGACATCCAGAGAAATAAGCAAATTTTACTAGTGACACGGACCGTGTGCTGCGTGTTCATGCTAATGATGTCATACACCCCTGATTTCTGGTTTGGCTTTATTGAAAACAGGGAAACACCAAAGACATTTAATTATGTTGTGTTTTTAATTAGACTGCACAGAGCAGCATTGTAACAGAACCTTAACATGTATGTAGTATGATAAAACAGCGCTTTTTCTTTCCCACGCGATCATGACTGGAAGAAACGGAAGCATTTGACTGTGGAATAATAAAAGCTGAGCTGCTTTTGTGCTGTGTCACACTCTGCTTCATACTGCCATGATAATAATTGGTAAATACATTAGCTCATCCATAAACTTGATTTCTGGAGGAGGCCCATAGGATGTAATGAAGGCCACAACTCCCATGATTCCACACACAGTCACTGCGTCATCAAATTATGCCTTTGTTTGTTGTGAATATGCGCCCTCTAGTGGCAACAATTACATACTGTGTATTGCACATTAGAAATTACACATCGACCTGATCAACCATCAATGCTTCTTAGTGATACATTTGCATTGGATTGGTCGGGAAGTAAGACTGGAATTACTGAAAACTAATTTCATGCAGGAAGACAATAACTCAACTGATCATGCACTTTTAGACTGTTTGAATTCACTAACAGCTGTATTACACAAACACAAAGAATAATAAGGACACTTTAATTGATTCACTGAAGCTGTTCAACCCATTGCGGATATATACCCAGGTCTACATTTCTGGGGACAGCGAAATACGTAACTGGAGGTACATCTGCTCGCAGTTTTTGCAAATCCGCCAGAGGCCACTGTGTGGTTTTTGATGATATTAAATTTGCCTCACCGTCCTCTTCTTGCGTAAGTTCACCAGACAGAGCAACGTACACTTCAGCCGACCAGTGGTGCGTTTCCCAAACAATGACATAACTCGTGGCTGAACTATCATAGTACGAACATTCGATAAAAGAACGAAGTAGTGACGAGTGTTTCCCAAAACCGTAGTTGCTTTGTCGCAGATCCATCGGTTGAACCACATTAGTTATAACGTATAACATCCATAATGATGCTCTAAATGGGGCGGAGGGTGGAGTAACAACTTGTGCAAATTATATTGTTTTACATACATTTTAAAAAAAAAAATCCAATATCAGTTTTAGTAAAAACATGCACAAGTTTTCCATATTAATTAAGATGTATGTAAACAGCACATATAGGGCCTGTGTTTTCTTTTCAAATATTATTGAGAATCTGCCATATTCTATTCTAATACATAAATCACTTAGCTAACATGTATTCTAATCTCATTTATAAATCATATAAATCGGGTTAGGCTAATGGTGGTAATTTACAGTAGGCTATTTATTAATAAAAGGAAAAAAATCCTACTTAATTATAATAATTATTATTATTATTACTAGTTTATTATTAGTGTTATTATTATTATTAAGTAGTATATTGTTTATTCATTTTTTTAAGTCGACTTTTACAATTTGACTCATTCAAACCACTGCAAAAAATGTTCTAACCAACAGGCCCATGTCATATACAGTACAGATACATTTCTTAATAAATAACCTACTATAAATTAAAACCACTAACGTATGCAATATATTTATGTTTTCACAAGCTTTGAAGACGTAACGTAATAATAGGTCACTTATAGCTTTTGTCATGAGCCATCGCTCAAAATGGCATAAATATTTTCAAAGTGCACTACGAAGAGAACGCAATTGTCAATATAAAGATTGCTAAAACTGAACTGTAAAAATACTTTGAAAGCAAATTAGGAGAAATGATTTTAATGTTTTTTAAAACAATTATTTAAATCTTGGAACATTCGAAAGCTATAGGGCATAGGGGGGATAACTGGGAATAGAACACAGCCAGGAACTATGCTTCTAACTACAGCTCTAAAGGTGTAGTTACAAACTTACAAGTTTGCAATGCAGTTTGTGAATGTTCATTGGAACGATGTTGAACTACGTTTGTAAATAGGGTTGGGTCGATAAACGATGCCATCGTCCATCGCCGATGGCCGATAGACATCACGATGCTGAGCCGGCATCACGATCTTACGCCCCGCCCCTGTCGCAGCAACACGCTCGCGAAAAATACACACTTAGGGCCCGTTTACACTAATACATCTTAGTTATAAAATGGCACTTTAGAACGAAAACTATCCACGTCCACACTGGCTTTGTCTGGAATTTCTGAAAAGCCCTCCTTCCACACTATACTGCTGAAAAAGCACACGCATGTCTGAGCTCCAGCAGTCTTGAGCACAAAACCCCAGAGAGCAGTGCATGTCAGACAGTTTATCAAGAATGTAGGCTACCGCTGGATCGCGTCTCACTGTAGTTGTTAAATGTGATATTTAATTTATCTTTTCTTTATCTAACAACTGTCTTTTGATTCTATCAGGTAACGTGTCACAGCATCAGTACACTGCTTCAATCTTGCGCTTTCACGCTTGTACTTAGTAATTTCAGTGAAAACCTCAGATACTGTTGGTTGGTTCCTGTTGGTTGTGTACCTTTTTTACCTACCAAGTTTGTCGACGCCATTATAACACCATAGATCAGGTGGTAATTTGTGTGAAACTTATCTTTATTTATTTATGATTTGCTTATGGGTAAAACAAAGACCATGCGGGTCAGGTAATTGAAACGGTAGGCTACAAATAATTAATTTGTTATGAATTAATTAATTATTCATAAATAATTAATTCACCGCCACCTACAATGACGATGCCATCGTCCATCACGATGTTTCACATTAGACATCGCACAATACCAAATTGGTCAACATCGCCCAACCCTATTTGCAACGACGCAACTTGCAACCTCAGTTGGTTAACGATGGTTTTCGGAAACGCACCCCAGGTCACCTTGCTGTTGGCTGTCAATGTACGTGGTGAGCTATTGGGCAAACTGGTAACACCAGAAAAGACATCCGTACGAAGGTAGGCGGTCAGCGGTAGCACAACACAGAAACAGAAGCTATCGGCTTCATACTGCACCCGTATTCGTTTGTTTTAAAGGCATAATGCAGCCAGACGTACCACTGGCTACATAATTCGCGCTCTCCAGAAATGTAGACAAGGTTATGTATCCACATTAAGCCTATGTAGGTTTATTTCATTATTATTATATCGAAATATGCCTTTGAAACATATAGTACATTGTTCATTCCAATACTGGAATGTAGAGAAGGATATGCTTTGTTCAACAGTCCATTCTTCTGAAATCCGCTTAGTTTTTCCCCTAGCCTTAGCTGTATTGTTTAATACCTCGCACCTTTGGATGGCAGGTGCATGGGGCTTTCTCTAAGGAAGATATATTTGTCCTGTGCCCTCTGTGCTTTATCTCTGGCGTGCAGGGATTCTTTCTCAGCTGTGACACCCGTCAGCGCTGAATGATAGATACGATACTGGTGCACAGGGGAAGTTTATGGAGCAAATGATTGCAATACGCAAGCCACTGACTCTCCTGCGCAAGTAATAACAACAGACTTAAAATAGACTGAGCGTTGTAAGCATATGTTATAATCCCAACCAGTAGGTTAAAGGATAATTGGGCAGTTAGTTGTCTGTTTTACGACTTGTCAATTAGTCGACTACCATAACACATCCCTTTGTGTGCTAAAAGTGAAGTTCAGATAGCAGCAATATGATTATCCTTGATTATTCCTAACGCTCGCAGAGTCGAAACCCACGAGGCCTCTTTTAAATACCATATTTTTTGCCTAATCAACATAATTGCTCCATCTCAGAGGGATTGATAATTATGTGCCTCTTCGTTTCTTTTTTTGTCTAAGAAAATCTGCTCTTTTGACCATGCTCTCGAGTTGTGTTTTTCTCAACACTGCTCCATGGCAACAGGCATGAAGATCCATCAGGAAAAAAAACATGCATCTTCACATCTGCATTAATTGTATCCAGCCCTCCAAGTCATTGTTATATAGTGCTATAGAGTAGATATTTGTTTGAAACTAAAAGACAGTAAATCCTGCCGGTTGCCAGTGCAAATGACAAATCTGATCTCTTCTTCTTGAATGTGCAATCTGAGCTTGCACATTAAACAATATCTATTTTAAAACTAATGCTCTCATACGATGCTGAAGAGATTTTTTTGTGGTTTCTGACACTGTGCTGGGGTTAACCAGTGTCATATGCTACAGCTGGAAGTCCCTTTAGAAACTAAAATGAACATGCTGTAACATTCATTATGTTTGTGTCTGTGTGTGTGTGCTGAACAACAGATACATCTGACAGGAATATGAGCAAGCAAATAAGTGTGAGCAAATTTGGCAAGAGCTTTAAGACGTGACTGAATTCTATGGTGACTATACAGTTGAAGTCAGAATTATTCGCCGCCCCCCTGTTTATTTTTTTCCCCAATTTCTGTTTAACGGAGAGAAGATTTTTTCAACACATTTCTAAACATATTAGTTTTAATAACTCATTTCTAATACCTGATTTATTTTATCTTTGTCATGATGACAGTCATGATGACAAGATATTTCTATACAGTTTAAAGTGACATTTAAAGGCTTAACTAGGTTAATTAGGCAATTTTTTGTAATAATGGTTCTGTAGACTATCAAAAAAAATATTGCTTAAAGGGGCTAATAATTTTGACCTTAAAATGTTTTTTTTTTTTTTAAATTGAACTGCTTTTATTGTAGCCAAAATAAAACAAATAAGACTTTCTCCAGAAGAACAAATATTATCAGACAAACTGCAAATTTACTTGCTCTGTTAAACATCAAAAATCAAAGGGGGGCTAATAATTTTGACTTCAACTGTATATTTACTTTGTTGGTCAAGCATGTTTTCTCTGCTTTCAGCTATATTTGACATCTGTTTAGGATTTTATGCGACGTGCTGAAACTTTATTGTAATTATGAGAAAGGTACAAAGGTTAAAGGGTCACGAAACACCAAAACACATTTTTTGAGCTGTTGACAGTCATATATATGTGTCCCACGCTGCTATAAACACTATTAGGACACATATATTGCCCTAAAAAGTGAAAATTTGTTGTTTTTGCGTTATTTTGAGCAAATTCGTTCTTCCGGTTTGAAACGAATTTTTGAAGCTGCGTCACGGCGATTAGATACTTGTTTGTATTCCAGTGTGGAGACTGTATGTCTGTACCTGCAAGTACATCGTGACATCTCTGAGTGTGCAGCAGTAATTCATGAGAAAGACTTGGTTCAAACCAATCAGCGCGCTCTGTTGTGTATGCGGTGCAACTTCATTAATATGCATGATAGCTGCGAAGACTGTTTTTACCTGTTACAGTGTTCAGACGACAGAGAGACGCCTTGTTGTGTTGCCAAAACAAGTGGAAGAACAAGAACTTGGAGACACGGGTCGTCAGTGTTGCGTTTATTAGTGTGCTGCGTTTATTAATGTGCTGCAACGAAGGTTTTGTTTTCATTTTCCTGCTATGAGAGCGCAGCTGGACTCACATGTGGAATACAGTGCACGCGACACGCAACAGAAATGCATTTCATTTCAATGCAAAACATTTTTTTACCCGAGAGCTTTTCGCATCTGGAAATGATAAAATCCGGATTTGCCACTCGTCTCCTTTTAAAAAAAGACATGGCTCCAGTTTGTATTGATTGTCCTGTGTCTACAGATTTGGTAAGTGTGTGTGAGATCAGTGCACTTTGTTTGTTCATTCAGATGGCAAAGTTAGTTCGTATCGTCAGCAGTGCTCTTTCAGTTTTTAAAGACATACCTTAGTCAAAATAATTTACTTACTAAGTTTACAGTATGTTAATATCACTGCAATATTATAGTACAATATTAAAGACTGAAAGATCCACTGTAAATGCTGCTCTCCGAATGTAAACATGTAAACACCACAATCAAACTATTACTGTTGTGTAGGATTTTCGCCACATTTTGTGACAGGATAGTCTAGACACACACTGCTTTCTGACGCTACCTACCGAGTGCATCTAAGTTACAGAAAAATGCGGAGGATTTTTTTCTCTCATTCGCCGTGCGGTATCAAATACTCCATTAAAACTCCACTCTCCAGCAGTTCCTCGCTTTCAATATCTCGTTTGTCATTGGGGGCATGCAGGAAATGTTCCTGAACAAAAAGTGAAAGTGCCAAACTGCGGTTAAAGTCGACAAATTAATAATTTGGCAAATAATTTGATTACTGATGTCCATGTAAACACTGTCACTGTCTTTCTCCGCAGCGTCTGTTTGTTTTGCCTTTGTGAAAATCAGCGTGCACTCAAACAGAAACCTCCCATTTTTATGCAAAATCTTCCCTCCTTCTCTCCCCCTCAAACCAGTGACCGCAAGGCTCAAACCAGTGACCTTCTTGCTGTGAGGCGACAGTGCTACCTACTGCGCCACCATGTCGCCCTGTCAGAATCAATAATTACCAAAATAAATATGTAACTTTTGCCTTTGGACAGCTATGATAGCTAAAACCATTCCCTATCCAATGTAAAGAGCAATATATCAGGTCTCCTCCATTTTATAGAGTGCACAACTTAATTCCCTACATTTGTCTCTACTTTTTACCCACAATCCACTCTGATTTTGAGTGTATTGTACATCCGATGTTCAGTCCTTCACGTTTTCTAAAATTCAATGTAAGGCAGCAAAAGAGCAAAAGAAGAAGAAACATGGCTAACGTGAACACCAGAGACAGCTAATTTCATATATATCATTTCACCTTACTAGTACCGGGTTGGATCTTCTTTTGCCTTCAGAACTGCCTTAATCCTTCGTGCCATAGATTCAACAAGATACTGGAAATATTTCTCAGAGATTTTGGTCCATTTTGACATTATAGCATCACGCAGTTGCTGCAGATTTGTCGGCTGCACATTGATGATGCAAATCTCCCATTCCACCACATCCCAAATGCTCAATTGGATTGAGATCTGGTGACTGTGGAGGCCATTCGAGTACTGTGAACTCTTGTCATGCTCAAAAAACCAGTCTGAGATGATTCGTGCTTTATGACATGACCCGTTATCCTGCTGGAAGTAGCCATCAGATGATGGGTACACTGTGGTCATAAAGAGATGGACATGGTCAGCAACAATACACAGGGAGGCTGTGGTGCTGACATGATGCTCAGTTCTTACTAATAGGCCCAAAGTGTGCCAAGAAAATATCCCCCACACCAGCAGCCTGAACCGTTGATACAAGGCAGGATGGATCCATGCTTTCATGTTGTTGACGCCAAATTCTGACCCTACCATCCGAATGTCGCAGCAGAAATCGTGACTCATCAGACCAGGCAATGTTTTTTCAATCTTCTATTGTCCAATTTTGGTGAGCCTGTGCAAATTGTAGCCTCAGGTCCCGTTTACACTAATACGTTTTAGTTTTAAAACAGCGTTTTAGAATGAAAACAATCCGCGTCCACACTTTCACACAGCATTTCTGAACAACTCTCCGTCCATACTACACCGCTGAAAACGCACATCACATGACCATACACACTCTCTGGCATGCACTGCAGCGATGAGATCTGTGCACGTTGGACTGTTCATCAAGGATCTACCACTGAATCTAATCTCACTATATTTGTTGAACGTGATATTTAATTCATCTTGTTGTCTCTATAACGACATTTTCCCTGACTTTGGTCTTTTGAATCTATTACTTGTTCTCAGGTAACGTGTTTTGGCTGAGCGCAAAGATAAGTTAATATATTAGTAATGTAACCGCGTACACTGATTCTGCACATTTGACTGATTGCTTGCCTTTCTTTCTTATAATGTATAAACTTATTGTACGTTATACTTTTATATTGGCCATTTTGATTATTAAATTTTATATTCAGCAAAAGAGACAGGGTATGTTGCGTATTTTCAATGCAAATGAAGGGAGGCAGGTATGTTATAGGCTCCGCTTTGTTATAAATATGCATACAGTGAAGATGACGTTCATATAAATATGTAGCTACACGACGCCTCAACGTTTCTGGTGTCTGTTAAGTTGGTAATATCAAAATGAAAATATATCTTATATCATGTTTTCATTTTATTGTTAAGACAGTGAAACAACGTAGCCAGAATGATGTGAATGAGGTTATAACGTACACTGTTCCCTTTGAAGATTTACACGACGTGTACTCAGGAGTTTGTTTTCCATATCAAACTTGCGAATACTGAACTTACAAGGAGAGGATGCAAGACTGAACTTTGTGTAGGCTACTTAATATTGAGGAAAAAGCCTCAATCAGATAGGCAAATATCTGCAGCCCTGCCTCCTTTTTCAGATGTCTCCGTTTTCCCCCATCCACCCTAACATGGAACAGCAGCATTTTCAAATGAAAACAGCCTCTCCAGCGTTTCCAAAAAGCACAGTTTTTGGCGCTCGAAAACTCCGGGGTAGTGTGGACGTATGGTGTAACTATAGCAAAACTTATGCGTTTTAAAACTAAAACATACTAGTGTAAACGGGGCCTCAGTTTCCTTAGCTTAGGAGTAGCACCCGGTGTGGTCTTCTGCTGCTGTAGCCCATCCGCCTCAAGGTTCGATGTGTTGTGCGTTCAGCGATGCTCTTCTGCATACCTCGGTTGTAACGAGTGGTTATTTGAGTTACTGTTGCCTTTCTATCAGCTCGAACCAGTCTGGCCATTCTCCTCTGACATCAACAAGGCATTTGCGCCCACAGAACTGCCGCTCACTGGATATTTTCTCTTTTTCAGACCATTCTCTGTAAACCCTAGAGATGGTTGTGCGTGAAAATCCCAGTAGATTAGCAGTTTCTGAAATAGCCCGTCTGGCACTAACAACCATGCCACGTTCAAAGTCACTTAAATCACCTTTCTTCCACATGCTCGATTTGATCTGTAGCAGATCGTCTTGACCATATCTACATGCCTAAATGCATTGAATTTCTGCCATGTGATTGGCTGATTAGAAATTTGCGTTAACAAGCAGTTGGACATTTCTATATATATATATAGGAAGAAATTAATTTTAAAGTAAAGTTTTTTTTTTAATTACATATATTTCAAAAGTAAATAAGCCTGACATGCAGGTGTTTCTGTTATCTTTGGTATCAAAAATGTAATAAATGTGACAAACAATTAATTCATATACCCAAAAAGGACATTTTACTGGATGATTGGTGTAATGTTCATAACGAAATTCTCTCTTACTCACACGTTTTATATCACTGTGCAAATTCACATATTGTTTTCTCTTTTCTGTTATTGTCCACTCAGCTGCCATACTGTACATTACAGAGCCATTAGTGAATGAATGAATTGTTTGGGAAGCAGCTTGGCATTAAGACCCATGTTTTAGACCATTCCAGCAGTGTTTGTGCTAGTGTACAGTATATGAGTCTGCAGCAGTGATGTCCCTCATGCTCTGTCTGTTATCTGTCTTCTGTCACTCGTGTCTCAAATGTCCAATGAGAACCAGAGCTCACGGGGCTGTGAGTCATAAACCGCACGCTCCGGTGTGAACCAACCAACACCATCAAAGGAATTCAAGTCTGCCTTTGTTACAGGGTTTTGCTTGTTCTCTCTCCATCTCCCACACTCTCTAATGTTTTGTTTACACTTTTAATGATATCACCTCAAGGTAAGCCACACCGCAGCATGCCGAAGGAAAAGGACATCGCTTTGTTCTCGCAAAAATCTGAGCAGCGAATGCTAAAAAGGGAAGGAAAAAAGCCCTGATTTATCTCATTTGAAATGAGCTTGAAGGAATTCTCAAAAATAAAGATACAAATCTATTATTTACTCACCCCTGTGTCTTTCAAAACTTGTATGGCGCTTTTTTTTCCATCTCTATAAAACAAAAGAAGTGTTGCAGATTGTATGAACATTTAATAAAAGTGAATAATGATCTGAACTTCATAATAGCTATGACCCATAATTGTACAACTGTTTTATCAATCCAATTACAATTAGAAGGATGCTAAATACAGCTTTTCAGGGATTTTAACCTCCCTTTTGACCATTTCCAGAGGTAGTCACAAACACATAATTTCAGTTTGCTTTTATAGTTATGGTAGTCACCATCATGGACCACGCCACACTTTAAGCTAGACTTTACTGTAGGGATGTAGGGATGAAGGGGATAGTAAGAGAACAGTGGGATGAAAGGGAGTAAGAGGATGACTGGTGAATAGGTGGGTAGGTTGATCGGGCATCCTACTATGCCCGGAGACTCAGAGTGGGGGTACTGTCTCTGTAGTATTTTGGCAGAGTTGTTGGACCCCCCCATTCAACCTACATGTAGGAGTGAAGAGGGTTATAGGATTGTGAAAGGAATACAAGGAAATAGGGGCAGGGAGGGTGGGTTCAAAAGAAAGAGAAGAACAGTGCTAGAGGGATGGTCTTCCTTAAATAAGTTTAAGGGAGTAGGTGATTGGTTAAAGAGACAAAGTGAGGCGTGGTTCCGCCGCTGAACCTTTATTAACAAGTTAACTCCATGTAAATGCTCTTATGATTTTATGAATTCGTAGTCACAAATAAGCACTACTCTCTCCACCTACAGTACTAAGATGATATTTAGAAGAGAAAGTGCACCGAAAGAATGTATTTAATACAATATGTCACAGTACCAAAATACATTGGTTATAATTGAATATTCGCTCCCACTTTTAAGTGGCCACTATGTGCTTAAACCAAATATATAAATGCAATGTACTTACTGTGTTAATATTGTATTGCAGAACACTTCTGATGCTATTGAGGTTGGATATGAGCAGGGCCAGACGGAATCTGCGGATGTTTTTTGCTATTTCTGCTGAGAATTTTGGTAAAAATCTGCGGATTTCTGCTGAATTATTTTGGGAGTATCATAACTAAAACCTTAATATGTTAAATAAAAAATAATATCTTTTTAATTTGTATTTAATGTTTAAAATGCAAATCCAATTTGATTAACTGTAAATAGTTAACTTTAAGTAAATAAACAGAATTAATGATGGGCTAAAAACCTGCGGAAAATCTGCAGAAAATCTGCGGAATTCTGCGCGCGCAGATTCCGTGTGGGCCTAGATATGAGTAAGGATTAGGACAGGTTTGGTGGTATGGGTAGAGACGAGATGAATTAGGGATGGGTTTAGGTAAAAGGGATGGGTCAACTGTGTAATTACAGAAATAATTACAGATATTATTAAATGCAGGTATTTAATCAAGCATGAGTACAATCTAAACATTTATTTACACAATGAGTGCGTTGTAATAAATGATTCATTTCAGTGTAAGTACTTATTAGTTAAGGCCACTTATAAAGTGGGACCAAATATTCTTTACTTTCCCACTTCTGTCCAAACAGTATTCATGCTTTGTGTGTATTGCATGCAAAAGTAATGAAATAAGAGGATAGGGTCTTGATGAAAATTAAACTTAAGTGGTCACATGATGCAAAGTGGGGCGGCACGGTGGCTCAGTGGTTAGCACTGTCACCTCACAGCAAGAAGGTCGCTGGTTTGAGTCCCGGCCAGGTCAGTTGGCATTTCTGTGTGGAGTTTGCATGTTCTCCCCGTGTTTGCATGGGTTTCCTCCGGCTGCTCCGGTTTCCCCCACAGTCCAAATACATGTGGTGTAAGTGAATTGAATAAACTAAATTGGTCGTAATGTATGTATGTGAATAAGTGTGTATGGATGTTTCCCAGTACGGGGTTGAAGCTGGAATGGGATTCAATGTGTAAAATATATACTGGATAAGTTGGCGGTTCATTCCACTGTGGTAACCTCTAATAGATAAAGAAACTAAGCTGAAGTAAACGCATGAATGAATGATGCAAAGTGCATTTAAATGAACCTGAGGCCCAATCTACACCAACATGGGTATTTTCAAAACCACAGCTTTTTCTATGTGTTTGTTTGTCCATGTGCAATAGCAGCATTCTGACATTGAAACCGAAACCTTTTGAAAACTCCTGTCAGGGTGAAGATTTTGAAAAATGCAGGGGTCTATGTGAAGTCAGAGTTTTTGGCTGGTCCGTGCCATCATTTCCTTTGTGTGAAGTTAAATTGGGAGTCGCAATTTCTGTTTTTAACACTTTTGAGGCTTTTGATTGGCCAACTTGACTCTTGACAGAATTTTTTTGTGAACAAAGATTTTTTTAAAAAGGTAATGATTCGCACTCATCAAATAATTGCTTCGTGCTGTTTTTATTCCTCAGTGTGTCTGAGGAAGACATTGTGCCGAAACGGTTGTGTTTTTGAATCACCCGAAGAATGTAAAATTAAAAACAGCACGAAGCAATTACTTGATGAGTGCGAATCATTACCTTTTTGAATAATAGTATTGACTAGATTAACGCACCAAAATAGTTTCTTTAAAAACCACGAGCGAGCAGGCCAAACTTTATTACTTTATGAACAAAGATTTTTTATAAATCGTGCATGTGTAGATGAAATTCTTTTTAAAAGGACGACAAACTCGTTTGCACATGGCCTTAGACGTCATTTACACTATTGCATTTTCATTTTAAAATACCTACATCTTGTTATGGATATGCTTGGCATCCACACTTATGTTTTTGTTTGGAAATGACGCTGCTGCATTTCAGAGTAGATGGGCTAAAAAGCAGAAGGCATGGCTATCCACAGGTGCCTAAGACCATTAAACCACTGGTAGATGAAAAGTATGGATGCCAGCAAGATACATTCATGCCCAGTGTGAATGAATGGTCATGCAATACAACATCTGAACGCAGAGTGTTTTCATTCTAAAATACAGTTACCAAAGCACACTAGTCTAAACACAACTTTAATACTAGGTGGAAATAGTATGATGTCATGGCTGACCACTTGTGATCATTTTATTTGACTAAAGGTGCATCATAATATGAGGTGTAAATTGGAGCTATTTCTATCCACAATCAAAAGTGTCATTATTTACCTGAATTTAGTTAAAAATGCTGGGTTCCACATAATCAATCTGTGTTGGGGTCACATTAAGAAATTAAGTTAACTTTTAGTTTTTTTAAAAAAAATAAGTGGATTTAATGCAAAACAATTAACTAATAAAAAAAACCCCTCAATAATTGTGCTTTTTCAGCTCATTTTAAATAAGTAGTTTAATCCCACTGGAAAACGGTGATGTTGGATTAATAATAATAAAAATAATTAATTCATATGAGGTTGAAACAACATGTGATTAAGTAAATGTTAACAGCATTGCCATTTGTGGATGAACTATCTCTTTAACCCTGGTATAGGCAAATGGTAACCATAAGGGTGCCGAAGCCAGTGACGCGAGGCTTCAGGGCCGCTCAGTGTTTATCTGGCACATGAGGATCCCGATGTGCCAGCATCCCAGTGGGTGACTGTCTTTCTGCTCTCGTTACTTCATTTGTATGTTGGTATCCTGAAGGCAGAGCTGGTTCAACCCCACATGCCTTTCCAAGAATTACATAGGAGGAAAACACAGATTCACAAAATGCCCTGCAGGACGTGACGCACATGACTGGGGTTTTACTTTACAGGCATCTGGCAAGTCGCATATTTTGGCTTTGTGTGGTGAAAAGTGGACAGAAAAGAATGAATAATCTGTCTGACAGATTTGCAAACATGGACATGGCAAGGTGTTTCAGTGAAGAGTGGAAAATGTCATTTTTTTACTGACATGCATCTTTGCAGATATTGCTTCACAGCTATTTTTGGAGTTCTTGCTGACCGAGGCCCTATTCTCGTGACATTTAATATTACAGCACATACAGTATGACAATTAAGATACGGTATGTGTAAGGTCATTCTGAAATAACAGATGTAAAGGACAGCACAAAGCACGTGTGAAAATGAAGGACTGTAAATGCTCTTTAATTATTGCAATTTAAACCAAATACGCTTTTTTTTTAATATTCTAATTAAGATTAATCCCTAGTGACAACTGACCTTTCTTATTATTTTTCATTTGTTGAAGCCTGTACTAGAGAGATAATAAAAAGTGTATAGTTTGCATTTCCTGTTCTTGCAATGCAGCAAAAAAAGTATAGTGATAAAGGATTTGGTTTGGCATAGATAAATTGCCACATCAGAGTTGTGTTTCTGCTGGCATGACACTCAGGCCCTGTTCACATCTGGTAGTAAAATACAATTTTGGTCGACCGGATCACAAGTAGAGATGGGAGGCACACATTTAAAGCCCTGTTAAAAATGTAGTTGATAAAACTATGACAGGATTCAGAAAACAATTAAATCAACACTGTTGGGTTATTAAAAATCCCCATCAATATTAGTTAACACAGTAAACATTTAAAGAAGTGTAACAAGTGGCATATTTAGTCATGGGCAATATGGTCGATGTCCAGGGCGGCATCTAGGTGGCACAGGGCGATGGTGCGGGAAAAAAAACGAGCCCCAGTAAAAGCTTTGAGTTACAATTTACTTTATGCGAGTGCTTTAATTTAAAGTAGTAATCCCAGAATAAAGACGTTAGAGGCCATTTACATTTGACGTATTTTGCATGTGCAAGTTTGTTATTGTCTATGTGCAACCGAAACAACGGTGGTGAAAGCAAACTGACGCATGCATGCATGCAGAAAACCATTCCCGCGATCCTCACGCGCTGCTCTTTTCCCGGTGTACATGCACGCCGATAAAATACATGCGCTTATGTACTGTGAAACCGGACTAACTTTTATGCAGAGGTGTCGGTACGCAGCGAGCTTTGCAAGTCGACAAAACTAAAGTTATAATATGATGATGATCTTATTTTGACTATGAAGCAGAAAGGAGAGATGATGAATCAGGGAGGTAAGACTTAACAACATTAATTCTCAGCTATGAGTTGGGTCTAAGACAATAGATAATTACATTAAATATATTTTTTTGTATTCTAATTGTCTTTAATATTCAAGCAAAAGATTTCTTAAGAGATCTTAGCATATCACTCCAGTTGTCTAAATGTTTTCCAGTTACATTTAGGATTGATTTCTGTTATTTATTTAGAATAATAATTGTATAATAATAATAATATATATAATTAATAATAATAATAATAATAATAATTTTATTTATTTCTAAGTACATTTCTAAAAGCAGGTGGTTCGCCCAGGGTGGCATTTAAACTAGAACTGCCACTGATGTGAGGCTACATGACGCATTGTAAATAAAATTAATCATAAAGCCTAAACACAATATGAAAATGTTATATTACAAATTGTGTTTATCTACACAAAATGCATGTGAGCTTGAACTACATGCCAACCCGAAAGTGGATGCGGTTCGCAGGGTGCTTTAAAAAACGGCAACTGAAGCCGCACAGAAAAAAGAAACCAAAGTTATTTTACAGTATTATCCCCTTCAATATGTGTCTTATTAGTTCTATAAATATTTTGGATCCGTTTTTAAAAATATAACTTACCTTTTTCTATATTGTTGACAACAACAATAAACACACATGATACTCTGCAGTTCAGTTATTTTATTCAACTGACATTTTTACCAAAACAAGATTTTACTTCAGCAGCATCAAAACAAATGTGGATCAAAAAGGATTTTTTTTAATTGTAAAAGGTTCACAAAAATAAAGTTTCACCAAAACTTAACCAAACGGCTGTTAAGTAGCACATAGCCTAACTAAAATTATAGAATAATTTGGCTGCGTAAACTTAAAATAAAAATAGCCTGAATATTTTTTATCACAGCTATAAAACTTAAAGATTAGGTAAAATAACATTTCTTTCAAAATGATCAGTCGGTGGAGGTAAATAAAATAAAGCCGGCCTAATTTAACTATGCTGCTTAAACTTAAAACAAAAACAGCCTGAATATTTTACCATGCATGGCTAATAAAACTTAACACAAGAAAGGACTACATAGTTTTATTTAAAAAGATCAGTCGGTCTACATGCTCCGACGAAAGCTGAGTGCGAAGTTTATTTACAATTACCGGCGGAGGAAAAAAGGCGCTCAGCAGTCACAGAAATTGCAGGAACAGCCAGGTACCAATGGGCAAGGCTGCTTAGCCTTGCATATCGAGACTCATTTACTTTGCACCACAATAAATGATCCGGGTTTAGATAGATGCATGGCTCCCTGAAGTAGCTTTCGATTTTGGTGTCATCCGGTGAAACATTACTCATGCCGTAAGCTTGTCCTCCCCGAAAAGATTGTCAAGACACGGCACGCACATGACAGCTTAAAGTATCACACACCAGACCCGCACATTCGCATGGTATTTAAAATGGGGCACCGCTGTGTACGTTTAGAATTCTGAAATGCGCTGCGTGGCGCGACGCGACGCTTCTAGTGTGTGACCCCCTATAGATCTGCTCTCAGGTCTTGTCTAGACCGTAACTCCCTGCAGCCATAACCAATCAAATATCAAACTACCGCCCAAATACCAGCATAACCAATCAGAACGATTGAAAGTAATTTAATTTTAGAGCCAATCGATCAACGTTTTCATGCTCGATCGTCACTGATGGGTTCGATTAAACGATTGATCGAATAATTGTGCACATCCCTAATTTATATAAATTTATATATTTATATATATATATATATATATATATATATTTATATATATATATATATATATATTGTTTCTTTTTAACCTTTTCAGTAAATCTTGACAAAATGTGATAGAACTCATAATATTTGTTTGTATGACGGGTAATGGGCACGACCGTTGTTGCTAAAAGGGATACAGCTGGGATTGGAAGTTAGTGAGAAGTATTTATTATTTATTAAATTCCGTTATAATCGTATTTTATTAACATCTATCCCTATCTCAACCCTAAACCCACAGTAATGCAAAATTAATATTTGTTGTACAATGTCAAAAAAGGTATGCTATATTGATGTGAGTATCCTCAGCTGTATGCCATCTAGACTTCACCCTCTCCTGCAGCGCGGTGAAGTCTAGACGGGATACAGCTAAGGATACTTCTCGTTAACTTCTGATCGCAGCTGTATTGCTTCTAGCAAGAACTATATGTTTATCTAGGAGAGCAATATTGTAATAACATAAACAGTGTGTATCTTACGTGAACAAAGCACATGTACGCTTCAGGGACCAGCCAAGGCTGATCACACCGGTGTGATTATACGTGTGAAAGGGTTGACTTATTTTTTTTATGGTAATAGATATAGTTTTCCAACATTCTTTGAAATATCTAAATAGTGAGGGAGAGTAAATAGTGAGTAAATTTAAACTTTGGGTGAACTATCACTTCATAGTAAAAAGTGCTGTGATTTTCTGCAATATCACACAAATTGTGAAATATACCTACTACCTGACAGATATCCCTGAAATGTGTTGTAAGATATGACACCTGTCTCTGAGAGCTGTCATCAAAAACACAACAACACTGCAGTGTTGCTGTTTGCTGTTTTGGCCAAACTGAAGATTTTGGACACAGTCTGTGCTTGTCAGTCATTTTGAGCATGCGGTTTTGCTGACGTGTTTGGATGGAGGATTTGTTTGAAAGGTGGTCTAATTCTCTAGCCGAGTCAGTGGAAGTTATTGAAACAGCTTACAGCTATAGCTGGAAGGTTTGAAGGTTGAGTCTCTTGAGAAGTGTGGGAGAGTGAAAGAGCGTGGCATTTTAGAGTTCAACTCTTGGTGAACAGAAGTCAGCATCGAATATAGAAATCGATATGTGTATAATCTGGAGGTTTGAGGGGTCATGACCTTCTCTGAGGCACCTGTCTTAATGTTTCTTAGACTGTTTTTTTTTCTGTTTCGTCATATTTTCTACCTTGTATTATATTGTGGCTGTCACATAAAATATTAAGCCATTGTGTGTAAAAAGATAGCCTAATATTGTATCCAATTTAGACAACAGATAATTTGGGAAACAGTAACACCTCACACAGTAAGTCATTGATAACTCAAATAAATTAAATAGTTACAGTTGAAGTCAAAATGATTATCCCTTCTGTGATTATATTTTATGTTTAACAGAGTAAGGAATTTTTCATGGCATTTCCGATAATATTTTTTCTTATGGGGAAAGTCATATTTGTTTTATTTTGACTGTGTCACAATCACCAGCGAGCTAGTCCATACAGATAGCTGGAAAACTACTATCTGCCACCAAAGGAACTACAAATCCTGTCATGCACCACACACTCACACCTGTTCCGGTTTTCCTTTCATTACACACACAGCTGGGAGCTGCTCAAGAACTGATTACACAGACTATATAAACAGCACACACACACTCACAGACAGGCTGAGTCTTGTTTGGTATCAACCCTGTAACATTATGATGTGCTTGTCTAGCCTAGCCTAGCCTAGCCGTGTTTGACCCTTGCTTTGTCTGTTTGTTTACGTTGCTTGCAGCTGGAACTGACCATTAGCCTGTTTATGACTATGCTCTGGAATTCCCTGCATGTACCCGTATGCTCCTGCTCTGACCATTGTTTTTATGGCAACTCTCTTGAATAAACCTGCATTTGGATTCTCAATTCCATTGTCAGCATCCATCACATTACAGACTGGAATAAAAGCAGTTTTTTTTTTATTTTTTGAAACCATTTTAGTGTCAATATTATTGGCCCCCTTAAGCGATATTTATTTAGATTAGCTACAGAACAAACCACTGTTATACAATGACTTGCCTAATTACCCTAACTTGCCTAATTAATCTAGTTTTTAAATGTCACTTAAAGCGGAATACTAGTATCTTGAAAAATATCTAGTAAAATATTATGTACTGTCATCATGGCAAAGATAAAATAAATCAGTTATTAGAAATGAGTTATTAGAACTATTGTTTAGAAATGTGTTGAAAAAATCTTCTCTCCCTTAAACAGAAATTAGGGAAAAATATACAGGGGGCTAATAATTCAGGAGGGCTAATAATTCTGACTTCAACTGTATGGAAAATAAAGTAATACTGTACACGTTTGTAATAAAGGCTAACATCATTTACTTTCATTTATTTTTTTTGGTGAACTATTGTGTATATACACAATTCTTTTTTTAAATAAAGTAATACCCTAAATAAGAAATGTAAACAGTTATACTTTTCCCTTCATTCATTTGATGTGCTTAAACTAGGGATGTCCCGATCAGGTTTATTTGTCCTCGAGTCCGAGTCATTCAATTTTGATTATTTATCAATACCGAAACCTGATCCAATACTTCTATAATACAAACATAAAACAAAAAGAATTAAATCGAGATTCTATGTGCTCCATAAGCATAGGAGGTTCTCTACAAAGATGAATAGCAGGTCACTCATTGCGATCATTTGTGTTACCTATAGCTGTGATGCCCTGTGTCTTCACACTATCACCGGACATTTTTTCTCTTCAAACGATCGGGTTGCCTGGGTAAACTCACTGTATTGTGTCAGGTGTTTGTTTTTGAGGTGCCTTTTCCGGTTTGTTGTTTTAAAGGTAGCCTTTTCCTTTCCACCTCTTGCAATCCCAAGTTTACATATCTCACAGTTTTCTATGGCAATGTTGTCGTCATCAACTTTATAATACCTCCAGACTGCAGACATACTCGCGATTTCCGCTTCAAACTGCTTCCGTGTTCTACTTTGCCGGCATTTAACCAATAGCATCTCTGCAACAAAGTGATGCCATGCTGCACGCATTGCTGTTTCTGTGTGAAGTCAAGAAAGAGGTCTAACTCTGTACCTCCGCAAAACTATAGATGTGATAAAAAATAATGAGAATATATGTATATATTAGGGCTTTCAATTGATTAAAAAAATTTACAAATTAATCACTTTTTTTTGTGATTAATCATGATTAATCACGAAAAGCCATATTTATTACAGAAATAAAAACACAGACATGTAAGTGCCAATTGAATTTTAAAACAATCAATGCCAATAACAAACAAAAATTATTTCCATGTTGGATTCTAAGTGAACTACAAAAAAAATCCAAAATACAGGTATTGCAAATATGGAAATTAGAAAATTATAATAATATTAAAGTATTGGATACAAACAGTTGTATTCATTGTAAAGTTGTATTGTGAGTTGAGAACATTAATTATAAAGTAGAAACAATTTTGCTTAGTCCTCCTTAATATTTAGCCAGTACGACAGTCCAGTCTATTGACATTATCGGGGGGACAACACGCACGCACGCACGCACGCACACACACACACACACACACACACACACACACACACACACACACACACACACACACACACACACACACACACACACACACACACACACACACACACACACACACACACACACACACACAGAGAGAGAGAGAGAGAGAGAGAGAGAGAGAGAGGAGAGAGGAGAGAGAGAGAGAGAGAGAAGAGAGAACGCGGAGTACAGCGCACTCCCTTCAAATCATCAACACGCACAATCGCGTTCATCAAATTTCCTTAAACTAAGCATTCTTAAAGTATGGCTGTATTTCTCAAGCAAGGATTCTGACACGGCAACGTGAAGCAGACGCTTTACAAAAGTTAAATGTAGGGGGGAAACACTTCAAACTTAATGAAACATTTAAGGGCGCTTGGATTAAACTTAGAGGAATGGGCTGTCTTTGACAGCTTGCGACATCATCTGGCACTTTCACTGAGTACATTTACATGGACACCAATACTCTGATTTTATGATTAAGACAATACTCTGATTAAGAGTCTACAATGTAAGCAGCGATTTTTGATTACCTTAAAGGACCACCCAAGTCCCGAAATGCAGAGGTTTTTCTTTCCGTTCGCCATGCGGTATCAATTTCCATTAATGCAGTACTCTTTCAGCAGTCTTTACTTTACTTTACTTGTCACGAGGCATAAACAATATGTTGCTGAATGAAAGTGAAATGCTGATCTGCAGTTAAAGTCTAATGATTAAAAATGAAACATCCGAAATTGCATGAAACCCTGGAGGAAACGCTGAAGAGCCTGGTGATGCAACCTTAATTGTATTATATTGAAACGTTCCTTCTAAAAGCGCTTCCTTGGTCTTATCCATATTTCTTTGCACATTAAACACACGCAGGTCGGGAGCAAGCTGAACTGGCGCTCTAGGCGAGCGGTGATCACGCCACCCTCAACCCGAAAGTGAAAAAGAAAGTGACCGGTTCACGGATGAAAGTGAGGACCGGGAGGGAGGGGTTGGGTGTCGCGAATGAAAGTGAGGACCGGGAGGGAGGGGTTGGGTGTCGCGAATGAAAGTGAGGACCGGGGGGTTCGCTCACTATTCTGCCACCCAAGGCGGCCGCCTAGGTCGTCTCTATGGATGTGCCGCCCTAAACACACATCGGCCACAACAGGAAATTAAAAAAAAAAAAAAAAAAAAAAGCTTTATGAAACTCAATCAAATTTAAAGCTAATTGGAATAGATGTGTTAAATGCAATAAACAATTGAAAGTGTCATTCATAACTAATTGTATATTAGGCCAGACAACATATATTGATGCATTCTATTAATTAAGAGTCCAGTATAGGGAAACACTTCAGTAAAGGGACCAATATTCACTCTTAACAGTGGCTTATTAGCATTAAGATATTGGCTGTTTATTAGTACTTATAAAGTACATATTCTACAAGATCTTATTCAACGTCCCTAATCCTACCCAATACCCAACTACTACCTTAATAACTGTTAATTGTAACAATCACCAGCGATCTAACTCATAGATCGCTGGAGAACATTCACATTCACACGGATTACTATCTTGTCTCCATACGAACTACAAGTCCTGTCATACACCACACACACACACCTGTTCCAAGTCTCCTTTGATTACACTTACATATATACAGCTCACTTTGACACTCTTATTGCTGGCTCTTGTTTGGTTAATACCCTGTAACATTACAAAGCATTCCCTGGTATAGTTTTTACGTGTTTTGACCCTTGCTTTGTTTTATCGTTTACCCTGTCTGCCGCCTGTATCGACCATCTGCCTGTTACCTGACAGAATTTATTTTGTTTGTACTCGTTTTTTATCATTGACTCTTTATCACTGACAACAATCCTTAATAAAATCTCCATGTGGATCCTCACTTCCTTGTCATTTGACTCCCTTGAGGTTACATTAATAAACAGCATATTAGAAGTTTATTGAGGGAAAAGTCATAGTTGATGGTTTATTAATAGTGTAAATTGTACCTTAAAATAAAGTGTGACCAAACGTCCTTAAAATTACCTGAAAAAAAGTGTATGGCCAGATATTACTCAAACTTAATTGAATTGAATTGAATTTTTATTTGACAGGTTTTAGACAAGCTGTACAAAAATACAAATATCCCTTACATTTTGAAATAAAATACGTCGAGGATAAAAACACAATAAAGCCCTGGGCTTGTTTCCATTGTGGTCCTCGCTGTTAAATAAAGCAAAGTATGGCTTCAAATACAGATGATGCATAAAACAAACAGTACCTCCACATTTTAAAACAGGAACAAAATAAATCACAAATACAATTATTGCTTCATTTATTCATTTTTCTTTTCGGCTTAGTCACTCTATTAATCAGGGGTCGCCACAGCGGAATGAACCGCCAACTCATCCAACACACGTTCCACGCAGCGGATGCCCCTCCAGCCGCAACCCCATTCACATTCAAATAATATATAAAATAAAACATCCTTATCCACCATGCAAACTAATTATCCTCATCAAACATCCATCTTTTGATAGCTTTTTTGAACCTCCTTAAGTCTTTTATTTTGGTAATTTGTTGCACATGATTGCACTTGGATATAAAAACATATTTTTTCCCACTAGACTTCTAAATTTAAATAAGCAGATATTAAAATCCCAACCCCTAGTACTGTATGAATGCTGTTGCCTCACCATTTGAAAATAGTTCACCAAATAACTAGGAACCACATTATTAAACATTTTACGTACCATTCCCAGTTAAAAAAAAAAAAAAAAAAAAAACATACTCTTTTACTAACAGTTAACATGCCTAATTCTTTAAAAAAAACTCTTTGTGCAAATGTGCTCTAGGATGAATTTTTTTAATTATTCGTACTAATTTCTTTTGTGCCTTTTGCAATTTTTCCTTCATACTCTGTGAGCAGCTACTATTGACCTTATTCTTCAACGCGGAAGTGCGCTCGTTTTTGCGATTGTTTTAGAACTTCCGATTCAGTTGCCTATGGGAGAAATGACTAGGAATAATAAACGGCTGAAAACGGACAAACTACTCGCTCTACAAACAAGTGTTTGCATGATTATACAGACAAAATAGAATAATATAATAGGAAAACCTCAGTTTGCAACATCAAGCAGCAGAACGGGCTGCTTTTAACGTCTAAAAATGAATGGAAGTGAATGAGACCGGAAGTCTCGAGCCAAAATGACTCAAATGGCTGCGCCCGCTCGTACGCGGAGAATAAGGTGAATACCAAAATGAGGTAGCATAATCAAAATGGGGTTGAATCAAAGCTCCTGCCAATATTTTTAAAGAATGAACATCCAACAAATGAGCTTGCCTTGCTAAGAACCTAATTTTTCCACATATCTTCGTAAAACATTTTCTTGCCATACCATCTCCTGATAATTTATTATCTATTAAACATCCCAAATAATTTACAACATTTTTTGACTTAATTTTCCAATCATTAATCCTTACTACAAAACTATCATCTTTCTTTAATTTCACTCTTCAGCTTTCAGCACCCTTTGAATTAAATAACTTCGACCATTTTTTTGAGAAAGCAAGAGTTAATATCTTCAGTATTTTTTCATGTATCTTGATTTAAAAATGTTTAAATCTTTGTTCTTGCTACGCTTACATTTTCTTGGCTTGTTTCTCTGTCATTAACTCTGACATTAACACATCAGAATGTAATAAGCAAACCCTTCGGCTAAAGTGCGAGCAAACGGTTTCCCTTTCGGAAATAATGCATGAATAAGCAGGCTTTCAGCGTTATCGTTTCAGACCATGTATCTAATATACCACCAATGCGTGCGTCCCATCATTCCTAGAGAGGGTTTAGCCAGCCCGGCTAATCCTCTGTCATCTTGAAAGTGGGGTAAATAGGCATTTATTCAAAGGCTTTTCTTGGAAGCTCCGATATCAGCTGCAGCCCACATTTAGCCCCAGACCGTATCCAGGGCATTGTGAAATGAACCAAAAAACCCTGGAGAGCGGAGGTGTTTGTGCGATAGCTTGTGCACATACTGAATAATGGACGAGATTGTGGGAAATATATATCTGCGCTACACACTAACAGCCTACACAAAACATTAAGCTGCAAGTTTAACAAAGGGGCATTAGTTCTTTGGTGTCTCTCTCAGCTAGAAAGACGGTTTCTAGTGGCTCTGATTCCTATTTGGACTGACATGCTGTAGCTCTGTGGTTGGGGGTTGTTCATCCAGCTTGGAGGCTTTTGTTGCTTTGCCATCCTCATCTCTCATCTCTGCTAGAGAGGGCCAGTCTCACTGAGAGCTTCCAATGAGGGTCATGATGAATTTGGCAGGTACTGTATAAGTACAGTTGGACGTTCACAAAAGGTCAAAGAAGACTCGGGACTGACTATACAGTAACAGGGATGTGTGGGAGAGTCCTGAAATGAAGAGGCAACGTCCCAGTCAGGATCTGTGCTTCATTTTAGGCCAATATCAATTCATAATGTTTTTTTAACCTACCAAGTACTAGGTCGCGGCTGGAAAGACATCAACTGTGTAAAACATATGCTTGAATAGTTGGTGATTCATTGTGCTGTGGTGACCCCTGATAAATATGGGACTAAACTGAATGAAAATGAATAAATGAATGAATGAATGTCTCTAAACTGTAAAAAATAAAATAAAATAAATAAAAATCTTGCTTTCTTAAATTTGTAGTTTAATCAAATAAACTTTTCTAGTCATCTCAACTTACATCAATCAAACTAGAAATATTAATAAATAACAAAAATGTAGTTGAAACCTGATGCTGTAGCTCTGGTTTGGGTTGTTCATCCAGCTTGAAGGCTTTTGTTGCTTTGCCATCCTCATCTCTGCTAGAATGGGCCAGTCCCACTCAGAGCTTCCACTGATTGTCATGAGGAATTTGGCAGGTTTTCTGTAAGCACAGTGGAACAATTACAGAGGTCAAAGACTCGGGACTGACTGCAGTATAACAGTAAGGTGTGAGGTTTCAATCAGGGCTTGAGCTTAATTTCAGGCTGATATCAATTCATGTTTCAGCTTCACTTGATTCTTGCAGTGTTTGTCCATAATATATGTTACACTATTACTGAAAAAAATGGTTCATTGGATTTACAACATTTTTTTAGGTTGCAAACAATTTATATGGGCTTAATTTAAACAAACAAATTAAGTTGAACATTACTAAATTTAATTTGTTTGTTTAAACTCAGCCCATATAAATAGTTCGCAAGCAGTTACCTTACCAAGTTTTTGATAAAGCCAAAGAATATTTTTTTTCAGTGTATAAAGGGATTAATACTAATGTTTATGGCCTACAGTATAATGCACATTTTATGCATACTTATGTATGCAATATGAAAATAACTGATTCATTTCATTCATTCATTCATTTTCTTTTCGTTTTAGTCCCTTTATTAATCTGGGGACTTATCCAGCACATGTTTTACGCAGCGGATGCCCTTCCAGCTGCAACCCATCACTTGGACACATCCATACACACTCATTCAGACTTATACACTACGGACAATTTAGCCTAGCCAATTCGCCTGTGCCGCATGTCTTTGGACTGTGGGGGAAACCGAAGCACCCGGAGGAAACCCACGCGAACGCAGAGAGAACATGCAAACTCCACAAAGAAACGCCAACTGACCCAGCCGAGGCTCGAACCAGCGACCTTCTTGCTGTGAGGCGACAGCACTACCTACTGTGCCACTGCATTGCCGATTCATTTATATAATGTATAAAATTCATTAAACTCTATAATTTGGTAAATTATAGTCAGTGCCAAAAATAACTTAGTAGCATTATAGAAAATGACTTTAGTCTGTTTTTAGTTTTTTTCATTTTTAAATTCTGAGACACTTGCTTCATTTTTCATGATTGATTCTGTTAATAGTCCCTTTCACACAGCGATACCGGTAAATATCCGGAAAATTACTGGAACGGCTTTGCCGGTAAATTCAAAAAAGCGCTGTTCACACAGGCAAGGACGTTCTGGAATTTTTCCAGAAAAGGCCATTCACACATCCATTCCAATATACCGGTAAATTCTCACATCATTAACCAGAAATGACCTCTAAATGGCTGCGCTTGTATTTGTAAACATAGAAGTGGTCGGGCTTTTGTTGATGGCTTCACATTTATTTAAAGCTATAGCATTCATGCAACTGCTTTGTCCCAGAGACATCCTAAGGCAGAAGCGTGAACCGCAGCTAAATGTTTACACATTTGACTATATTATAAACTCTGTGGATGGATAAGTATTGTGAACAACTTCGATGAAAACATATGGAGGAACAGTTTCACATGTCGAGATGTACATAGTGTGTGTGTGTGTGTGTGTGTGCTGGCGCTCACCGGCTGCTTCACATGCACACGCGTCAACTGAAGCAGAGCTTGAAGGTAAACAAACAGCGGTTTATCATAAGCATTCTATCAATAACTTTTTTCCACAGTTGGCATTAAAAAGGAAGATAGAAACGTTATCTGACTAACATGTAGTAGCTAAATGTGTCTGGAAAAATATTCAAAGGCTTTTATTTTCAAAATCAGCATGGATGTGAATGCGTCTGGATGTTCTGATTGGCTGGAGTAGACGTCTCACGTCAGCGCGTTCTAAGAGTGAAGACGCTCTTTCTGGCAATGTTCCTTCTGCGTTCACACAGTGCAGCATTCTGGCAAATTACCGGTGATGTTACAACTTCTCTTTCCGCAAAATTGCCCGAACAAATTTACCGGTATTTTCAAAAAGGGTCCGTTAACACATACCAGTAATTTTCCGGAAAGGTCTGTATGTGTGAAAGGGGCTAAAGACTACTATATACCTAAAAACAAATAACAACTCATATTGAATCTACAGCACAACCTAAACATTGATTCTTTACTGTGAACCAAAAAATACAGTGCAACCAGAATAGTCAGATTCCCAAATGAGTAATATGAAGCGGCTCTTGGGCTGCATGGTGGTGCAGTAGGTAGCACGTTCGCCTCACAGCAAGAAGGTCGCTGGTTCAAGCCTCAGCTGGGTCAGTTGGCATTACTGTGTGGAGTTTGCATGTTCTCCCCGTGTTCGTGTGGGTTTCCTCTGGGTGCTCTGGTTTCCCACAAAGTCCAAAGACATGCGCTTTAGGTGAATTGGGTAGGCTAAATTGTCGTTAGTGTATGTGTGTGAATGAGAGTGTATGAATGTTTCCCAGTGATGGGTGCAGCTGGAAAAGCATCCGCTGCGTAAAACATATGCTGGATAAGTTGGCGGTTCATTCCACTGGGGCGACCCCAGATTAATAAAAAGGAATAGGCCGAAAAGAAAATGAATGAATGGATTGGCTCTTTTTAGTGAATCAAAAGTGTATAGTACAGACAGGTTACTCTGATTCCCAAATGAATCATGAGTCATATGAAACTGATTCAAAAACAGTTTGAAATGAAGTAAAAACCTACACTGTAGCTGTCTTTCTTAAAGGGATAGCTCAAACAAAAATGAAAATTACAAGTGGTTCTAGATCTTTATGAATTTCTTTATTCTGTTGAACACAAAAGAAGATATTTTGAAGAAAGCTGATAACCTCTAGCCACTGGTTCGATTGTAGAAAAACAATTCGAAAGTCATGGGTATGGGTTTTCACCATTTTTCAAAAATATCTTATTTTGCGTTTAACATAAGACAGAAACTTCTTATGATTTGAAAGTTTTGGGGTGAACTATCCCTTTAATGAGTCATATGAAATGGTTCTTCTAAGTGAATCAAAAACCTACAATGTGACCAGTCTGATTCCCAAACAAATGAGTTTTATATATTAGGTTTTTTTTTTTTGAATGACTAGGGTTGTTTAATTGAAAAGCAAATGAGTCATATCAAATGATTATTTTTAGTGAAACAAAACTAGTTTAATTCCCTAGTGAATTTTAAATACTGAGACACTAGCATTTTCACACTTCCACCTTTATTTACATGATTGATTCGGTCCATAAATGTTATATACCTAAAAACAAATAACAATTCATACTGAATCTACAGCACAACCTAAACACTGATTCTTTTCTGTGAACCAAAAACCTACAGTGTAACCAGAATGGTCAGATTCACAAATGAGTAATATGAAATGGGTTTTTTTAGTGAATCAAAAATGTAGAGCACAAACCAAATGTGCCGCACGCCTCCTTTTGAGTGACACTCCTGGCTGTTAGATCGGCCCCTGAGGGCTGGCTGCAGTACAAGTCATAAAGCCCGCCTCCTTCGTGTTAATGAACGAGACTTGAGCCCAAATAAAAGAAATTAATTACTCTTGCAGTAAAATGTCCCGAAAGAGGATTTTGGTCAATTAAGGCACTGGTTATCAGCTGATATAGGTGCAGATCTTCATTTTTGTAAACAGGATGTTTTTAGCCAGTAATTTAATGCTATAAAAAGGAGGCGTGTCATCGTGATTGACAGTTGTGATTGACTGCTTCTCAAAGCAGACCGTCGGAGCTTCGGGAGGATCGATTTCGATTTCTGTGTTATTTTACCATGACAAAATAAGGTGTTCAGTAAACTATACTTTCTGACCTACAGAATCTGATGAATCACTTATTATTCGATTAAATGTGGGCTTTTGCTTGCTGACACACGGCGAACATTATCATGTCAGGGAAAACAGATGATCGTTATCTAGCAGTAATTCTCTTTATGGGTCTGAAATAATAATTAGGAAGACAAAACTAGTGTTTGTCGATCTCCACATCGATCTCCTGTAACATTATCCAAACTTGATTTAAAGGACGCCTCGGATATTTTGAGTTCCGGCATGTTATTGAGTTAATCAAGCGAATTTGCTGTTTCAAATAGTTAACTTAGTCAATAGTCAATATTTTAACTCAGGCTAGAGTGTATGAAAGATCATTTATTTCTGTAGTCCAACATATATTGTTTTTATTAAATTATTAAAAACAGCTTACATCACACAGTTTTTTAATAAATTGTATATTATTACATGTTTTTAAATGTAAGTGCTTATATTTATTTAGAGAGCCTTTGTTATAGTGAAGATACGGGCGGTCAATGAGAAGTTCGGGGGGCGTGGTTGATTTGACGTACAAGCATTTGATTGAAAGCTTGATTCTGCGGCTCTGTCTCTGGCTCCATCTGGTAGTTTTTCTGCGCATGCCCAGGCTCCAATTTCAGCAGTTGTTTGCGACAATTTGTGCCCGTCTTGAGGTGTTTTGCCTTCAAAGCGTTCAATGGGAAAAGGTGCTGTTGCATCGTCCATTTTTTTTACAGTCATTGGCGCAAACAGATTATTCTGATTCCCGAATGAATCATAAGTCATATGAAACTGATTCAAAAACAGTTTGAAACGAAGTAAAAACCTACACTGTAGCTGCAAGTCTTTCTTAAAGGGATAGCTCCAACAAAAATGAAAATTACAAGTTTCTTTATTCTGTTGAACACAAAAGGAGATATTTTGAAAAAAGCTGTAACCATTGGCTTTCTTATTAAGAAAAACAAATACCATGGAAGTCAATGGTTACAGGTTTTCAACATTTTACAATATATATATTAGGGCTGGGCGGTTTTTCCGATTTTTTCGATTAATTCGAATTTACGTTTTAAGACGATTTTATTTTTTACAAAATCGAGGAATCGTGGTTTTTTAATAAAAATATTAAAGCCGCTTTTCCACTATTGTGCCAAACCGTTCTAAACTGTTAGACAACCGTGCTGAATTGTGCTGATTCTGTGTGTTGACGTCGCGGCTCTGTTGCTGTGCTGCCACAGCTGGTAGCGGAAGCGCGCCAGGGCGGACCGGCCTTTGGGAACACCAGGACATTTTCTCCCTAGAGCGACAAGCGCCCTGCAGTCAGCCAGCCAGCTTCGCGAATGTTTCCATGCGCGTCGTGCTGTTGTTCGCGTCCCGCAGCCGTCTGTGTCTCCCGCGCGAGCTGCGAGACGGGGACCCGCGCACCACCTGAAGGACGGTTACGGCGTGTTGTAAATGTCGGTCACCGCAGAAAGTCAAATCTTATTTAATTTGGACTTTTGCTTGAATTACGGAGTGGCACAGTAGCTGTCCAAGGTACTGTATGAATTAAATCATAACCCATATTTGCACCAATAATCAAGTAAAATGAATGAATGAATAAAATAAATATGGATTCTTAAATGTCGGCAGTTTTTACTCCAAAAAATATCAATACGTATCGACAAATGTTTTATAAAAATAAAGCAATTTCCAACATTTCAGCTATAGGCCATTATACGATTCAGTTAAATATAAGATAGACCTTTAAATATATATAGATATGTAACAGGTTTCTGTGGGTTTTTTTTTTCTCACGGTGATCTTTAATATATACTGGATGGTGTAGCTACGCACAAATATTTTCTAAAACGTCAAGCAGATATTTGTCTATAGCTCGTTAGTTATTTATGAAGACAAAAAATAATTAAAATAACAAAATAAAACTATAAAATTACAAAGATAAATGAGCAGCATTCTGCTAAATATAGTCCTTTATATCCTGATGTGCTATGTGTTGTTTCATTCGTTTTTTTATATTTAACTTGATGCATTCGTTATTTAATATTTAAATACAAAATCGTTTAAATGGTTATATTTTACCATCAAAATGTAGTATATTTTATATCATTACCATTTTTTGATATAAAACCGCTGTTATTTTATTGATTGTTATGAAATAATTTAAGTGCTATATTTTTTATTAGTGAAAGTGCCCGCTCACTTGACAAGGCCTGTCTAAATATATATTCTGCCTTGCCACTAATACAGATAAACTATTGTTGCATTATCATTGTTTATTTTTCTGTTATGTACAGAGATTTGAATATTTATTTCCCCTCCAATCCTTTTTAATCTTCAAGTTACATTTTGGTCATTTTCTCTCCAAATAAAATTTGCCCAAAGCTGCACAACATATGACCTGCTGTGACTTCTATTGTAGCTATGTTTAGCATCCCTATATGAGAGAGTGCCATAACCGCGTTTAGTCACACTATTGCTTTTCTTTTACAAGTGAGCATGAAAAAAACTAGTTTCAGCATTTATTTAAATTTTAATGAACAAGGTAAGCTGGTAAGGTAGTTACACAGTAAAAAAAAAATTAATAAAAAATAAATAAAAAATCGAAATCGAAATCGGTCAAACTTTATGAAAAAAATCGAGATTTTTTTTTTTTTGCCATATCGCCCAGCCCTAATTATATATATATATATATATATATATATATATATATATATATATATATATATATATATATATATATATATATATATATATATATATATATATATATATATATATATATATATTGTTATTTTGTGTTCAACAGAAGAGAAAAACTCATTATGGTTTGAAACAAGTTTTGGGGTGAACTATCCCTTTAATGAGTCATATGAAATGGTTCTTTTAAGTGAATCAAAAACCTACAATGTGACCAGTCTGATTCCTTATCAAATGAGTTTTATATATTAATGTTTTGATGAATCAGCAAAAAAATTAGGGTTGTTTAGAGTTGTTAAGGTTGATAGAATCATGTCAAATGATTGTTTTTAGTGAATCAAAAATCTACACCACGAACAGACTAGTTTGATTACCTAGCGAAAAGAACAGATTATTTTAGTGACCTACAAACTAGGCACAACCAGCGAAATTCAGTTTGTATGCAGGATAAAAACTACTACAGTATAAAAAGTCCTTAAAGGTTTGAGCAAACATCTTTTATTTCTGAGAATTGTACATTGATTAATTGATTTAATAAATGCATCACATTATTTAGCAGTAATTGCTTTTCTTTGTACCCCAAAAGTACTAAAAGCATTGTTTATGGATGTGCAATCACTAAATTAGCTTTTTCACAAAATATTAAGCCATGTTCAGGTCAGAAGCCATGATTTACTGCATCACTTCTCTGCATCTTTAGCCCATACATATTCATTAATGAACACAGCACAGCACATTTCCCATGCATTCGTATTTCGGAGGTAGTGAATGTACAGTAGATTATGTGGTTTAGGGACTTAATGATGTTTCTGTCCATCGGACAGGCTCTTCGGGGACCGTCTGTAGTCTGCAAAT
This sequence comes from Danio kyathit, assembly GCA_903798195.1. Lineage (NCBI taxonomy): Eukaryota > Metazoa > Chordata > Actinopteri > Cypriniformes > Danionidae > Danio > Danio kyathit. The sequence continues at coordinate 46,309,468 of LR812531.1, read as the reverse complement.
GAGCTTGTGATGCTAATGTTCTGCTCCATTACCCTCTGAAATACAAGCGTACAGTAGCTCTCGAGTCTTCAGTTAACACAGCGCCGCATCTGACTATGCAAATAGCGAGAGGGAATAATCTATATTAGCTCACTGACTGCGTGGCATTTTCAAACAGTCTTAATGACCAGGTGGGTCAGTACGCCTTATTTGTGGCTCTGGAACTTAAATGTCACTGCTTTCTGATAGAGTTTGCTGATCTCAAAGGGAGGGAGAAATGGGTTTGATGAACCTAATGTTTATCCTTGAAAAGTACTGAAATGACAAGTCAATAAATCTATGAAGACTTATGATTATGAGTCTACACTCTGCTCTCCGTTTAGGATCCTAGCAAATATCAGTGCCATGTTTTCACATTTAATTTAAAATTTCCTCCGAAAAAATTCAGCAGTAGAACATTACAGTTGTAATAGTAATGTAGTAAAATAGTTCAGAATGAGATCAGTTATTACGTAATAAGTTACTAGAAATAATTAAGGTATTTTATTTAAATGTAAGACCGGTTACTCACTAAAGCCAAGCAGAGCTGAGCCTGGTTAGTACCTGGATGGGAGACCACATGGGAAAACTAGGTTGCTGTTGGAAGTGGTGTTAGTGAGGCCAGCAAGGGGCACTCAACCTGCAGTCAGTGTGAGTCCTAATGCCGCAGTATAGTGAAGGGGACAGTATACTGTCAGTAAGCTCTGTCTTTTGTATGAGACATTAAACTGTGGTCCTGACTCTCTGTGGTCATTAGAAATCCCATGGCTCTTCTAGTAAAGAGAGAGGTGTAACCCAGGTCTCCTGGCCAAATTCCCTCCATTGGCCCTTACCCATTATGGTCTCCCAATCATCCTCACGCACCAAATTGGCTCTAACACTAGCCATGTTTCCATCCACCAATTTTTATGCGCATTTTGCATATGCACATTAAAAAAACGGTTGATGGAAACGCCAAGATGCGCATCACTTTTGAAAATGCGCATAAAAGACTTACTAACTTTTTATTCGATAAGAAAAGATGCGCATAAACTATGATGGAAACACTTTTACCAAACGAATTCCAGTATGCGCATTAAAAAAGGTCTTGTGATTTTGTTATAAGAGATCATGTGTTGATAAAAATGTGTGCGAATGGACAAACCAGCAGGTTAAGCACACTGTAAAACATCTGAAATGTTATTTTGGTCATTCTAAAAACTGTAACCGTTTCAGTATTAGTGTTATTGTATTATTAATGACCTCTAGAATCAAGAGCGCCTGTGCTCTGCGTCTCACGCCTTCAAACGCCACCGCGCGTTCACTGCGTGTCAGGATTGCCTTCTGAGGTGCAAGTCATTTATTAAATGAAGAAAACACTCACGCAGCTTATCCTACCGCAGCAAATTCCATTTTACTGTTGATATTTGGCGCCAGTTAGTCAGGAAGTGACGATTTTGTTAGCTTTGACTCGTTGGATGGAAACGCTGCTTTATTCGCATGTCTTTTATGCAATATTCCAATTTTGCGCATAAAGTTAATTCACATTTTTGGATGGAAACATAGCTACTGTCTCTCCACTCCACCAATAGCTGGTGTATGGTGAGCGCACTGGCGCCATTATCCTGTGGCTGCCGTGGATCCTGCACACTGGTGGTGTGGAGAGACCCCTCCCTCATGATTGTGAAGTCTTTTGGGTGTATGGCCATACACGATAGATATATAAATACATATTAAATTACATTACATTACAACTATCCGTTAATGTATTATAACAATGAGCAACACATTTGTTATAGTATTTATTAATCTTTTTTTATAAACATAGTTTATCATCAATATATCATGTTTGTTAGCTCAAATCCATTCAATTATAAAATGTTAATATATACAGAGCAAAAATTCCAGTGTTAAATATACAGTTTTTTTTGGTGTTGTTCAGCGTTAAAACCAAAGTACATTTTAATCCACGAGTGTGAAAGAGCATATATTGAAGAGTTTTTTTTTTTTTTTTTTTAAGTGCTAAACTAACCCAATATGCAGTGTATTTCCCACTAGTGATGGGAAGTCCATTTTTTTTTACTTGAACCGGTTCTTTCAGACAAACAGTGATCAAACCAGAATGTTTTACTTACACTTGAAACATGTCCTGTTTCATTTTAAAATGCAAAGAGTTGAATGTATTGAAATTCTTTCTGAAAAGATTAATGAACATTTAATAAATGAAAACTATTTTCAACATATTTGATCATCTGTCACACACACACCAATTGCTAATATAGGAAAAAGGTAATATATTAACACTTTGAAGGGTAACACACACTCTAGTTCGATGTAATAATAAACTCTTACTGTGTTAAAATGAACTCTGAGAGTAATGTACAAATTTCACACTTAGAAAGTGTTATTTTAACTCCAAAATGGAGGGAGTCATATGTACACCCATGGAGTGTTAAGTTAAACTCAAATTGAGTTAAATGTACACAGATTTTTTGCTGTGTGTGTGTGTATGTATATATATGTATATACAGTATATATACATATACTGTATATGCATATTGGGTTAGTTTAACTATTATTAGCCCCCCAGAATTTTTGGCCCCCTGTTTATTTTTTTCCCCAATTTCTGTTTGACAAAGAGAAACTTTTTTCCACACATTTCTAAACATAATAGTTTTAATAACTCATTTCTAATAACTGAATCATTTTATCTCTGCCATGATGACAGTAAATAATATTGACTAGATATTTTTCAAGACACTTCTATACAGCTTAAAGTGATATTTGAAGGGTTAACTAGGGTAATTAGGTTAACCAGGCAGGTTAGGGTAAATAGGCAAGTTATTGTATAACGATGGTTTGTTCTGTAGACTATCGAAAAAAGAAATAGCTTAAAGGGGCTAATCATTTTGACCCTAAAATGGTTTTAAAAAAATTTATTCTAGCCAAAATAAAACAAATAAGACTTTCTCCAAAAGAAAAAATATTATCAGACATATTGTGAAAATTTCCTTGGTCTGTTAAATGAACCAAATCTCCTACCACAGCTATGCTGATGACACTCAGATCTACTTAGCCTTACTGCCTAATGACTACAGCCCTATTGACACCCTCTGCCAATGCATTGATGAAATGAACAGTTGGATGTTCCAAAACTTTCTTCAGTTAACAAAGAGAAACTGAAGTCATTGCATTTGGGAACAGAGATGAGGTTCTCAAGGTGAATGCGTACCTTGGCACTAAGGGTCAAACAACAAAAAAATAAGGTGAAGGAATCTTGGTGTGACTCTGGAGTCCAGATCTGAGTTTCAATAGTCATGTCAAAGCAGTTAGTAAATCAGCATACTATCATCTCAAACATTGCAAGAATCAGATGCTTTGTTTCCAGTGAAGACTTAGAGAAACTTGTTCATGCTTTCATCAGCAGCAGAGTGGATTACAGTAACGGCCTTCTCACGGGCCTTCCCAAAAAGACAGTCAGACAGTTGCAACTCATCCAGAACGCTGCGGCTAGGATTCTGACCAGAAATCAGAGCACATCACACCTGTCCTCAGGTCTTTACACTGGCTCCAGTTACATTCAGAATAGATTTTAAAGTATTATTACTTGTCTATAAATCACTAAATGGCCTAGGACCTCAATACATTACAGATATGCTCACTGAATACAAACCTAATTCATCACTCAGATCTCTAGGATCATATAAACTAGAAATTCCAAGAGTTCAGTCAAAGCAGGGTGAATCGGCCTTCAGCTACTACACCACTCGCTGCTGGAATCAACTTCCAGAAATGATCAGATGTGCTCCAACATTAGGCACATTTAAATCAAGACTGAAAACACATCAGTATAGCTGTGCCTTTACCGAATGAGCACTGTGCTACGTCCGACAGATCGCACTATTGTTCTTTTCTTTTTTTGAATCTTTTATAACCTGTTTTAACACATTTTTATTTGCTTTTATCTGTTTCTAATCGTTCTTACTATTTGCTTTTTTTATTTTCTTATACTTGTCTTTCTAATCTTGTTTACGTAAAGCACTTTGAATTGCCACTGTGTATGAAATGTGCTATATAAATAAACTTGCCTTGCCTTGTTAATCATCATTTGGGAAATATTTAAAAAAGAAAAAAATATATATATATATAATATATATATATATATATATATATATATATATATATATATATATATATATATATATATATATATATATATATATATATATATATATATAGTTTAATGGATTTGAATTCATTGTTAATATCTAACGAATGCTTGTGGAAACGTTTTATTTTAGAAGTTGAAGTTTACAAGTACTTTCTAAATTAACTAATTATATGTTAATGTATATGCATTGATAAATATGACTTAGTTTATGTAACAATTCACACTATTAACTGGCTTATTATTATGATATTAACTGTTTATTAGCACTATCATCCCAATCTTTCCCAACACCTAAGTACAAACTTAAAAACTATTAATAAGCTGCACATTAGTAATTTAATGAGCTAATAGTCTTAGTTAATGGTTTGTTAAAAGCCTGAATTGTACATTAAAGTAAAGTGACCTCAAATGAGGTCTGCTTGTTGGCAAAGGTTTGTTTGTTATTTATTTTAGATGTATAAAATCTCAGAAGCACTTTCTATGTTAACTTATTCAGTTTTATATTTTTGGAGCTGTTGGTTTTTCTGCCTTTTCATATACAGTTGAAGTCAGAATTATTACTCCCCCAACACCCCCCTCTGTGCATTTTTTCCCCTAACTTCTGTTTAACGGAAAGAAGATTTTTTCAACACATTTCTAAACATAATAGTTTTAATAACTCATTTCTGATAACTTTTCTTTTATATTTGCCATGATTATGGTACATGATATTTTACTAGATTTTTTTAAGTTATTAACATTCAGCTTAAAGTGCAATTTAAAGGCTTAACTAGGTTAATTAGGTTACCTAGGGAAGTTAGGTTAATTAGGCAAGTTATTGTATAACAGTGATTTGTTCTAGACAGTCGAAAAAAAATATTACTTCAGGGGGCTAATAATATTGTTAACTACTTTTATTCTAGCCGAAATAAAACAAACAAGACTTTCTCCAGAAGAAAAAAAAATATTATAGGAAATACTGTGAAAAATTCCTTTCTCTGTTGATCATCGTTTGGAAAATATTTAAAAAAGAAAAGAAAAAAAAATCGATGGAGGGCTAATAATTAATGCAACTGTGTATTTGTGTACTTTTTGTTTGGCTGAGCACTCAGTTAAGATTGATGTGTTTGATTTTGTTAAATTATGTTTTTTTTAAATACATTATTCAGCACAGAATACATTATTACATTAAAGCTTTCCACTTACATTATATTATCTTAAAACCAAATGGGGCCACAGTGTCATACAGCCAGTGTTATTCATGTTTCTCTCCTCATTTGTTCTGATGTGAGAGTGTGTGACAGAGAAATAACTCACACACTTGACATGACATATCAGTGGCGCAGCTTTGGCTGATGACTGTTAGATCACCGCACACGAGTGATAGAAACAGCTCGACAGTGTTTGCTGCAGTAGTGCTCATCATTTAATGTCACTGTAAGGGGAAAAGTCTTGCGTTCAGATGTTTTAATCAGCAGCGAGTCCACCTGCGGGACGCTGGCGAACAGGAGATGTTCCTAATTGCGACAAGAAAGCGAAGCAGATGAAGAGATTTCTGAAGCTGCTCTTCTTCTCGCTGGAGTTGGTGGAAGATGAGATCGCGGAGGGAAAACCGAGGCCCAGATCTCTTTCGTCTTTTAGCTGATGTATTTTTAATGCTTCCCTCGTGCTGGTGGATGGGCGGAAGAAAAAAAAAAAGGAAAGTTCTCATCAACTTTTTAGGGTCGCTTTGAAGAGACGTGGCTGTGGGATTCTGCGCCAGTCATGGGAGCCCGAGGCTCTCAAGCCTGCCAAAATTAATTTCATTTACATACACGTTTTCTCTACCTTCATATCAGAGTCTTTGCCCCCGTGGAGACTCGTGTTCTGCTGGGTGGATTTGGGCCATTGTGGGAAGAAAGAAAAAAAAAGAAGATCTGATGCTGTCCCCCGCTAGTGATGCACCGATCTTGATTTTTCATTAATGATTCTGAACGTGTTTTATTTATTTATTTATTATTTTTATTATATATATATATATATATATATATATATATATATATATATATATATATATATATATATATATATATATATATATATATATATATATATATATATATATATATATATATATATATATATAGTTGAAGTCAGAATTATTAGCCCCCTGAATTATTTAGCCTACCCAATTCACCTGTACCGCATGTCTTTGGACTGTGGGGGAAACCGGAGCATCCGGAGGAAACCCATGCTAAAGCAGGGAGAACATGCAAACTCCACACAGAAACGCCAACTGACCCAGCCAAGGCTCAAACTAGCGACCTTCTTGCTTTAAGGCGACAGCACTACCTACTGTGCCACTGCGTTGCATGGTTTACTATTTGCAGTACAAATTCGGAGTGCACATCCATGCTTACTCTAATGGCAAACTGCAATAACAAATTGGCTGTAAAGTCATCATCAACCACCAAAGTTCAATTCCAAAACTCAAGACCGCAAGAATGGAGGATACATGAAAGAACCTGGATATGTTCTTGATTTCGAGGATGCATTGATCCAGACTTGGGTGTAGTACTTAATATAACTTAATTATCTCAGGAATTTCCCTAAATGAGAATAAAAACATAAATCGCAAAATTCATATTCGTAAAAAAGCATACATTTAAAATTCAATCATAATAAAAACAAACACATTAAGGGTGTTTATTTGCTGAAATTCATATTTAAATTTGTTTTATTTGTATTGTGCAAAGTATATTTGTAAGGCTTTTATGCATGCTATATATATTGAAAAGGATCGTTGCATTAATGCTAATTTTGCTTAAAAATATGCATGAAAGTCATGTGACCATCAGGAAGAACGCAGCATCTCATTTCTCACAGGACTGTGTTCTGTGTTCTCGCAGTCTCCTGAGTTCATCTTTGCACTGTATTTGCACTCAAATGGGACTGGATACATGATAATATCCACTGCTGCCTGGATATTTGTTCTGTTAATGCACAAAATAAACCTGATTTAATGTCCACAAACCGGGATTGAAGCTTCTTCTTTTATAATTGTAATGACATGCGGCTGTGGTGATAAAGACGGTAAAATCGCTGTAATTCATTCCAAACTTGCACTGTTTTATAATGTTTTAAACTTGTAAAACTGATTCTTGATCACATTTGATGATGACTGATGATCACAGAGAGCTGAACAGATCTTTTAATCCCCTTTGCTTAGCGCACGTCCTGTCTTGTTGATATGATTATACACGTTACTATGAAGACATGTTAATACACAGCTGTCAATCAATTCAGTGGGCGGGGGAAACCTCACTCCCACGTCACGTTGCGGTCGGCATCAAAATGGGAGGGATTTGGATCCTATTGTAACGTCAGAAAATTTTAAGAAAGAGACTTATTGTCTTTATATCACCCCAATAGGACAGTGGACACACTATACCTACACACAGTTCTGTCCAAACAGCTTACGAAAGATGATTTTCATCATAGGTGCCCTTTAAGAAGTCTTAAAAGTATTAAGAAAAATAAAATCACACCTTTTGGAGGCAAACTGGTCTACTTCCAATTTCTGTCCACTCAATCTGGACATCTCTAGTAACGTTAAAGTTGGAGCACTGAAACATGTAATAGTGCTGATGATCAGATTACACAGAAAGCGTTTAGAAAGACCGTCAATTTCTTCACAGCTTACAATCAGACAATCCTCTCTAAAACCAGCACGGCTTCAAAATGCTTTCCATCATTTGCCACATATGGCAGCACATGGCACATTACGCTCTGCTTTATGGTGGTATTTGTAATTGCCATTCTAGAGCGCATAAGCACATTTATTTAAAGAGGCCTAATGATATCGTGTGGAGGAAAACTTCAGCTCATTTACTGTGCTCAGCATATGTCTGCCGTCGTTCAGCTCTGAAGGTCATTCACCACTAGTGCTAAGCTGCAATCATATTTTGCGAGTTTCTTTTGATACTTCATTGCATCTTTGTAGTGATGTTTTTGTATTTATATACAGTTCAGCTGATGAAAAGTACGCAGTAATGCTGGATAAATATAGAGAGGAAGACAGACACATTGTGAAATTTTGTTAAAGTATTAAAGTATTAGTATTAAAATGTTATTATCATTATGCAATGTATTTTACCGGCAACATGCTTCATGTGTTGGGTATTTTTCCTTTAAATTGATTTATATTTGGGACAAAATGGGACCTCTCATTTTGGTGTACACAACTAATTATATTTAAAATGATTTTATATAGAAAGCATTATTATCTGTTTCAAATAACTGTTTAAACAACAAAGTATAGTAAAATGCTGTGCACATATTTATGTAAAAATGAAACAGCATGGGGCGGCATGTTGCCTCACAGCAAGAAGGTCGCTGGTTCGAGTCCCAGCTGGGCCAGTTGGCATTTCTGTGTGGAGTTTGCATGTTCTCTCTGTATTTGCATGGGTTTCCTCCATATGCTCCGGTTTCCCCCACAGTCCAAAGACATGCGCTATAGCTGAATTGGACTAAATTGTCTGTAGTGTATGAGTGTGTGTAAATGTGAGCATGTATGAGTGCTTCCCAGCACTGGGTTGCGGCTGGAAGGGCATCTGCTGTGTAAAACATATGCCGGAATAGTTGGCGGTTCATTCTGCTGTGTATTTTGTATAGGGTAGAGTAATAACAAATACATTATTTTAATGTATCATTAAAGTGTAATTTATTTATTTATTTATTTTTACTATATAAGATGTTACAGTACAATGGATGGCATATCAGTCGAGAGAAAATGATTTTTCAGAGAAAAAAAATATTTAAAAAATCCAAACAGAACACAAAATTTGAGCTGTCTAAAACAGTTAGAAAACTATGGAGTCAATCTATGTCCATATATACTTGAAAAATAAAAGGAAGTTTTGCAAAAAAAAAAAAAAAAAAAAAAAAAAAATATATATATATATATATATATATATATATATATATATATATATATATATATATATATATATATATATTGAGTAAAGTATTGAGCAAAATAAATAAATAAATAAATGTTTAATAAATGTATAAATTTAAACAATAAATTTAAATAAATAAAATTTATATTTGAGAAATAAAATTATTTTTTGTAAACAAAAAAAAGAACTGCAATTTAAAATCAAGGAGTGTAAAAAAAAAAAAAAAAACTCAAATATTGGCATATATTCAACCGTGAGTTTGCGATGCTGTTTTCAATTTGCGCTTCACCTTTCTGCACGTTTCACTGTGTGGCCCTGATTTGACAAAGAGGGGGAGTCAAGGGAACTTGGGCATTTATGGCAGGCCCGGACCTGCCTCCATTTAAGCGACGTCATCACGAGGTCTTACAGCCCAGTAGGTCTGGGCCTGCTGTAAATGTAAAAATGTAAAAGTTCTCTTGACTCCACCCCCTTGTCAAATCAGGGCCACAAAGAGAAACGCGCAGAAATGTGCAAAGTACCGCAAACTCACGGTTGACTATAAAAACAAATCAAAAATGAGCATTGCAATTGACTGGACGGGTTTTGTAAAGGCAATGCTATAAAAAAATTTAGCAAATATATAAATATAGTTTTTTTTTTTTCAATTGGAAATATTTTTTTTTTATTATTATTATTTTTTTTTGCACTACTTGATTTTTATTTGCAGTTCTTGTTTTGTTTGAAAATTTGCATTTTTTTAAATATGGCCCTATATTGACTCCATAGAAAACAGTATATCGTCACTCAGCTTTTTCAGCTTCTTCTTTGGAAATTTCCATAGTAGGAAAACTATAGAAGTCAATAGCTACCATCAACCAGCATTCTTCAAAATATCTTCTTTCATGTTCAACTAAAGAAAGAAACTCAAACAGGTTTTGAACAAGGGTGAGTAAACGATGATTTTTGGATGAACTATCCCTTTAACACAAATCTAGAGTTATGCTCTAATGTCAATTAAAAACTGACCTTAACCTGGTCCCAAACACAAGGGTAATATGTAAAGAGCAGGGCCCACCTAGAGGGAAAATAAATGAGTCTCTGTTGTATTAGACCTGCATGCTTGTTGGAAGTGCAAATGTTCTGTGAACGCCTCGACTGTGATTAAAGCGATGCATGAACTTCTGCAGGCACAAAGCAAGGGCGACCCATTTCCCCCTCTGTCGTTCTCTCATCATCCATCACTGCCTTCCCCCCTGTAGAACAGCAGACTTTATCAAGAAAACAAGTGTGTTAGTCTTCTGTCTGACAGTAGCATGGGGTGAGGGGAGGAATATGAAGCTGTCGGAGGTGTTTCTCCACATGTGCTGTGAACGAAACGGGACAACATCATCATGTCTGTCATGATAGCGTGACCTCCTCTCAGTCCCGTCCAGCTGTTAGAAGAGCAGGAGGCAGATGGAAGGAGGAGGTATGATGATGAAGAAGAGGAGGATTTTCATGAGTAAACTGCTCTAGACACGTGTGCCACGTCCCACAGACTGGAATCTGAAATCGCACGTCTCTGATGTGTGGTATGGTTACACTTACGCAAGCAAACGTGGATGCAAATGAGGATACAGACTGGAGAGAAACATACAGAGGGCTGATCTGTGAGGGGTTTTGTACCTGTGGCTGTGTGATCGTGAAAAGATGGAACCGGAGTTTTGAAAGAGGAAAACTGCTACTGCCAAGGGGTGATCCAGAGTGTATTTTTAAGGCTTGGTTGTGTTTATAAGATGCAAAGCAATGTGTGCTCATGCTTCACTTGTAGAAAATCACGTAATTTTTTTGATTATATATAGCTACTTAGCTAACATGAAAATAACTGTTCCTAGTTCCACCCTCAAGAGGCTCTGATTGGTCAGCTAACATATTGTGCTGTGATTCGCGAATCGGCTCCAAGTCACCAGGAAAATTATTTTACTAATAAATATGAATTTGTAGCTAAATTATTATCTGTGCCAAACAGCATTTCCCATTGTTTACATCCATGCTACAATGTACCGTTAACGCTAGAAACGTTATTTGTGCCCTCTTTAACTGGGTATTAGACGCAAATAAGGAGTAAGGACTGGTGAGAGGGTTATGGAATTTAATAATGCATGCCAACTGGAAAGAAAAAAACTTCTGCATTTGACGATGTGTGTGTGTGTGTGTGTGTGTGTGCACGGTCCTTTACTGACAGCCGCGTGTGGATCTTGTCGGAAAATATGGCGAAAGGTCCTAAAGACCGCAGTGTTTACTTCAATAATGCCACTAATATCTGCATACTCCACATGTCTTAATTCCATTTCTGTTTAGTTCAGTTATGACTTTAGTCTGATTCAGGTAATCAAAAATCGCTGTTTTGAGCTTATGTAGGCCTAAAGTTTAAAATTCATGTTTAACCAAATAAACAGTTAGTAAACACAAATGCATCTTATTGAACATCATTTATTTTCATCACCAATTATCAAAGTAGAACAGTTTCTCAAGCAGTTTGTGATGCATTTTGGAAACATGCAGATGAGCCCCTGGTCTAATGAGCCACCTGGCTTGAGAAACCCGTTCTCAAAGACTTATTATTTGGGTAGCACACATATTCTGAATGCCTTCGGCAGAATTCAAATGAGCCATTTTAATCTTGATTAATCTAGATTTAAAAAAATTAATCTCTGCCCACCTATAATAAAAACACTTACAGGTTGTGGCTCACAATCCACAGCTTCTGCTATTATGGTTGGAGCTGCTCCTTCTTTGAGGAGATTTTAGCCAAATCCAGCACTGAACTGGGAGAGATTCTGGAAGTTTTCCTTTGTCAAATGCTAGCTATATATTTTTTATAATTCTCTGGAACATAATTAAAATTAAATTGTAAGCACTTCTCTTGTTATGTCGTACCCTTTGGAAGCCCAAATACAGAAACAGAACAAGCTCTGTGGAATTAGCAGCTTTTGTACGACATTTTAGCTTTCTCTGCTATAACATTACAGCGCCTCCGGCCACACTTCTTCGCTGCGAGTGGTGAATGCACGTAACCAAAAGCATTTGTGAGCTCACTAACCCGGATGTTTTTTTTTTGTAGTCCCCAAACTTTGTTCGCTGTAGGCTTTGCTAAGCTAACACTGTAAAACCAATGTCTCCCTTTGCATTGAACTTTAAGCGTACATTCAAACAACAAAACAACAAAACAACATTCAAAGATGTTGTTTATGTTCACACAGTTACATTACACATCAACTAAAGTTTCAAATATGATATCGTAGTGCACCACCCCTTTAGGAGCATGAGAGTACAAAATTTAAAACTATGCCTTGGCAGAACACTAATTCAGCATATTTTGTGAAACAAAGTCATCAACCTACATCACGAGTCTAGTCAGACAACGTTATATCACATAACAATGGTGACGACAACAACAGTGGCAGACTACATGTGTCTTGTGTTGGTTTGCATGCAGCACACAATGTTTATGAGCATGTTTCAAGTCTTGTTGCTGTCCACAGAATAGTTTTTTCTCCTAATGCAAGAATATTTTTTTCAGTTGTTTTCAATTCAGAGTGCCACTTTCTTTAGGACGATAGCAGCCTGGGGAAGCAAGCATTGGCATTTTTTAAATGCTCCTATAGTTGGAGAAGCCCTTTCACCCTTTTAGATGAGCAAAAACACTTGTGTAACTTGGTGGAAGGTGTGGTTATACATAGATTGCTAGGTGACTATCAACATTCTCAGAGGATGTTAAGCTGACAAAACATTGCTGTAACTCTGATACAAGTTTTATTTATGGAGAAAATGAAAAAGCCCTGCAGTGTTTTGGGTGCTCTGTGTTTGTCTGAAGTAATAGACTACCAAAATGTGTATATTTATCAGTGCAGAGGGGGGCTTTGAGTACTTGAGCACCTGCCCTTTTTTCTCTTGGAGAGACTCAACTGGGTGCGCTCTCAATATGCGATGCAATCCGCACCTCCATTGAAAAAATAATGAACTTGTGCACGGAAAAAAGATGCGATATGTAAATGGTCCCTAAAGCCGCCATCATCTGCATCTCCAGCAGTTCATATTCTTCCTGCACAGACATGCTGGATTCAACTGATTTGTTGACAAATGCGTTACGAATTCGTTCCTTGGCAGCTTGTGGGCTCACTGGGACTTTTCCCTACACAAAGAAACTTTCCAAAGACGTCTGTTTCTTACTCATCTTGCTAGCTTGTGGGTTAAATTTTGGTGCTCAAATGACCGAGACATAGCCAAGAGAATATGGTCTTTTTTCAAAATAAAAGATTGCTAATTAAAGAAGGGCTAATTAATGATTTCTTGTGTGGCCCAGTACCAATTGTTGTGCTGGAGACCACTGTCTTATAGTACTCAAACTGGTTCAGACTCACGTCAATTGTATTAGTGTCCAGGAAAGCAATATTGCACCCCTGTGGAACATATTTTAATTAGAAAATAATACAACAACTTGCACATGCTTAGAAGTCATTAGTATTGATATTACAAATCAAAATATTTTAATAGTATAATAGCTTACAGCCAAGCAATGGCATTCAGATGTGTGAAGCTCATTCCTTCTGTCTCCGTGCCCTTGAAAGGCAGAGATAACCACATTTTAAGACTTTCTACTAAGAGAAAAAACATCAGAGTGTCTGCCTGAACACTTTTAAAAGGCACTGTGTCATTCTAAGGAAATAGAAAATTCAAGCATATTAAATTAAACTATCATCAAGGTGTCGTGAGAGATCACTGATGTGTCGCAATACAATTATAATCACAGAAAATTAAATTGTGTGAAACGGGTTTCGTGTCTGAATGCACACCGAGGGCTTGTTTTGGGAGCTCAGACTGAAAAAAAAAATCCTTAATGATGCCGCAGAGTGAACTTTAGTATGCCACATACTCATTTTCATCCCACATTATTTTAATCAAGACTCAAACGGATGACATCTCTTTAGAGTAAAAGCATCAGTGGAATGAAAGCAAATGTAATCACAGACAAAGGATTCATTACTGGCCAAATCTGGTTCATTTTTGCAGCTCAGACTGTTAATGTGTTTGTCCAGGATGAGGTTTAAAGGTAATTATGTTCCATTTCTTGCACAGACTGATCGTTTTACTTCATAAGACCTCAGTGTATCATCAGGAGACACATGTATTCATTTTATTCAGCTTTGTTTGGAATCTGTAGGCATTAACTTGCATTTTATGAATCACTATGGACCCGTTTCAGCTAAGCAAATTTTATGTGACGTTTAAGAACAGGTAAAACGTTGAATTATGAAACTAAAAGTGAAACATATGGGTGCGCTTCAAGGGTATCTCTTTTAGTTTCCGCTAAGTGCTTCAAACAACACTCTGGAGGGAGAAATCCAATAAGAATGAATTGTGCTCGCTGATAAAGTTGTTTATTTGCATGCATTGTCAGCATTGCTTTAGCACAAGATAAACTAAAGGAATTATGCAAATTTGGTAATGGCGTCTACAAAATTAAAGCTGATCACAATTTGCATGAGGTTTTCCCTATAGCTTGCAGGCTTATTCCCAGCGTTGCTGTAGCTTGTGGAAGAATCAACAGAAATATGATCTGGTGTATGTACTGAAATGATATGCTTGACTCCACAGTGTCTGGATGTATTACACTAATATTTGAAGAAATGTTAATATTTAAAAAAAATAAATAAATACATGATTTGTGTTTTGGACATACAGTTGAAGTCATTCAGAAATTGGGGGAAAAAATAAACAGGGGGGCTAATAATTCTGACTTAAACTGTATATAATTGCATCAAGTACAAAGGTTTGCACAAAAGTGACCTTATATACATAGAAAGCATTAAATGTCAAGTAAATTGTCTACTCTGCAGTTTTAGGTACTTCAAATAATACATTATGATATATTTTATTCAATTTAAATTATAATTAGCACAGATCTTTACACAACACCACATACAGTAAATACCACAAAACAAATGAACAGTGTCCATGCTTTGTAACTGAATACGTTTGCCTCTCCGATCTATTTTCTATTGGACAACTTTTCTGGCATGGTCAGTTCGCTCTGTAGCTCACCTTGTACGGTCTTGTACTTGTGATGCAGATTGCTTGGTTTCGAGTCACAAAAGAAAAAGCAACATAAAATCAAGGTATCGCTGTGCACTTTCTTTTGTTTGCTTTTGAAAACAGTACTGGTTGGGTTAAGGGAAAGGTTTAAAACAGTGGTCCGCTAGGTGATCTGTAACACAAGTCCAGCATTCTCATGAACAGTTTCAAAATTGCTTTTCTTACTTAGTTGTTGTTTCGTTACTAGTCTGAATATCTACAAATTCTTAAATCAAGAAGCATTTTTTTGACGAGCAAAAATAATCTGCCAATCAGGCAAGCAAAATAATATTGTTTTTCATATTGACATAATATTATTTTGCTTACCCCAATGGCAGATTATTTAGCTTGTTTTAAAGAAGTGCTCACATATTTTTGGCATATTATTTCTGAAATCAAGACAATAATTTTTGCTTGTCTAAAAAATGCTTGTTGATTAAAGAATTTTTAGATATTTGGACTAGTAACAAGACAAAAAAAAAAGCATTTTTTTTGCAGTGAAGCTGTACAAGAAGGAAATGTATCTGAAACGTACATCAAAATGTACTCTAAGTCAGTGGTCCCCAACCCCCGGTTCGCGGACCAGATCAATTCAATCGATTGGTACCGGGCTGCACAAGAATCATTAAGTATTTCCGTTTTATTTTGTTATCTTAGTCTGAAAAAGCTTTTATTTTGAAAAATGACCATATTCTCTCGGCTATATCTCGGTCACTTGAGCGCCAAAATTTAACCCACAATCTAGCAAAATGAGTAAGAAACAGGAGTCTTTGGGAAGTTTCTTTGCGAAGGGGAAAAGGCCCAATGAAGGACCCATTAACTGCCAAGGAATGAATCCACAACCCATTTGTCAACAAATCAGGTGAATCCAGCATGTCTGTGCAGGAAGAATATCAACTGCTGGAGATTGCAATTGATCGCGGCTTTAGAGGACAAGGTTCACATATTGCGTCTTTCCCGTGAGCAAGTTCATTATTTCCAATGGAGGCGCGTGGATTGTGTCGCATATTGGAAGCACACCCATTTGAGTTGAAAACATCTTTTAGAATGCCGTGACCGCACCTACTGTAGTCACATGACAAGAATTGACCGAGCAGCTTCATACTTTGTATGGAATACAAAGCTGTGCAGAGAACTTTAGAGGGGCAGGAGCTTAAAATACTGATCGAAGTTGATGGTCGCCTACAAATCTATGTAAAACCCCCAAAATATTGTCAATGTTGTTGTTTTCTTATAAATAACATTGTGCCCATCTAACAGATTATGTGCAATAAATTTTTTTAATAATTTTAATAACTTTTAAAACTCATATGAGATGTGCCATCTGACAGCTGTCATCTGTGTCTGCTCAGAAAATAGTATATGAAGAGTTCAAACTGAAAACGTTTAATCTTTCATGATGAAGATGTGCAGTGTCTATATGTGCAAATGTGAGCATAACAAACATAATAAAGCTGAACAAATGTATTCAAGAGAGCCTCAGATAGGATGTAAAGGTTGCGCCTGAAAAAGGGGAGGGAAGCTGCAACTCATTTGCATTTAAAAAGACACACGAAGCAGTTTTTGTTTCCACTTAAAATTTCCATTTACAGCAGTAGTTCTCAATTCCAGTCTTCACCCCCCCTCCCGCCCTCCACATTTTGCATGTCTCTCTTATTTTGACAAACAAGGATCAGTTCATGGATCTCTGCTACTGAGTTGATGATCTGAATCAGGTGTGTTAAGTAAGGAAGACATACAAAATGTGCATGGCGGAGGGGTCCGAGGACTGGTATTGAGAACCACTGATTTACAGAAAGGTATAATAGATGATCTGGTCACAATTTAGAATCCTATACAATCTACTACATCATTTAAAAAAGGCGGAAAAAAAATCTTCTCTGAGTGTACCTTAATAAAACAAATTCCAAAAGCAAGAAATAATTATTGATTTTCACCAAACAAGCAATGAAAAAAAACAAGAGTCTGCCATTAATTCCCCAGTATATTAAAGAAAATGTCCAGTATGATCTCATCTGCCATTATGAGCACAGTCTGAGATCTGATTGTGTACTCCATGTTCCTTCAGTGGCTGATTATATTTTAGCCTTTATGGGAGATTCTTGCGCGCTCTGACTCATCGGTGAGACACATGCTGTCAGGCCGATGTTTACCCATCAGTCCCTGCACACTAACCGCACCTGAACCCCTCGGATCCGCGAGCGGGCTCTTCAAGAATCAGCATTAGACCCCAGCTGAATTCCACAAGTGCAGCCTCAACACTAACCACAGATTTGCCATGTCTCCAACACTGAATAATTGATTCTGCACATCAGAATCACCCTCACTCGCAGATGGCGAAAGAGCAATGTTGAATTCTCACGACACTCCGCTGTTCAATTATACATCGAAGATTTGGTTTGATGGGTAGTTTTCTCGAATATCGTATTCATTCTTGAGAAATCCTGAGCTTAGTTTTTTTTCCGATGATAAATGCCTGTGGTTGTTCTGACTCACAGGCTTTGTGAGGAAACATCAATGTTCAGGAACAATGGGTTGCCAAATATGTTTTCAACTGTCAGTCAAAATCCTCTTATAATTGGAGATAAATCATCTAGTGTGCCAACATGAATATACATGTTTGACCTTGAGAAATGCAGGTCATTTTACACATTGCATACTGTAAACGGTAGGTTTTGCCAATGAATGGAAAACATTTCACCACAGGCTTATTGGGAATACACTCACCGGCCACTTTATTATGTACACCTTACTAGTACCAGGTTGGACCCCCCTTTGCCTTCAGAACTGCCTTAATCCTTCGTGGCATAGATTCAACAAGATACTGGAAATATTCCTCAGAGCTTTTTGTCCATATTGACATGATAGCATCAAGCAGTTGCTGCAGATTAGCCGGCTGCACATTTATGATGCAAATCTCCCGTTTCACCACATCCCAAAGGTGCTTTATTGGATTGAGTTCTGGTGACTGTGGAGGCCATTTGAGTACAGTAAATTCATTGTCATGTTCAAGAAAACAGTCTGAGATGATTCGTTCTTTATGACGTGGTGCGTTATCCTGCTGGAAGTAGCCATAAGAAGATGAGTACACTGTGGCCATAACGGGATGGACATGCTCAGCAACAATACTCAGGGAGGCTGTGGCGTTGACACGATGCTCAATTGGTACAATTGGGCCCAAAGTGTGCCAAGAAAATATCCCCCACACCATTACACCACCACCACCAGCCTGAACCGTTGATACAAGCCAGGATGGATCCATGCTCTCCTGTTGTTGATGTCGCAGATGCAGCAGAAATCGAGACTCATCAGACCAGGGAACGTTTTCCAATCTTTTATTAATTTAATTTTGGTGAGCCTTTGCTCGGTAGGGTCTTCTGCTGCTGTAGCCCATCTGCCTCAAGGTTTTCTGCGTTCAGAGATGCTCTTCTGCATACCTCGGTTGTAACGAGTGAACATTTGAGTTATTGTTGCCTTTCTATCAGCTGGAACCAGTCTGGCCATTCTCCTCTGACCTCTGGCATCAACAAGGCATTTGCGCTCACAGAACTGCTACTCACTGGATATTTTCTCTTTTTCAGACCATTCACTGTAAACCCTAGAGATGGTTGTACATGAAAATCCCAGTAAATCAGCAGTTTCTGAAATAACAGCAGCCCGTCTGGCACCAACAGCCATGCCACATTCAAAGTAGGCATGGGACGATAACCGTTTTCAAGGTATACCTGGAAAAGTTAAGGTTTTAATACCACCAAAATTTTCTGTAATACCGTCCCTAAGGTATGTGTAAGAATTTTTATTTACATTTTTCTTTAGGTTTTAGAACAGTATCTCCATCAGAAAAAATGTCAAAAGATGCTGTTTTACATTGCAAAGAAATCTGTGTTTTTAAAACTACTCACTGACAGCAGAAGTCAATTATTCATTTGAATTATATAGCCTGATGGGTTTACTGCTCCAAAATATCATACATCTTTCAAAAAATAGAATATATTGTTTTTAAAGGGGAAAAAAGTTTTTGTTTTTTACCCAGACATTTAAAAACAATATATTTTAGAGCAGTGTGCACAATACCATGATACCGTGACATTTTTATCAAAGGTTATCATACCGTCAGAATCTTATGCCGGCCCATGCCAAATTCAAAGTCACTTAAATCACCTTTCTGCCCCATTCTGATGCTCGTTTTTAACTGCAGCAGATTATCTTGACCATGGCTGTTTCTCAATATGGGTTCTTCAGCGGTCTTGCGTCCTCGTGTTCTCGTGTAACGTCATCATCAGCTGCCAAAGTTCAGTTCCAAAACTCAAGATCGCAAGTACAGAGGACGCGTGAAACTTCCCGGATGTGTTCTTGATATCGAGGACGCACTGATGCAGACTTGAGCACCGATCTCGCTCTAGAAGTCCCAGAAGTCATTGCGATTGTAGGTGGGAAGCGCAGCATTTTATTTAGATTTATTATTAAAGTTCAGAGATATCACTTATTTATCTCAAGAGTTTCCCTAGATAAAACGGTGAATATAAACATTACCATGGACATCTTAATAAAGGAATAAACACATTAAGAGTGTTTGTTTGCTCGAATTCGTATTAAAATCAGTTTTATTTGTATTGTGCAACGTATATTTATGTTTTTATGCATAATATATATTTTGAAAAGGGGAAAAACAATAAATCATTGTATAAATGCTGTAATGTTTAAACAATTTTTTATTTAAAACTCGTGAAGGTCACGTGACCATCAGGAACAACCAGGGAAGAACGCAGCATCTCATTTATCACAGGACGCGTTCTCTGTTCTCGTGGTCTCCCGAGTTCGTTCTACCGAGGACACCTGGCAAGACCAGTCTCCACTAGAACGCAAGTCCATTCTAAGCGTTCTTGGAATTGAGAAACAGCCCATGTCTACATGCCTAAATGCATTGAGTTGCTGCCATGTGATTGGCTGATTAGAAATTTGCGTTAACAAGCAGTTGGACAGGTGTACCTAATAAAGTGACCAGTGAGTGTACACACCTCAGCATGTTTGACTGCAGTTTTTAGGTAAAATGAACGCTACAGGGCAGTATGACACAAACAACTTTTGTCCCTTTTAACACTAAGGATTTTTACAGGAACATTATCAACTAATAAAGGATTCATTTTGTGCAGTACTTTGTACAACAGCAAATAAATAGCAAATTACAACTTAATGGTGTCCATGATTTGGAATCAAATATCAAATGTAATCTCCATATGGATGACTTTGCTGGTGTGGTCAGTTTGCTTGATAGGTTACCTTATATGGTGTTGTATTTGTGATGCAGAGTGCTCGCGTTTGCGTCCGGTGAAGCACAGTTCCACAACAGAAATAAAAGCTAGGTAAAATCAAGGTAAAACTATGTAGCTGCAGGGCAGTTTTCTCTTACACTTGCTTTTCGAAAAAACTATTGCTTGGGTTTAGGTCAGTGGTTCTCAACCATGTTCCTGCAGGACCACCAGCACTGCATGTTTTGCCTTGGTCTGTCACACCCATTAAATGTCTTTCAGTCTCTGCTAATTAGCTGATGATCTGAATCAGGTGTGTTTGGTTATGGAGACATGGAAAATGTGCAGAGCTGGTGGTCCTCCAGGAACGGGGTTGAGAAAAACTGCGCTAGGTGATCTGTATGGCAAACATCACCTTCTCCTGTTTGTGCACAAAGAAGAACGTGTATCTGAAACGTACAACAAAACATATCCTAGGTAACATGTTTCAGATTTTTAAAAAACTGTAGACAGCACACTCTAGTTAAGGTTTAGTGGAGACATGTTGTCTTAAACGTGCAAAAAAAAAACATATTTCCAGTTCCTGGCACATATTTCCAGTTTCAAACACTCACACCTTTTCTCAGCATAGTGTGGAAAAACAGTCTCACAATGCCACTGCAAAAATGCACACTTCAGCTCTGTTCCTACAGTATGCCCCAGTGTGGTGCCTCAAACACATTTTAAGGCTTCATAGTCAAGTTTTTTTTTTTTCTAAAAGTTTTGCAGGACAGAACAATGTATTTGAAATCACTTTAGCTAACTTCAAATGATATATATACACACATTTTTTATGGATAAACCAATCCCAGAATGCACTGTGATTAGAGGTCATCAAGAGAAGTATTGCATGTTACAAGAAGGATGATGTTCAAATCAGCCATAAATTATTAAAAACAGGCTGCTCAAAACAGTAATACATTATAAATGTTTCAATGAGCCACAGGATGTGCAAAAAACTCTGCAAAACTAACAAATGAGGCTATTTAAGACCATCAAGATTCATACCATTTTCTTTTCCAGAGGTGAGAAATCTAATCCCTTGTTTCCAGAATGTGTGTAGCATTTTTTCCAGAAAATATGTTGGGTATGACAATATAATTACCTTGTGAAAATTGCATTGCAGAAGTTGATGTTGGTGTATTATGGTTATGTTCACAATTAACAGGTTTGGTTTGATTAAAATTAGTGTTCACTTGAATATGAGTAAATGCCGCCATCTGAATCTTGTTGTTCTCAGAAGAAGTGTACAGAGACCAACAACAACAACAAAAAAGAGAGCTTGGTCCATTTTTAACTTGATCCATTTGAACTCAGATGAGGTCTTGCTTAATATGAGCACAACGCAGACTGAAACATATAAACAAACCAAAAACAGGACCAAGATGGGATCCTAAACAAGACAGAATGCTTGTTACATATTGTAACTGTTTTTTATTCTCATTGTAGTTGAAATTTCATCATTACAGTTCAATATAGGCATTGCAAACACTGGTCCTTGCCAGAGATCTATGTTTGTGTATGACAGAGGAAATTCTGTTGTTTTCTTTTTTTTGGACTCTTTCACACATTTTATAAGCTCTTCACAAGTTCTCAACTGATAAAATTTTAATTAAACATACACACATGCAGCAAGCACTTAGAATAGTACAGGGTGTTCAGCAAGTTTTGCTGCACAATTTGTGCTATAAAAATACTCTAAACACAGTCTCATGGTCATTTGTAGCTAATTTATGTTTTGGCAGATTAAAGAGTATTTTGAATGAATTTGTTAAGGTCATTTGCACATTTTTGTCTGCTCATTCACCAGTAATGGCTATGTTTAGGAATGAGCCTTCGCGTCCATTTATTTTCCTAAAAATGATACATTTTTTAACAAATAAGATTGTATGAATCTTGCCAAAATGTGAAAGTACATTTTCTTGTGAGATTGGGTTGAATGCTCACACCTATCTCATTCTGTGTAAATCCAAATGCAAATGCTTTGCACATGTTTTACTTGCTTGATGTTCATTGTGTTATACAGGTCATTGTGATAACTCACTTTATGTGTCAGATTCAAGAAAAGTCACATTATGGTTTAAGCTCTAAAAAATGGACATGTAAAAAAAAAACATTTATGTAATAAACAATATTTATGTAATGTTATGTTACATTTTGCCATTTTTAAGATCTCACAGTATGTTACATTACAAAAACTTGTTCACTTCTTAGGGTCCTATCATACCCCAGCGCAATAAGGCACAAGACGTGTATGGCATGATTTGTTGCTCTTTTTAGACCAGCACAACAGTGATTTTCATGTTTTGTGCCACGTTGTTTAAATAGCAAATCCATTTGTGCCATTTTGTGGACTCATTTGTGTTCTGGTCTATAAAGGAGGTATGTTAAGGCGCATTGTTGGTGCGTTGCTATAATGAGGAACTGAAATAGACAGCGCCGTTGACCAACATAAAGCTGGACTAAAGTCCAGCGTAGAGCGCATTTGTAATGTTAAGTGACGCTGACAAAGGAAGTGTGGATCCAAACGCAGGTTTATTTAGCAGAATGTCCAGGCAAGCACTGGTCAACACAGGGGCAAACAGATGTATACGCAAATCCAGATCTGTAGTCAAAATAGCAGGCGAGTGGTCAGAAGGCAGGGAGCAGACAAGGTAAAACAAACAAAACAAAGCAAGGTTCAAAATCAAAGAAGGCAAGGCTAGGAAAACACGTCATAATGTTCACTAACAGTTCAACAAGACTCAGCCCAGATGTATGTGTGTGCGCTCTATAAATAGTTCATGTAATTGTCTTTGACAATCCTCCGGCTGTGAGAATGTAATAAGTCAGGATCAGGAACTGGTTGTGTGTGTGTGTGGTGCATGACAGGATCTTGTGCATAAATGGCGGATATGTAGTTCGTTAGCGATCTGCAGCTGCTAGATTGCTAATAATCATACAGCATTAGTTATGTGCCCATGCAGGTTCAAATGCTTACATATTGCTTAATAAACACAGGATGTACAGCAATACACAAATATCTTTACATATTAAAAAAAATTAAGGATTGAAGTTACAAAAGTTATTATTTTCTGCATAAATATAAAAACCACTGCCATCATGCCTTCACCTTGGGGATGCTTTTTTCAGGTTATTCATGACAATTTGCATTTGTATAATGTTATTATTATTAGCAGTATTATTTATAAGTTAAGATTTGTCCACCTGTCAGGTTTTGGAGACGTATGCATCACTATAGGGGGCATAAGAATAGAACATGTGTTTGGATATAACTCATAAAACTTATTATTGTTCATTTATTTGTTTGCTGGAAATTAGAACTGGATTTAGAAATAGTTTTGAAATAAGTCTTTGTGCTTAACAAATGAAATTAAATATGAAGGCTAATGAATGTCTTCAGTGGAGTGAGTACAACAGCGTTTCCTTATCCACAAAAGTAAAGGAGTAAAGAGTAAAAGTAAAGTAAAGAGAAAGTAAAGAGGCCAATTGGAGGAGGCTCGTTCTTTATTCTCACGCAGATGGTCTGTTTAACTTTTTTTTCGCTAGTGAAGCGTTCAGTTTTTCCACTTACAAAATCCACCATGTAAATAGCAATGTTGCGACGCAAATGACTCTTAAAGGGAATGTAAGATGAGACTCTGATAGGTTTAATGCACTTTATGCTTAAAACACACCCATAATTAATTAAGAGAATATGCACAACCCTGTTAGACCATACGCCAAGAGCACAGAGCGTATTTTTCCATCCTTAGAATAGCAAAAGTGGATTTGGACACACCCTTAATGCTTTTGCACCATGAGCTTTAGACTTTTACCTAGATTGTTAAAATAGAGCCATTACACTGTAAAAAAGCGTGACCCTGGTCTTATGTTGAACCGCTATATATTTGGTATCGGTCATTGTGTGGGTCAAAAATATTGATTTTTATTTTATGCCAAACATTTTTAAATATTAAGTGAAAACCATTTTACATGTGGACATTTTGTAAATGTAGTAGTTACTTATATGTATTATATGTAAGAACTTAATTTGGATAATTTGTTAAAAAAAAATTTCTAACAAAACACGAAAGCTTATTTATTCTGCTTTCAGATGATGTATAAATGTTTCAAAAAATTAAACCTGTATTATAACTGATTTTTGGTCAATGACCTCAATTGCTGAATTGTTTCAACCTATAATTTAGGTAAAACGTGGACTCATATTCGAAGATAGAATTTGTATAAAAAAAGTTAACCCAGATGTTGGGTTTTCCATATGTTATCCAATTTGGGATTGACTGTTGAAACCATTTTCATACTGTATAAAGAAAACGAGTTATTTTTCTCAAAATTGTAATGTAACATAAGACCTTGCAAAGCTAAAACATGACAAATGTGTGTGTATTTTCTAGAATACAACTCTGTATAAAGCTACTGTATTGTGTTTGTGTGGTCAGATGAAGTCTGCTGCAGCTGGTGATGAAGGACTCTTCACTGAGAGCTACTGTAACATCTGCAATGCTCAGCTGATCTCTGAGTCCCAGCGAGTGGCACACTATGAGGTGAGAAATAACCACACACACACGCACGCACACACACACGCGCAGACACACACACACACACACACGCACACACACTTATGGCTGGGCGATATGACAAAAATATATTATTCTGATAGCGATATTTATCACAATGTAGTACCATTTCTGTAAATTCAATCATATAATAGTTTAAATATACAGTCAAACCCGAAATTATTCATACACCAAGAAAATTTTGACTTAAAGTTTTGTTCAAATATAAATAAAAGATGAAAATCTTTTTTTTTTTTTTCATAATGACGCCTCTAGTACATCATCTTATTATTTTTTGGGAGAAGTCTGTGTGATTAAAAATGTATTGATTAAAAATGTATTGTATGCATAATAAAATATAAAACATTTTTCAAAAATGAATAAATTACAGGACCAACATTAAAAAAATAATAAATAAAATGCTAAATAAAATGCAAAACGTAAACATTGTACTTTTATTTACTGTTATTCATTATCCTGTCTGCATCCCCGTAATGGCCTGTAATACTGCACTCGCGAAATGATGTATGGCATTTTACACTCACCGGCCACTTTATTAGGTACACCATATTAGTACCAGTTTTAACCCCTTTTGCCTTCAGAACTGCCTTAATACTTTGTGGCATAGATTCAACGCGGTACTGGAAATATTCCTCAGAGATTTTGGCCCATATTGACATGATAGCATCACGCAGTTGCTGCAGATTTGCTGGCTGCACATCCATGATGCAAATCTCCCGTTCCACAACATCCCAAAGTGCTCTATTGGATAAGTACAGTGAACTCATTGTCATGTTCAAGAATCCAGTCTGAGATGATTTGCACTTGTTGACATGGTGCATTATCCTGCTGGAAGTAGCCATCAGATGATGGGTACACTGTGGTCATAAAGGGATGGACATGGTCAGGAACAATACTCAGGTAGACTGTGGAATTGACACAATGCTCAATTGGTACTAATGGACCCAAAGTGTGCCAAGAAAATATCCCCCACACTATTACACCACCATCACCAGTCTGAACCGTTAATACAGGGCAGGATGGATCCATGCTTTCATGTTGTTGACGTTAAATTCTGACCCTGAATGTTGCAACAGAAATCAAGACTCATCAGACCATCAGACGTTTTTCCACTCTTCTGTTGTCCAATTTTGGTGAGCCTGTGTGAATTGTAGCCTCAGTTTCCTGTTCTTAGCTGACAGGAGTGGCACCCGGTGTGGTCTTCTGCTGCTGTAGCCCATCCGCCTCAAGGTTTGACATGTGCATTCAGAGATGCTCTTCTGCAGACCTCAGTTATAACGAGAGGTTATTTGAGTTACTGTTGCCTTTTTTTCAGCTGGAATCATTCTGGCCATTCTCTTCTGACCTCTGGCATCAACAAGGCATTTGCGCCCACAGAACTGCCGCTCACTGGATATTTTCTCTTTTTCGGATCATGCTCTGTAAACCCTAGAGATGGTTGTGCGTGAAAATCCCAGGAGATCAGCAGTTTCAGAAATACTAAGAGCAGGCCGTCTGGCATCAACAACCACATTAAAAGTCACTTTAATCACCTTTCTTTCCCATTCTGGTGCTTGGTTTGAACTGCAGCAGTTCGTCTTGACCATGTCTACATGCATCAAGTTGCTGCCATGTGATTGGCTGATGAGAAATTTACCTTAATGAGCAGTTGGACAGGTGTACCTAATAAAGTGGCCTGTGAGTGTACATATACGATATAAATGAAAGAGCATAATATGAAATTATAGTCTCTTTATTTTGTTCTATGGTCATATTGCACAGCCATACACACACGCGCACACACACGCACGCACACACACACACACACACACACAGGGAGAGAGAGACCAGTGACACACATTAAGTTAAAAGCCGGCATCTCATCAATTGATCATCAGGGATGTAATAATCATTTGTAACCTAAATGCTTCTCTCATGCATCTTTCAGTCGGTGCTTTTAAAGTCGTAATGCAGTGCACCTTTCCTCAGACCCGCAACCCCTTCATAAGTAACCCAATGATTGAGCATTAAATAATCATCGTCCTGCATTATTTACATCTCTCACGTACGCTTCCCCAGTACGCAATCACTAGATTAATGAGCGCACTAATGAGGACAAACTCCTTCGCACAAAATCAGTGTAGCTAAGGGAGCGAGTCTGTTCAACAGGATCATTTGGCCAGATTGGTTTACTAAGAGAAGAGTGTGTGTTATATTCGGTGTTAGCGTAACACTTCAGCTCTTCTGTCATTGATCCCTCATCTGGTGTACATGCTCTCAGGTGTCGCAGTGTGAAGTTGCTGTCCTGAATTGCTTGTGAATCAAGGCCGGATTTATCTGTATTTATTTTTATTAATTTTTTTATTTACATTTTTTTTGGCAGTCAGACAGAGGAACGGACAACACAAACAGCTGTTTCTCAAAATCATTAATCCGAAGGATATTAGGGTTTTGTTCTGAATAATTAAGGCATGTTTTATTAAATATATTAAAATAAGCAAATAAAGCTACAAAAAAGAATCCAAAAAAGTATAATAAAATAAAAAATACAAATATATATATACACATACAGTTGACGTCAGAATTATTAGCCCCCTTTTCTTTTCTTTTTTTAATATTTCCCAATTGATGATGTTGAACAGAGCAAGGAAATTTTCACAGTATGTCTGATAATATTTTTTCTTCTGGAGAAAGTCTTTTTTTTTTTTGGCTAGAATAAAAGCTATTATTAATTTTTGTAACACCATTTTAAGGTCAAAATGATTAGCCCCTTTAAACTAATTTTTTTTTCGATAGTCTACAGAACAAACCATCGTTATACAATAACTTGCCTATTTACCCTTACCTGCCTAGTTTACCTAATTAACCTAGTTAAGCCTTTAAATGTCACTTTAAGCTGTATAGAAGTGTCTTAAAAAATATCTTGTAAAATATTATTTACTGTCATCATGACAAAGATAAAATAAATCAGTTATTAGAAATGAGTTATTAAAACTATTATGATTAGAAATGTGTTGAAAAAAATCTTCTCTCCGCTAAACAGAAATTGGGGAAAAAATAAACAGTGGGTCTAATATTTAAGGGGGGGCTAATAATTCTGACTTCAACTGTATGTAGGTATGTATGTATGTATGTATGTATATATGTATACATATACATATATATTTATATATATACACATATATGAGCAATATCACACGAGTGAAGTGCGATCTAGTTGTATTGGTTGACAGTTGGCATGAGGCCGCAGTGCCTTAGTGTCCCACCAGTGATGAAATACATCCACATCGCACTGCTACTCGTGTGATGTTACGTTTAAACAACAGTTTGA
Organism: Danio kyathit; assembly: GCA_903798195.1. NCBI lineage: Eukaryota > Metazoa > Chordata > Actinopteri > Cypriniformes > Danionidae > Danio > Danio kyathit. Next base: position 46,281,107 of record LR812531.1, on the reverse strand, counting down.
TGGCATGATCGAGTATATAAAAAAGGAAACCAAACACAGGGAGTCTAAAAACCCTTTTGTAAGAAGAACTACTTTCTTCCGCCATTCATTCACAACTGCAGCTGACGTCAAAACAGCAGAAACCATTACTAATTCACCAACGTCACTTTAGAGCTAGTATTTCAATGATTCTCTAGCATAATGTCTAAAGTGATGACAAAACAGGGCATTTTTGCTGACATTTTAAGATTATAAGGCTGAACGGCATGAAATGCCATCAATCTACAGAGATTTCCCAGTATTTCTCGGTTGCAATCGGGATTTCACAATTATCAACCCCAAAAAAGTCAGAGCAAAGCAAACACTGCCAGCTTACTATGGTATAAATACAGAATTACAACATACAAAAGAGAGATATTGACTCACCTGATGTATAATGATTTGTTAAGCTGTAGTTCGAAACTTATGCTGAGATAATGCTGTTTTTCTCCCCTAAGGACTTATGCGGTCTCTGTCGCCATCTTGTGGCGTAATGTCAACTGCCACTTTCTTTGGTCTGCTCAGACAGGCTGATGGTGGCCGATGCACTGAATCCAATGCTCTAAAATTATAAATATTTTAAAATAGTCACTATCCTTATAAATAAACTGCATAGTTGCAATCTAAACAACTACATTCTCATCTAAAAAAGCCTCAAAAGTACATGATGTTGTCCAACAGCAGTAATATTTGTCAAACCGTGTCCTCTGCTTGTTGCTGTATGTGGGCAGAGTAATATACAAAGGTGAAGCGGCAGTACGAGTGTATATATATATATATATATATATATATATATATATTTAAATATATATATATGGCGACGCAGTGGCGCAGTAGGTAGTGCTGTCGTCTCACAGCAAGAAGGTCGCTGGTTCGAGCCTCGGCTGGGTCAGTTGGCATTTCTGTGTAGAGTTTGCATGTTCTTCCCGTGTTCTCGTGGGTTTCCTCCAGGTGCTCCGATTTCCCCACAGTCCAAAGACATGCGGTACAGGTGAATTGGGTAAGCTAAAATTGTCCATTGGGGTTGCAGCTGGAAGGGCATCCGCTGCGTAAAACATGTTCTGGATAAGTTGGCAGTACATTCTGCTGTGGCGACCCCAGATTAATAAAGGGACTTAGCCAAAAAGAAATTGAATGAATGAATATATATATGGTTCGAGCCCCGGCTGGGTCAATTAGCATTTCTGTGTGGAGTTCGCATGTTCTCCCCGTGCTCGTGTGGGTTTCCTCCAGGTGCTCCGGTTTCCCCCAAAGACATGCGCTATAGGTGAATTAAATAAACAAAGTTTTATCGTAGTGTATGTATGTGAATGAGAGTGTATGGAAGTCCCAGTATACTGGGTTGGAGCTGGAAGGGCATCCGCTGTGTAAAACATATGCTGGATAAGTTGGCGGTTCATTCCTCCATGTTAACCCCTGATAAATAAAGAGACTAAGCCAAAGTAAATTGAATGAATGAACGAACGAAAGAAATTGAATATTTAATTACTGTTTCTTAAATGAAACAGATGGTGAGAAGGGGATTGTAATGAATGATTTCATAAGTCTAAATAGTAGTAGTAGTAGTAGTTTTATAATAATAACCTAAAAATGTATTAACTGCCAAATAGCAATGAATTAGAACATCACGATATTCACAATATTGGTCGATTTAAAAAAAAAATAACATTGATAATAAAAATAACAACTGACATATCACTTACTACATAACTCATAAAGTGGTCACTGTGACCAGTTCATTTCAGGCCCCGAATCTAGAGTCCATTTCTCTTGAGATTGAAGAAAAGCGAGCGAGCGAGAGAGAGAGAGAGAGAGAGAGAGAGAGAGAGAGAGAGAGAGAGAGAGAGAGAGAGAGAGAGAGAGAGAGAGAGAGAGAGAGAGAGAACGAGCGAGCGAGATGTTGCGTGTGATAACAGAAGTCCGTCGTTCTCCAAACTCTCTCACCTGTCACTGCCACTTTAATGGACTTCCTGATATCTCACAGCTTTTTCCTCTCTCAATTCCTCATGCTGGATATGAGCATAATCTGAGCGATCGCTGACCGATAGGAGCTAAAAGCTTGAGTTTAGTGTCTCCTTTCAGTCTGTCAGCTGCCCTTCATCATCCCTATTGGACACTTCTGTTTTTTTCCCCTCGCAGCATTATTTCTGTTTTGACCTGATTTCTTTGTCTGCCATAAAAAAAACTAAAAATACATGTACAGCATCACACACATGAACTTATACCTGAACCATTCGAACATAAAATCTTTCTGGTTCTCGAATTTGATTGGCTGATAGGCGTGCAATATTCCAGTAATAACAGCACTCCTACACCCTCTTCACCCTTGCGTATTACTCTGTATTAGAGTGACAGCAGATCAATAAACTCACTACAGTTTGACAAATATTGCAGCTGTTGGACAACATAATGTACTTTTGAGGCTTTTTTTAGTTGAGAATGTAGTTGTTAAAGGGCCACGAAACCCCCTGTCTCAGCAGGGTGTTTTCACACCTCTGTTTTGAAAAAAGTCAGGAAAGTTGGGCGTGTCCAGCTCTGGGAGTGTGGGAGTGTCGGGGGAGGGAAAGAGGATAAGATTTTGCATAGAAGGGAGTTAACATTTGGGCACGCGCTAAGTTTGACAGGAAAAACAAACACACAGAGGCTGATTTGATACGGCGAATAAGAGAAAAAAATCCTCCGCATTTCTCTGTAACGTATGTACTCGGTAGGTAGCGTCAGAAAGCCGTGTGTGTATAGACTATCCTGTCACAAATTGCAGCGAAAATCCTGCACGACGGGAATAGTTTGTGTTTACATGTTTACACTCGGAGAGCAGCATTTAAACAAAGGGCAGTCCACTGCAAACACTTACCAAATCTGTAGACAGACAATCAAACTGGAGCTGTGTCTTTTTATTAAAAGGAGACGAGCGGCAAATCCGGATTTCACCATTTCCAGATGAGAAAAAGCTCTCGGGTAAAAAATGTTCCTTACAAACGCGTTTCTGTCGCGTGTCGCGTGCACTGTAATCCACACGTGAGTCCAGCTGCTCTCTCATAGAGGGAAAATGAAAACAAAACCTTCGTTGCAACACACTAATAACACCTACGAATTTTGTCTTGAAATTCTTGTACTTTCACTTGTTTTGGCAACACAACGTGGCGTCTCTCTGCCGTCTGAACAATGTAAACTGGTAAACAGTCTCCGGAGCTATCATGCATATTAATGAAGTGTCACGTCATACACAATAGAGCGCGCTGATTGGTTTGAAGCACGTCTTTCTCATGAATTAATACTGCACACTCAGATACGTAAGAACGTCCTAGAAAAGACAGACAGCCACTCTCCAGCTGGATTTACACCCAAGTATCTCATGGCCGTGACGCAGCTTCAAAAATTCGTTTCAAACCGGAAGAACGAATTTGCTCAAAATAACGCAAAAACAACCAATTTTCACTTTTTAGTGCAATATATGTGTCCTAATAGTGTTTATAGCAGCGTGTGACACAGATATGACTGTCAACAGCTCAAAAAATGTGTTTTGGTGTTTCGTGACCCTTTAAGATTGCAACTACAGTAAACAGTTTATTTATAAGGGCAGTGCCTATTTTAAATATTTATAATTTCTGAGATTTAGCCCGTTCGCCTGTCATACTGAGCAGAGCAAAGTCGGTTGACGTTCTGCCACAATAATATGGCTGTATATCATCACTGGTGGGGGGCACAAAGGTACTTGGCCTGCAGCCTCGAGCCAATGCATGCCTGCCACCAGTGCCGAAATACAGCCACATTGCACTGCTACTCGATATTGGTCTCATATATTATGGGTGTGACTAAATCGAGACTAAATGTAACTAAATTGAGACTAAATTACGACGAGATTTCTCGTCAAGGTGAAAAGTTGTCTTGTGAGTTTTGATTTTATGATGGAGCGTGAGTGGATTTGAACTGCCCATAAAATGCTATGCACACTATGCTCTCTGCACCTACCAAATCAGTAAAGGACCACAGACACACATTTCCTCAGAGTGAGCACACACACAGTGAACTCCTGGAGACACACACACCTGTCATCATCATCATCAACGAACACAAGTTTACGCTGTATGGAAAAAGAAAGAGTTTTTTTTAAATTCGATATGCGGTATCAAAGTTCATTAAAACAACTCTCTCCTATCAGTCCTTACTTCATGCTCACATTCAGTAGCTCAGTTTATCACGGGGGCATGAAATGTTGCTGAATAAAAGTGAAACTGCTGAAAAATTAAAAATGAAATGCTAAAAATTACATGATTGCATACATAAAAAAAAAAAGTTACATTTGTGGAAGGAAGTTCAAATTCTCTTGTGAAATTGTACATGGGAAAAGCTAGTCAGTAGAGTTTATACAGTAGCTAAATATTTAGCAGTGTTCCTTTATGCATGTCCTTTATGGCACAATTCATTAAAATAAATGTAAATTAACATTCATTACAAGTTGATTTTAAAAAGCACCTAAATTGTTTTGAATTTAGTGATTTTTTTTTTCTTCAGTTGAATAAGAATCTATTTTCCATTCATATATTTGTAAATATTTTGCTATTATTTAAAATTATATTTAAGCACAATTTTCCATCCATGTATTAGTAAATATTTTGCAGTGTTTGCATCTTTTTTATAGCACATAATTTATTAAAATAGAAGTAAAATAACATTCGTTATCATTTATAATTTACATTCATATATTTCATCACTAAAGATTTCTTAAAAATAGTTAAAAAATCTCGTCTCGTGAAGTAAGCGTCTCGTCACACTGCTAATATAAATATATTAGTAATATAAATGAAAGTGTTATAATTAATATTTAACATTATATGATAGTATTTATGTACGTATTATGTATTCTTTTAGATTAAAATGTTATTTAAAAACAGCTATGCATTGTACATATACAATAAATAAATCTTCAACCTGTCTTGCACATAATTGTTCACTGAAATAAATCAAGAATAAAATGTCATTTAATATGCACTAATAAAAGAGTACATGAAAGTAGTTTTTATGAACCTATAAAATTGCAGAGACATACTGTATATAAAAGATTAAAAATTGAATACATCATAAAAAATACACTCTGCTTTTCACAATAATTTTAAGTTATAGCATTTAATCATACTAAATATTTATATGTATACTCAATTTATACTGTATACTCAATAAGCAATATTTATCATATACATATTATATTGGCGTCACGGTGGCACAGTGGGTAGCACGATCGCCTCACAGTAAGAAGGTCGCTGGTTCGAGCCTCAGCTGGGTCAGTTGGCATTTCAGTGTGGAGTTTGCATGTTCATGTGGGTTTCCTCCACGTGCTCCGGTTTCCCCCACAAGTCTAAAGACGTGCTATAGGTGAATTGGGTAGGCTAAATTGTCCGTAGTGTATGTGTGTGAATGAGTGTGTATGGATGTTTCCCAATGATGGGTTTCAGCTGGAAGGGCATCCGCTGCGTAAAACATGTGCTGGATAAGTTGGCGGTTCATTCCGCTGTGGCAACCCAGCATTAATAAAAGGACTAAGACGAAAAGAAAATGAATGAATATTTTAATATTGCAAATTTATTTTTACAGTTAAATAAATTAATAATTGTCTTTATCCAATATATTTTTTTCATTTTATTTAGTTTTTTAGTAAAGTAAATACAATTTATAATAATAATAATAATAATAATAATAATAATAGAAATAATAATACTAAATTGCATTGTCAACAATAAGAAATACAAACATTTATAAATTATCATTACTCAGTGGATAGGAAAGGTTAATACTATCATTTCAATGCCCGTGAAATATTTTTCATATCATAAAAATTTCATATCATGAAATTTCATATCATTCATATCATTTTTTCCTTTTTCTCACACTTAATTTTGTGTTGTCACTTGTCACTTTATGTACACTGGAAGCTTCTGTTGCCAAAACAAATTCCTTGTGTGTGTGAAGCACACTTGGCAATAAAACTGATTCTGATTCTAATTATAATAGATTGCTATGCCATTGTTGGTGTCGATAACATGACACCAACTTTATAATAGAATTTTCTATCATATGAAATAGTTTTTTTTTATATAAAAATCAATTAGATTAGTAGCATAATCATTTTTACACAGAATACATGGTCCTTTATACAGGAAATGTCATAGCCGTCATTGCATTTCGGAGGAGGTGACAGTACTCAGTGTTCCTCATACCGTCAAAAAGTTAGCCTTTGAAGAGCAGAGCAGAATCTCAACCACTTTCAGTCACATTTCTATCTCCAACAGTACGTCCTGTACTGTACTGTCACGGCGCTCTGCAGTACTGCCACTGCAAAATGTAAAACCATTTAAAGACTCCAAATCTCAGTATTTTACTAGCAGTACCGTTAGTCTCTTAAAGGCTCTGTCTGGCTGTGGCTTTGGCCCCTTTGGTCTTTAGCTCATTCTGTGTGTATCAATGGCCTCTTTCATTGAGCTCTTTAAAGTCTGACTGCTTCACAGACAACACACACTCTATACTCTCTATATATCTCACAAAAAAAACTGAGCCCAGCTGTGTCTATCAGAGACATTAACTCACTTATTTACTCTCTAGGTGATATACAGTATTTGTTTTTATTTATACCATAGTTCGGCTGTGAGTTTAACAGTTTAGCTGAATGGCTGATAGCTGTGCAATATTCCAATAATAACAGCACTTGTGCAGCCTCTTCACCCTTGTGTATTACTCCGTCCAAGCAGAAGACTAACAACTCAATATAGTTTGACAAATATTGCAGCTGTTGGACAACATAATGTACTTTTGAGGCTTTTTCAGGTGAGAATGTAGTTGTTATACACGATTATGCCGTCAAACTGTTGTATAAACGCAATATCACACTCAAAGCAGTGTGCTATAAACTGATATTTGTTTTGGCGTGGCCGCCATTTAAAAAGCGAAATCAAGGCTGGGGTGGGAAGAAACCCGGAAGTATTGCCTGAGTCACACAGGAATGTTGTGTACCTGGCTGTATATCTTATCAGCGAAGAGAAAGCAACACAAATGTATCATTTCACCGCCTTCCGAGTAACCCAAAGGTCCATTCTGAATGAATGATGAAAATAAAAAGGGATATTTTGGACCTCATTTTCAGGTAAGTTCAGGGAAATGGCAATAGTTAGCTAAAGTTATCTTTCCCAAACTCATAGTTTAGATGGCATTTAGATGGTAATTTAAACTTAATAAAAAAAAATTCATTTCAATTTCATTGAAAAAATGCTTTTTCTGCTTGTTCAAACTACTTATTTACAATGAGTTGAAACAACAAAATTCTTAAGTTTTCTTTCAGACTACCTATTTTTTAATGTTCAGTCCACTTAAATTTGTAAAAACAATTAAGTTAACTTAATCAATTTGTGTTGGGACAACGTGAAGGAATTGTGTGGAACCCAGCGTTTTTTAGTGTTTGACACAATGTTGGGTAAGGAAAACCTATACATATGTGCAAATATATAAAAAAAATACAACTTACAAATCATACGCTATGGTAAAAATTAATATTTCTTTACTCAGAAATCTGCCCAATAAACATTATAAATGTGAAAAAAGTGTTCTACCTTTAGTTTTCATTTAAGCTGAAACTGCAGCAAATGTGTGTATGTTTTCAGAGTTTTGCAATAAAAAAATGCTAGTATAAGCATGTTTTTAAAGAGAGTCTGGAAGCTGTGAGATCAAGTCTGCTTTATGTTATTTATATATTAGAGCGTGATCTAAAATATAGAGCTTTAATATTTTAGCCTTGGTGCTTTAAAGAGGATACATTTCAGCTATCTTTCTGAGAGGGATTTAGCGTTTTGACAGACTGTCAGCACAGTAAAACCTGCCTGAAAACTTTCAAGCTTTAAAATCACTCTCTTTACTGTTAAGCATCACTACTCCTGTGACAAATTCAAAATAAAATAAATAAATAAATAAAATCTCTAACCTTCAGGACGTTTTGGTTTGAGAGTGCTGAAAGTTTCCTGTCCTTCATTTATTACTTTTTAAATAACATTAAAAATCCATTTTGGTTCCACGCCAGCCTAATAGCATTCTGTAGATGCTGATGTTTTTAATAACCAGCGGTTCATTGCAGTTCAGTTCATGAAATTTGTTCAATTATTCAATCGTGTCTGATAGTAAATTAAACTACAGATTCAGTACAGACTGGAGGACAGTTTTATTAACATTTCTTAAGTATATTAATAATTCAAACTTAATATTTCAAACTGATTTTTTGACATCCTTAGAAAATCTTATCATAGACCACCTAGAAACCATGCAAACCAGCTATTACCGGCTGAGATAAAATATGATAGATGAAAAACATAAAACAATTTATATAAAATTAAATAACAAAACTGATAAAAACTCAAATATATAACTGTAATAAAAAATTCATGTATTCATTAATTTTTCCTTCGGCTTAGTCCCTTGATTATCAGGGGTTGCCACAGTGGAATGAACCGGCAAGTATTCTGGCATATGTCAGGCTAGCTAGCCTGGGGTGTGTTTCCCAAACAACGACTAAACTCGCGGCTAAACTATCATAATACGATGCATCGTTTGGGAAAAGAACGATGTAGTGATAAGTGTTTCCCAGTCGCAGATCCATCATTTGAACCTCGTTAGTTATAACGTAAAACACCTATAAAACAGGGTGGAGTAACAACTTCTTTAGAGAAGAACCCCATAATTTCTTTGTGCAAATTATATTGTTTTACACGCACACACATTTAAAATAAAATCCAATATTAGTTTTGGTAAAAACATGCACTGGTTTTCCATATTAATTAAAATATATATAAATGGCACATATAAGGCCTGTGTTTCCTTTACAAATATTATTGAGAACATTACATATTCTATTCTAAAACATAAAATTTCTTACAAAAGCTAACACTATTCTAATATCAACTATAAATCATAAATAAATAAGTAAATAAATAAATACATAAATAATGAGGCTATTTATTAAGAAATTAAATTTAATATTTATTATTTATTAGAAAATGAAAAAAGTCCTATTTTAAAAATAATATTAATGATGATGATGATTATTATTATTATTAAGTAGGATATTGTTTTTTTTTTTTTTTTTTTGAAAAGTCTACTTTTACAATTTGATCACGTGCAAACCAATGCAGATATGCTCTATACTTAATAAATAACCTACTATAAATTAAAAGCATTAACGTATGCTATGTTTTTTGTTTTCACAAGCTTTGGAGACGTAACATAAATTCCGTCACCTATAGCTTTTGCCATGAGGCTGTGTTCAAAATGATATCAATGTTTTTAAAGTGCACTGCGAAGGGAGCACAATTGTAAACATGAAGATCGCTAAAACTGAACTGTAAAAATACTTTGTATGCAAATTACACCTAAGAGAGATGACCTTAATGCTTTTTTATTTTTAATAATTCCAACTTTGAATGTTCTAAATGAATAGGGCATAGAGGGATAAGTGGGAATAGAACACAGCCAGGAACTATGTTTTTAACTACAGCTCTAGAGGTGTCGTTTCAAGTGCTCGACTTTGCGACGCAGTTTGCGAATGTTCGTTGGAGTGATGGATTTAGGAAACGGCAAATCAACAAACTATCTTTGTAACGATGGAACTTGCGACCTTAGTTGGTTAATGATGGTTTTGGGAAATGCACCCCTGTTTTTTTTTTTTCCTCAAAAAATGTAACTTTTTGCAGTTATTTGCCTCATTTTCTATTTAATTATGAGGTTTAAATACTGAATTTTAGTGACATTTTAAGCCCTATTTTTTGCTGGTACCAAAAACATTTCCTAACGATTTAGAATAAAGAAATATGAAAACAATAGTTTTTTTTTATACAAATTTATCACATTATATATCATTAGAAAAAAAAAGGACTCTATTAAAGTTTTTAATTAAAAACTATAGCCTATATGGTATTTTATTAGGCAAATAACAAACTGTCCAGCACATTCAACTTTCCTCAGTCAGAATTTGGGTTGGTGAACTTGGCACTTCAAAACGGAAATCACACCGAAGCAACAGCCGACACAGGATTCCACTTTTAAAGCCTTCTTCAATGGGTTATTTTCATAGGTATTTTTTACAATTTATTATGGCATAGCAGTCAAAATAGGACAAATAAGCTCATGTATGGGACAAAATCTGGACCTTTGTCAGTAAGGGGTGGGTCTTTCTAACCGCCCAAATCCCCCCTGGCTACGGGGCTGTATGTTTTACGCAGCATACACTCTCGCAATTACACACACTACGGCCAATTTAGTTCATCCAATTTACCTATAGTGCATGTCTTTGGACTGTGAGGGAAACCGGAGCACCCAGAGAAAATTTACGTGAACATATGCAAACTCCACACAGAAATGCCAGTAATAATAAAAAAAATTAAATACGATGACAAATGCACATAAAATGTCTAAAATGTATCTCAAATTAAATATGAAATTAAAAGCTAATTCAAAATATTAAAAATAAATAAATTTATAGTATAATTAACACTAAAATAACACTTGACATTTCATCTCATTTCGCACGAACTCTTCAGGGGTCTGGATCTACAGCACATCAGCATTTTTATCCTAGCTTTTTTTCCCCCTGAACCAGCAGAACTCACCTGCAATCTGTTCCGAGACTAAACTTTTATTAATCACTTGCTTAATGCCCACAGATGCTCATTTTCCAGTTTTAATACCAAACATATCGCATATTACATTACAAATTCAAGCTATTCATCTTAAACCCAGCGGTGATTAACAATCTGCGGCTGTGCTTCAAAACAGTGAGCTGCTCCCTACATAGGCAGCAGCCTGAGACAATGTGAACATTTTACAGTAGACAGAGAAATAGATCTCTTCGCAGAAAATAAACATGTGATTTGGCTCACATCGGAGTTTGCCTATAGATGGTTTTACTAAATGTAGCTAAATGTGCAATGGTTGAACTAAGCATAAAACACACACGCACAGACACACACACACACACACACACACACACACACACCATGAAAATGAGATATACAGACCAAGGCACTAGACCATTAGTTAACAGTTCAGGTTGAATAGATTTTTTTCTCTTTTTTTTTTCTTTCTGAAAATATACTTTAATATCCACATGAACCAGAAGCTGGAGTCGTTTTTTTTTTTGTTTAATTTTTGTTTTTTGTATTGTGGCACTGTGAAACGGAATATCATGAGAAAACAGTGGGCGTGACTTGTTTTTTCTTCTGCAAGCTGATTGGATGTAAAGTAGGCATTCCATTCAGAAAGATCGTGAAAAGGCTTTCGGGAGAGTTATAACAACGTAACAGACTTCTCCTCCTCACCATTTCTGTTTGTTGTCAAAACTGCCAGTTGGAGGGGCGTGGTTAAGTATGTTAGCCACGCCCAATACCTCAGACAGACGTAATCTGACAATTTAACTAAGAACAAACAGGGAGTGCATTTTTTTTTAAGATTTCAATTTTAGATTACAAGGGCAAACATTTTTTTTTTTCTTAATGACATGCAGAGATGAATTGTTCACCACAAAATTAGCAATGTGAGCTTACAAAATCAATGTGGTTAGTTTTGATTTCATGTGCACTTTAAAACCACTGTGTAAATAATAATTTCATCAACAAATTAGTATAAATTTTATTTAAAAAAATTACACTTCTGTTATAAGGAATAATGCATTATATGGTTGTCATTAGCTATGTTTCCATGCAAATGCAAATTAACTTTATGCACTAAACTGGATTATTGCATAAAAGACGTTCGAATAAAGCAGCGATTCCATCCAACGAGTCGAAGTGAACAAAATCGTCACTTTCGGATTAACTGGCGCCAAATATCAACAGTTAAAACGGAATTTGCTGCGGTAGGAGAAGCTGCGTGAATCATTTTTTTTCATTTATTAAATGACCTGCGACTCATAAGTAATTCTGACACGCAGTGAACGCACGGTGGCGTTTGAAGGCGTGAGAGCACAAACACTCTTGATTCTGGAGGTCATTAATAATATAATAACACTAATTTTGAAATGGTCAATGTGTTTTAGAATGACCAAAACAACATTTCAGATGTTTTACAATGTGCTCAGGGTCAGTATCTTTTGGTCATTGGATTTTTATTTTAGAAACAGATATTGAAAAATGAAAAACGAGTTGTTTTTTGAATTTCGTTTTAAAATTAATAAACAAAAATTGAAATTTAATGCGTTTTTTGATTTTCGTTTTTGAATTTTAAAACGAAAATCAAAAAACGGCTCATTTTTCTTTTTCAAGGTTAAAACGGAAAAGTAAAATTAAAAAATGATTTGATTTAAATTTTTTATTTCGAATAACACAAAATAAAATCACCAGAAAACAAAAACGAATAAAGGCTTGTATTTTTATATTCCGAAACCAGATAGGCCAACTCATGGTTGGTGACGCAATGCTGACCTGCTAGCCTACTATAGGCTATTATTTTTTCCACTAATAATGTTATAAAAGATATTTTCTTGTTATAACTGGATTTTGTTAAAACATATTTTCTTCATTAAGACACCATATTTCTCATATAAGGGCCGGTTATAGGCTATATATTTATTTTTTGTAAGCCTGTTTTACATGAAACAACCTTTATTTTGACATTACATGCAAGCATTAGGTTGCTTTACTGAACATTTTTCAGAAAAGAACGTTTTAATATTGTTAAAACATTTCAATAAGTCGTAGTATTTTAAAATAAAAATTAACAATTAATTTGATCTGAAAGAAGGCATGCTGCACAAACACCGTTATAACCATCCCGTGTCTTTTAAAAACGGACGATCACAAAACTTGCAGATGAGTTGTGTGCGTGCATCATCAACCCGCTACAGTGGGTCTATCCATAATTTCCTACAGCCATGTGCAAATATAGCAGCAGATTTATATATATATATATATATATATATATATATATATATATATATATATATATAAACACAACTATAACACGGAGAGATGAGCAATGATTCCAACCGAATGTCCAATGTTACTGTCACTCCTAAAGTGGAAGTGATTTTAACAATAAACCTTATTTTCAGAAAACTGTTCAGCAATGCAAATAATGCATATATCGTCAATTATGTTGTTCCATATAACTGCCTTCAGTGAGGAAAATATGTATTAACAAAATCCTGTTATCACAAGAAAAAATCTTTTATAACATTATTATTTGGGAAAAAAAATAATAGCCTGGCTAGCCTGTATGTGGCAGCATTGCGTCACCATAAATGAGTTGGCCTATCTGGTTTCGGAATATAAAAAACAAGCCTTTATTCGTTTTTTTGTTTTCTGGTGATTTTATTTTTTGTTATTCAAAAAATTCAAAAACAAAAATAAAAAAACGCATTGTATTTCAATTTTCGTTTTTGAATTTGAAAACGAAAATCAAAAACGGCTCGTTTTTCAATATCTGTTTCTAAAATGAAAATCCAATGACCAAAAGATACACTGACTGCTCAGCCTGCTGATTTATCCATTCACACACTTTTTTATCATCACAAGATCTCTTATAACAAAATCACATTACCTTTTTTTAATGCTCATACTGGAATTTGAATGGTAAAAGTGTTTTCATCGCAGTTTATGCGCATATTTTCTTATTGAATAAAAAGTTTATCCTACTCAGTTATGCGCAAATGTTTTTAAAAATGTTTTCAAAATTTATGCGCATCTTGCTGTTTCCATCAACCGTTTTTTTTAATGTGCATATCAAAAATGCGCATAAAAATAGGTGGATGGAAACGTAGCTACTGAGGTGTACAATGTTATTTTTAAAAATAAATACAAATTGAATTTAATAGTTTGGAGTATATCATATATTAATGTGTAAGTAATAGTGTGGTTTACATCAGCCCAGACTCACTGGAAATATTAGTAAAATACGTTGTTCTGGGTATATTTTACTGCATTTTTCAGATGATAAATCCACTCTGGGGCGCTGTCTACATTTTTGTGAATCTAAAACACATTACTTATGGTATGTTTTGATCATGTTTCAGATAATTGTTCTTTATGTACAAATACATGAGTCCAACAACCGTCCTGGATGTACTTTATTCCGCTTATTACATGGCTACCTGCCACAAAACATTAAAATTAGAAACAAAGTATTGTTCTGAGCCATAATAGTTTATTAATTATTTAATTAAACGCAAAGCTGATAGAAAAAAAAAACCTGAAGGAGTGTACACTAACCTGCGCATTATTCAGCCACAAGATGTCGCCAAACAGTCAACGCTGACTGAAGCGAAACTGACTGAATAATGCATATGCTTACCTACTTATTATTCATTCAAGATGACACCAAACAGTCAAAAACAGTGGAGCGACAGTCAAGAAGATACATATGAATGTGGATGTCATGTGGATTTGAACGTATTCACCGATGGTCTAGGTGATTCGGAGTTCCCGGATGAGCCTGTGTTATTTAGCGGTTGTTATCTCGGAATTATATACCATGTGACTGACCAATCAGAGTCAAGTATTCCAGACCGCCATGTAATAATTGCCTATAATAAGTCCTTGTAAATATGATAAGTGTGAAAAGGAACAAACGTTGTTGCTGTCATACTGCCCTGTAGCATTCATTTTACCTAGAAACTGCAGTCAAATGTTTGTCAAAGTTTGTTTTTTTGGTTTCACAAAAAAATGTATGCTGAAGCACATATTTCCAATGAGCTTGTGTTGGTTTATATATCTCACTGCATTTGCTGAGACAGACTTTTTATCTTGATGTACTTAGGTTTTGGAACAAAACTGTGCTTTAGTTTTTCTGTTCTGGTAATACAAACACTTGTGCGTGCAGCAACACATCTCTGTAATTGACTGTGTAAATATGTTCTGTGATCTTAAAAGAGACAAACCGAAATGTCACACCGCAAGCCTTTCATTTTGCTATTGCATTTTAAAAGCAGTATTTTGAAACATATCCTCCCTTATTGTGCTCAGGAAACAGCTCTGCATAAACAGTGTGTGAATTAGAGCGTTTTGACTCTTGAAAATGAAGAGCAGCTTTAGATTTGATATAAAAAAGCGAATATAAAAAGCGAGTCTGCCAAATATGATGCATTTTACAACTCATATTCTCTCATATAAGGCCTGCCTGATCAAATGTACTGTATATATTGCAATCTACTATAGAGATCAGATCAGGTCAGGTATTAAGCTGTTAGATATCAGGAAAGCAAAAGGGTGTGGGGGGGGGGGGTCTAATCAAGAATCAGGCATTATAGAACTGGACTGAATATATACATACAAAGTATAAGGTATTATAAAAGGTTATGAAGTCAAAGCGATAATCTGAGATTTGTCAGACAACTAGGAACCATAAAATGTATAACTTTGAGATGGAAGGATTTTAAACCACCTTCTACTTCCATGTGGATTAAAGAAGGGTCATCTTATATGCCTTTGGAAAAAATTGTGTTTCGTTTGAGAAAGCGCCAACATTTGTTTTCTCGGGCAGCTTCATTTCTTACTTGGGTATAACAGGACAGAATGCTTAGAAGCTGACTTTGTTTTCTTGTTTAATTTTATTCATGGTTTATTTGTGGCACTATGGGTTGGAGGTTTGGGGCATGTATAGGGCAGTATGTGTGGGGATGAAAGATCTATTTAGATTATTGTGTACTTTGTGTTTAACTTGGAAAAATCCAATAAACAATGTTCAAAATGGCGATGCAGTGGCGCAGTTGGTAGTGCTGTTGCCTCACAGCAAGAAGGTCGCTGGTTCGAGCCTCTGCTGGGTCAGTTGGCGTTTCTGTGTAGAGTTTGCATGTTCTCCCCGCGTTCGCGTGGGTTTCCTCTGGGTGCTCCGGTTTCCCCCACAGTCCAAAGACAAAGTCCAAAGTACAGGTGAATTGGGTAAGCTAAATTGTCTGTAGTGTATGAGTGTGAAGGAGTGTGTATGGATGTTTCCCAGAGATGGGTTGCAGCTGGAAGGGCATCCGCTGAGTAAAACATGTGCTGGATAAGTTGGCAGTTCATGCCGCTGTGGCCACCCCAGATTAATAAAGGGACTAAGCCGAAAAGAAAATGAATGAATGAATGAATGATGTTCAAAACAAAAAAAAGCAACATGACGCGGGAAACACCTCTTTACGTTACGCCAATAATGTGAAGAATTTCTTTCAGTTTGCTGCTGTTCAAAAACAGCCACTAAAGTATGGCTCAGAGTGTTTGTAGCACAATCTGAATTTCGAGTAGCCCTGTTTTAGTCCCCAGTAAGGGTGACCAGATGTCCCACTTTTTTCCCAGGAAATCCTTTATTTCCCAGGACAGTTCCTTATTTTGGCTCTACCGTGAGAACGGTCCAGTCAAAGGTAGGCTAACCAAGTGCACTGTAAAACAAAAAATAAAATTCAAACAGTATCCGTTATTAATGTGCAGTAAGAGAAGCCGGCATAGGCGGGATCATGCTGTATCCGCTTGTTAAGTGTGATGTCACGCGAAGCGGCTTCCGGGTCCAAGTATATCAAACTGTATTGGGAGACTCATCAAATGGTAATAATAAACGTTTACAAAATGATGTAATACTTTTGAAAATCACAATCGCCATATACAAATGAAGTCAGAATTATTAGGCCCTCTGAATTATTAGCCCTCGTTTATTTTTTTCCCCAATTTTTGTTTAACAAAGAGAAATTTTTTTCAACACATTTCTAAACATAATAGTTTTAATAACTCATTTCTAATAACTGATTTCTTTTATCTTTGCCCTGATGACAGTAAATAATATTTTACTAGATGTTTTTCAAGACACTTCTATACAGCTTAAAGTGACATTTAAAGGTTTAACTAGGCTAATTAGGTTAACTATGCAGGTTAGGGTAATTAGGCAAGGTGTTGTATAATGATGGTTTGTTCTGTAGACCAGGGGTGTCAAAGTCAATTCCTGGAGGGCCGGAGCCCTGCAGAGTTTAGTTCCAGCCCTGCTTCAACACACCTATCTGTAGGTATCAAACAAGCCTAAAGCAATCAATTAGTTTGATCAGGTGTGTTTAATTGGGGTTGGAACTAAACTGTGCAGAGCTCCGGCCCTCCAGGAACTGGCTTTGACGCTGTAGACTATCGAAAAAAAACATAGCTTAAAGGGGCTTATAATTTTGTCCCTAAAATGGTTTTTAAAAAATTCAAAACTGCTTTTATTCTACCCGAAAAAATATTATCAGACATACTGTGAACATGTCCTTGCTCTGCTAAACATCATTTAGGAAATATTTTAAAAAGAAGAAAAAAATTCAAAGGAGGGCTAATAATTCTAACTTCAACTGTATGTCCATGCCTAATAACCGATGGCCAGAAAGTGATAATTTTTTTGATAAATTTGTTACAATTTTGTGATGCAGCAAGTCCAGAGACCGTTGTGTACACCATAATTTTTTATAAAATTCACTTTAATGTGTCATGTGACGAAAAAGTGATCATAAACGAATATTTTTTTAATTCAAATGAGTGGCAGCTTGGACCCGGAAACAGTATTTCATACATCACCGATCACGACTTAAGCGGATAATGGACTCATAACTGAACCACAGTTTCAATCCTTCCCCCAAATAATATAACCAAAACGGTGTGTGAACAAATCAAATAGCCTACACAACAGTTATCGAAATGTCCATCACTGCAGAGTATCTATCACTAGAAAATACATGATTTAAGTCTAACTGAACCAGTTAGAAAGCAAACTTTTAATTGAATGAATTTTCCCTTTTATAAAAACGGAGCAATGAAATATTGGTGCTGGCTTTTTTTAGACAATATATCTGAGGGGGAAATTAAAAAAAAAAAAACATGCTAACCTTCTGTAATAGATCAAATAGGAAATTAGAAGCATGGCTTTTAAAGGTATTTGGGGATTTCTGCTCAGATAAAGATTAAAGTAAAGTTTTTAAAGATATTTTAAAGTAATTATTGTAAAGCAATCATTTAGGAAGTATTGCAAATGTGTGTTTTTTGTTTGTTTTGCTGATTTTGGCAGCCTGTTTAAAATTTGAAGTTCATGTTATCCGATTAATTTTGTATGCTTGTAAGCCTACTTTAGTAAAACAGAAAACATTTATAATAAATATAAATAAAACAGTGGGAAAACAGATAATATTAATTAGAAAAATTCATAATAATAATAATAACAACAACAACAACAACAACAACAATAATATTAATAATAATAATAATAATAATAATAATAATAATAATAATAATAAAGCAAAAAAAATCTACTTTTGTGAGGCGATAAAATAAATGGAGCTCTCGGGTTTGCTATAGCCCAGGGCCCAGTATGTTCTTAATCCAGTCATGACAATATGTAACAAAACTGTATTTGCTTGCCCTATAATTAGTTGCTTCATATGTATGATTGCCCAGTGTTGAACCACAACATTGCTCGTCTAAAAGTTACCACGTGTATCATCACCTTTATAGCAGGTAATGCAGCTTTAAAAAAAAAAAAAAAAAAAAAGGTTGCTGGGGTTTTGCACCTCTGGCCCACCTTGACTATTTGATAAGGGCATGACAGTAAACATTTTGAAAGCTAAGTAGTCACATGCATTTTTCAAAGTTCAAGCGGCTGCCAAACTCTTTGGGATCCTCAGATTCCTATGAAATAATCAAAGTGTTTGGGTGGAGTAACAGAAGACAGGAGTTAATATTCATTGCAAAAGACTTGAATGAGAAAACATATACTGTGCATATACAAAACATTTATGTATACAGTATATAAGTATATCTGCATATTATATACACACACATGCATTCATGTTTCTATTATATATAAAATACATACTATATATATATATATAAAAGGAAATATACATTTTTTATTTAAGTAAAATTTTTATTTAATTGAACTGAGAGACAAGACCAAAAATTATATAGTTCAGGATTAAAATAGATGAAAATATGAATGATATAAGTTATTCAAATCTTAAACTTGATATCAGAGACAATGCAATGCAACTTTACATCCACTGTAAGCTCTTTTATTTATTGTGTGTGTGTGTGTGTGTGTGTGTGTGTGTGTGTGTGTGTGTGTGTGTGTGTGTGTGTGTGTGTGTGTGTGTGTGTGTGTGTGTGTGTGTGTGTGTGTGTGTGTGTACTTGTTTATGTGCTCTACGATGACATAGAATTGTATAATGACATGGGTATGATCTAGTTGTACTATATTCATGTTGTTTACAAGGACATGTCTTGTGTCTTTGTAATTCAAACACTAAAAAATCATACTTAACAGGGTCTTTTGACATTCAAAATTTGTTATAGGTTTCCTGTGAGGGTTGGATTTAGGGGTAGAGGTAAGGTAAGGCCATATAATACTGATTATTTTTAAATGCATAATGCCTATAGAGAGTCCAATAGTAAACCATTTGCATTCACGTGTGTGTGTGTGTGTGTGTGTGTGTGTGTGTGTGTGTGTGTATGTGCGCATAAGGTAAGTATGAGTCCTGCACACCCTGTACAAGCCAATAATGGCTAGAGGGAGCAAGCTACTTTAAAGTTTAGCAAAAAAAAAAAAAAAAGCGCTCATACTGAACAATAACAGAGCTTATTTTGAGTACTCCAAGCAAGCATCAAATTATTAAAACAGCAGATGCAATTTTTTCCAAAAGCAGAGTAGAGAGTTTTCATATTCAATATCTATTGATTATCCAGAATCAATTGATGCAGATTATATGGTGTGTCAAGTGTGCTTTTTTAACTGGATATTTACTGGGTGTCTGTCAAATCAACTGAAAACTTGTGCTAATTCAGCTCATTATTTCTCTTTTTCTCACCCTCAACAGAGCAAGAAACATGCCAACAAAGTGCGTCTGTTCTACATGCTCCACCCTGAAGATGGAGGACCACCATCTAAAAGACTGAGACCAGATAATCCGGTATTTATTTTTAAAGCTGTTACAATAAAACTGCACATTAGAATATCGGGCTCTATCTTAACAATCTAAGGCACAAAAGCATTAAGGACGTGTCCGAATACACTTTTGTTATTTTAAGAATGGAAAAATACGGGTTGCGCTCTGGCACATGGTCTAACAGGGTTGTGCTTATTCTCTTAATGAGTTATGGGTGTGTTTTGAGCATAACGAGTCTCATCTCCCACTCCCTTTAAGAGTCAGTTACGTTTCTTATGCCCCATATGATGATGCATACGTCTCCAAAACCCGACAGGTGGACAAATCTAAACTTTTCATTAAAACAAATATAAATATGCATATAATAAATAATACTACTAATAATAATAATAACATTATAAAAATGCAAATTGTCATGAATAATGGAGGTAGAGGCTTTTATTTTTATGTAGAAATCAATATTTTTTTGGAAACATTTTAATCCTCTCGTTTTTTTCATATGTAAAGATGTGTGTATTGCTGTACATCCTGTGTGTATTAAGCAATGTGTAAGTGTTTGGATACGCATATGTGCATAACTAACACGCTCTGGGCTTTAGAGCAGCTTTTAGTTGGTCCATGGGGTGGTTTCAGTTTTCACTTTTTAGACCAGCACACCCATGAGTCCACAAAGTGGCGCAAATGGATTTGCTATTTAAACAACGTGGTGCAAAAATGACAGAATTACAATTGCGCTGGTCTGAAAATAGCAACAAAATCGCACCCTACATGCCATGCACCTTATTGCGCCGAGTGTATGATAGGGCCCATAGTCTTTATAACACTTGATCTCTTTCTATGTTTATGTGTAGTAGCATATCTCTGGACAATGAAGCCACACAATTGCCACTTCATTTTATTAGATAATGAAACATTAATCTTGTGCATCTACAATTGAAATCTCTAAAAACCTCCAAATGCCATCTAAAATTTTCTTCTGAAACAAATGTTTTTTTTCTCAGCCTAATAGATGTACAGTATGTTTAGTTAATTTACTTTAAAGGCAATGAAAAGAACCTATTTGTTGCTGTAAAAAGGTAAAATTACTGATCCCACACACAGGAGCCCTAGAAGAATGTTCATTTTGGAAGACAATTTCAGATGGCACTTAGAGGTTTTTGAATCTGGACTCTTCACTTGATGCAATTTATCGATTCTATATTTATTTTAGTGTATATTTTGATGGTCCCTTTAACACATTTTGTTGATTTTAGGTTACATTGCAATTGCAAGCCAACTACTTCTCATTGAACTATTAGTCAACACAGGCTCATTGTGAATTTGTACCCCTGTCTACATTTCTGGAGAGCACAAACTATGCAGCCAGAGGTACGCCTGGCTGCATTTCATCTTTAAAACGAATCCTACGGGGCGATATGATGCCGTCTATGGCTTCTGTTCCTGACCGCTTACCTCTGTATGGATGGCTTTTCTGGTGTTACCAGTTTGCCCAGTGGCTCATCGCATACGTCTGTGGACTTGGGACGCAGAGTGGACCATAATGATGGGTTTGAGTCCAGTAAAGAAACCAGATAAAGCAAAAAATAAATAAATAAATAAACAAGAGGCTGAAAACCTGGTGAAATCAAGTGGCCGCGACTTCATTTTTCTAGAATGCTTTTCAAAACACTATCCATTGGGTTTAGGGAAGGGGGCAGGTAGGTCAGTCAATCAGTCGACGGCAAGCTGGCCTGGTTGGCTGAAGCGTATATTGTGTCCTCTGGTGGATTTACGTGAGATAAATTTGAGATCATCAAAATGCGTACACAGCGGCCTCTGGTGGATTCGCAAAAAACTAAAAACTGCGAGCTGACATACCTCTGGTTACTTATTTCACTGTCCCCAGAAATGTAGACAGGGGTACGTATCCACGATGAGCCTGGGCTGCTATCAGTAGACTTGGGGTTAGGGTTACTGTAAGCCTACAGTAAGTTGACATGTACTTGCAAAGGTTCGTATAGTCACTTGAATGTCTGTTGGTAAAGCAGTGTCAGTAGATATTAAGCCGACAGTCTACTAATACTCTAATGAGAATAAGTTGGCATGTACAGTAGTTGCAATGTAACTTTATAGTGAATAAAATGTGCAAAAGGGACCATCAAGATAAAGTGATACCCCTTTTTTGTTTGATTTTTTTTTTGTCTATTTCAATGGCAAATCATACATTAACAATGATATAAGCTACTTTTTAATTAGGAGAGTATAAGGAGGAATTATTGTCACTATACTCACTATTTTTGAGTACTTTTCGATAGTCTACTTCTTACTTTTACTCTACCTGCACTACATTTTGTTTGCCAAGTAAAGGTACTTTTACTTGATATGATTTTTCAGCTCTCCTTTCACCACTGACTATAAACAAGAACTATAAAATAAGAGCTATGAAAGAGCAACCTAAAGGACAACATCTTTTCCTAAAGAATAATCTCTTTTCTTTGTTGATTGACCTGAAGAGAGACATTTTTTCCTCCTTTTCGAAATGCTGAACAAGATTACAGACATTAGGCTTTGATTTTTTTCCTGCATGTTTTCACTCCTGAGAGACAGAATATTAATGTTTAATTTCCCTGAAAGGCAAATGACTGTCTTCATGAACTGTGAATTAAGCCATGATTAACACAAGCTGTTTAGAAAGCAGATAGACAACTTAAAGAGGCTATAAACCACTAGATAAAGAGTTTGAGGGTGTTTTCTTCATTTCTGGCAACTCTGAATATTCTATAAAACACCCTAATGATCCCAATGCAGATTGATGATTTGACATGATGACACATACAGGTTTGCTTTGACTCGCCTGAGCATTTATAATTGCTTCTAGAAGGGTCTCTGAGGGCAATGTTATTTTATCAACATTCAGAGAAAGCTCCGAGCTACAATTTTGTTTGAATTCTGGTCTGTGCTGTAATAGAGAGATCATTAGTCTGGTTGTTTATGAATAATTCTTCAGAATTGTGACTTTCGAACTCTCTGGTTGAACAGAAGCGAGGCCGACGGGCCACAAATCAAAACCAAACAGAGCTTGAAAAAGTACGAGCCACTGAGCTAAAGAAACTGACGCTGGACAAGCTTTCACTGACTGAAACTTTTGAGTCCTGTCACTTCTCAACTTTTTTTTTTTTTGCCCACACATTCACACAAGTCAATTCAGACTCCTTCTGTCAGTGGTTGAAGGATTGAAGTGGATCTTTCGCACATTTGCTCTGCTATCAGTCTGGAATCAGTCAGAGACACAATGTGCCCTGTCAATGCATTTCCCACAGGAGAGAAAATCTTCTTCCATATCAGATTATTTCTTTGTCAATCCAAACAATAATGGATGACACCAAATGTAGGGGAGAGAGGGGGGTCTAAAATGAGATTTTGCACCTTTAACCACTTAGTAGAAGGTGCATTTAATTGGATAGCTTTTGTAGTATAAACACTTGTCAAATGCAAATAGCCACAAACTTCTGAATTAACATTCTTAAGCCCCCTGTCAGATCACACGATTTTGTCATGATTTCCTTGATGCAGGGTGTCGTGGGGTTTCATAAATGACAAATTGGCACTGTGACACAAGATTCAATCGTTTCTTCTCATGTAATGTGTCATAGTTCACAGTAACCGATACCAATCTGCGACGCCTCGCGACATCAACGCAGAAAGTTTAGCATGTTTAATTTTTTTCCCCGATCTTCATGACGAGTTCCGTCACGTAGATGACACTGCACAATAGGAGCACATACTTTTTCAGTTATATCCACGGGTGCTGCGGTTAATCCGCTGGTCAGGTAATCAAAACATAGGCTGCATATTTACCTATGGGTGGGTCTTGGGTGAATGACATCAATCAATAGTTTTGCAAACTTTAACTACCTTTTCTAAAATATTAAGGTATTTTAAGCAATTTTATTTGATAGACTTGTACAAATATGCAGACATCTGCATTCTTACAAAGAATTTCTAAGTTCTCTCAATCTAGGTAATCTGGAAACACTTCAGTGCTACTAATACATTGTATAAGCCTGTCTTGCTTATTCAAATTACTTGATTAAACTAATTAAATTGAAACTCACCAGCAATGGATAATTTTATCGTTAATAATGAAAACAATTTAATATAAGTTTCTCTGAAACTGTGAATATTTGACTTTAATTTTATTAGGCTAGATTTTATTTTAATTAACAAACCAGTTTGTGCTTTGTCGCTGAAGCATACAGTATAGCAGACTGGTTTTGAAGCACCTTAGATGTTGTTCGTTATTCTTGTTTATCTAGTAGATAACGGACCATCAAAAAATACATTAAAATTAAGATAATTATACCAAACGAAATTAGTTTCAAAAATGTTTTCCAAGAATTGTTTTTTTTTTTGTTTGAGCCCATCCTCTACTCAACTATACGGGTGGATGATTTGTTTCGCTCTGTGGAAAATAAGGATTTAATTAATGCTTCACTGTAAATGTTGTATCACAAACCTCTGTCATTTATTTGCTTTTTTGTGATTATTTTGTCTTAAGCATCTAATTTTTCCTTGGTGCTGATGTGCTTTCATTTTCCCCATCTCACTCGTGGCAAGTTCAGGCTTTCCCCCATAAGTCCAAAGACATGCGGTATAAGTGAATTGGGAAAGCTAAATTGTTCGTAGTGTATGAGTGTGTATGGTTGTTTCCCAGTGATGGGTTGCAGCTGGAAGGGCATCCGCTGCGTAAAACATATGCTGGATGGTTCATTCCGCTGTGGTGACCCCAGATTAATAAAGGGACTAAGCCAAAAATAAAATGAATGAATGAATATTGCTATAGGAACACTTCTGACTGCTTTGAAAAATAACGCTCGTCATAGACGTCACGGGATGACTGATCATGAAGGAATGTGTAGTTTGGCACATTTGTTACCCAAGACAAGTCAAGATTTTAACAAGACAAAAAAAAAAAAAAAAAATTGGCAAAATCTGACATAGTGACTTTCGTAATCAACAATAAAAATTTTGTGATCTGACCCTGGCTTTAAGGTGTAAAAAAATATTGATTTTCCCACTGATCATGTCCATCCTGACAGTTTACAATTTAGCATCCCACAACATGTGATTTATGTAATCATGCAAATGCTGTTTGAAACTACTCACTTGTTGACTTAATCGCAGTGCAGTACATGATGAATTCAATATAATGAATGGATTTTAAATGAATTCAGATATCTACAGACTCTCCTGCACTTGTTGCATCCTGAATGACTGAAACAAAACCTCTTGAAGCCTGATTAGACTAAAAAGCATTTAAAAAAATCTAAGATTATTCAGATTTGGAGTTTTAAAATTAGCAGTTATTTATTATTAAATAAATTATTATTAAATGTATTATTATTATTACATTTTGGACATTTATTTACACAAAAGCTGCTTTTTGGGAGCCTAAAATTGCAAACATTTGAAATTGGGTTTTAAAGTTTACGGTTTGTTTTCATATTTTCACTGCATACCCTAAGTTTTTTGTTTTTGTTTTTTAAGTACATCATTCATTTTTCTTCGGCTTAGTCCCTTATTTATCAGGGGGCCCCACAGCAGAATAAGCAGCCAACTATTCCAGCATATGTTTTACACAGTGGAAGCCCTTCCAGCCCTTACACTCTAACATTCACACACGCATTCTTGCAATTTTGTTTTCCCAATTCACCTAAAGCGCATGTCTTTGGACTGTGGGGGAAACCGGAGCACCCAGAGGAAATCCACACCAACACGGGGAGAACATGCAAACTCCATAGAGAAATGCCAACTGACCTAGCCAGGACTCAAACCAGCGACTTTCTTGCTGTGAGGTGACAGTGCTAACCACTGAGCCACCATGTTATATTTTTATTTATAAGAAAAAGAAGCCAATTTTTTTTAAACATTATACTAAATATACCAAGAATAAGCTTGTTTTAATTATTATTATTATTATTATTATTATTAATAAACTTAAATATATCTTCCATTTGTGACTACATTTCTCCTAATTGTGACTTTGCATCTTGACATTGTTTCTCATTTTAAGCTCTCCCGCAATTGCCTTTTCCATTTTTTTTACACTGAGATAAAGACAAGCTTCCATAATGGAGACATTTCGGCGTGTAAAAGCAGAGCCACCCCTGAGAATAACACTCAGTCTCGTCCTCAGTTCCCTCTTCAAACTCGCCTCGTTTTCCCGACTCCACCACTTCATCAGAGAGAAGCCAGTTACACCGAAGCTGTGGAAACACTGTTTGAGTTTCCTTGTTAAAAGTGTCAAGCAAGGAACACAGACTCGCAAGAGAACAACAAAAGAGGAAAGTAGGTCAGAAAGGTGCTCAGAGATATTTCTTAAAAAAAGCTTTCTTTGCTTTAGTGGCTCTCCGTCAGGTACAATGTATTTTTTTCAGGTCGTTTTTTGTATTCTCCTCCATTTTTCTAAATCTATATTTTGCATGTCACATTTAAAAAGGCTGAATTAACGTACTTCTGTGACTTTCCTCCTTCGGGCTCTTATTTTTAGCTTGTTTTCACACCCTTCCCAACATTACAACAGAGAAATGAGAGAGCGGAGTAGAGAGATAAACACACTCCTAATTAAATGCTCTTTGTTAACAGGACCAGAGCATACACACCCATATTCACAAGTTCACACACCTCACACAGTCTCAAATTGCTATGATTATCAAACCTAAAATAGGTCATATATTAATGCGCCCAAATGTGTAGGTGACAAGAGGAGAAAAAAAAAGTCACGTTTGAATGAAAACCTGAGAGGAAATATGAATTAGGAAAATAAATCATGTTTAATCAAGCAGGAATTCTGTAAAAAAAAAAAATCTGTAAAAAATCTGTTAAAAAAAAAGGTCAAAAGGCTGGCAGCAGGGCTTCCAGAGATGTTTCGTTTAATTACAGAAAATTCATCAAAATTACGGTCAAAATTAATTAAATTACAGTTTTTACTGCTTATAATTTGCATTTAAACTGTGAAAAAAAAAAACAGAAAACAAACTCGAAATAAAATAAAAAAATGTAGATAATCTGTAAAAAAAAAAAAAAAAAACAGTAATTTATACTGTTAAATTACAGTAAAATTTTTTTTTACAGTGTCAGACATTGCCAGGGATATAATTATAAATATAATAAGTCCTTTTTGGCGAACAGTTGAGATTTCTGAGAAAGCCAGACAGGGTATATTCACGACATAATAGGCAACCGATTAGAAATAATTCAATCAAAATTGAAGCTAGGTTAGCCTAGCCGCCTCATATGCTGACCATTTAACAGCTTAGTTCATGCACAGCAGGAAAGGTGAAATTTTAAAATAATCTAATAATAACAGATTAAACCGTAAATTCTCTATTTTAGCCAAAACGCCTGATAGATTAATTGTTGTGGAATGAAATATAGCATTACTAACCCATGAGGAAACACGCATGGACAGTGCTTCTAAATAATTCATTCATAGAAAGAACAGCCAGAAAGGCGAAACTGATGGATTTGTGCCGAATATTAGCATCACTGACCCATAACAATGTACAGTATCTGTAACTGTTAGTATGTTTGTGTGGTTTTTATACCATTTATATTCTAATTTGCAGTTAAGTGGAATAAATAAATAAATGTAAATCAAAGTATAAATAGCAGAAGTGAACAAATAGATTTTCCCTAACAGCAAATATTAATCCGACACCAAATATAAAAGCAGACCCTAACCCGCTGTAACATGGGTGCTCAACCCTGTTCCTGGAGATCGACCTTCTAACAGATTTCAGCTACAACCCTGATCAAACACACCTGAACCAATTAAATAGAACCTGAGGAGCACTTGATAATTACAGGCAGGTGTGTTTGATATGGGCTGCAACAGAAAACTGCAGGAAGGTCGATCTCCAGGAATAGGGTTGAGCACCCCTGCGCTATAACGTCATCACCAATAACTAAATCTCCAAAAGACTGACGAAAACATCAGTGAACTGTAGCTCTGAAATGGACATGAGGAATATAAATGACTGAAAAACAGCTGCGGGTGAAGTACTGTATATTGATCGCAAGTGCTCAAATCACATCTCGGTTTTGTACTGTTGAAACAGTATGTAATTTCAAATATTCGTAGCTTGAAACAGATAGAAATATGATTGCTATTAGTATGACTATTATGGTGAAGGCTTAAACGGAGCAATGCTCATAATAGAGCAAAAAAAACAGAAAAAAAAAACAGCTGGGAAACAGAACCTGCTTTGTATTTTTGTAGGAAACACAGTTTAGATCTTTTTAGGGTAAGAGGTGTGTGAGTTATTGCCGTCTAAATGTGTCAGGAATATCGGAAAAAACAACAACTCCGCTCTTTTAGCGCCCCTCACAGAGCTTCATCCACGCTGGCATTTCTCCCCTTGGGTTTTAGGTTTTGAAAAGCAAAAGAAAATTGCACCACCCTGTCCAAACTTTTAGGATACCGGATATCAGATTTGCACAATCCATATGCACAACTCTTTGGCTTGTTTCCCTCACTCGAAAGCTTGACAGACCTCCTGTGCGTAGCTATGGTTGCTCAGCCACGATTGGTGTGTGGCGGTTTTCGGGCGTGGCTTAGCGAAGGGTCAACTGCTGTTGTCATAAAACACTAAATATAACTAGAAACTATAACATAGTTTAACATATATGTTTTAGGATATGTAGGTTAAACTCCAAAACAGTTGCTTGAAAAAAAATACAAAAATGTTATCTAATTTTTTTTATTTCTTTTTTTACAAATAACACATTTACTCATCATTTAACAACAAAAACAAGGTTGGTGTCATGTGAGGATGCCTGCACAACAAGGTTGAGGATCAAATGGCAGTTTATTAAGAGAATCGTCTTGCAATTAAAAGTTGAAACAGGAACAAACAGGTGCATACAGATAATCCCAAGCGTAAAGGTAGCAAGCAAAGTAGCAAAGCAAAGCAAAGGGTCAAACACGGGAAGAGAAACCGTGTCGCAATGCTCACTAAATTTTTTTTTTAAAACAAGACTCAGCAACAATTAGTGTGCCAACTATTTCCAATGAAAAGTAGCTAAAGCCTGCCCGAAAAGTAGCTAAATGTTGCCAGGTGACATCATGCACTAATTTGCATATCAGTGACGTCGTCACGTAGTATCTGACAAGCGTAAGCCCGTCATGTTTCTACTCTCTGAGGCGCCATGTATTATATTATATTAAAACATTACATCCAAATGCACAATAAATAGGTTCCTATTAACATATTACTTTGCATGATGACGTCATTGCGTAATCGCAACTCAAAACTACATCTTCATGTAGTATACAAAATAATTAAATGTTTTCTCAAATTGACTGGCCATCTCACCAAGAACATTGAAATATGTCCATTTAGATTTGTTTGAAAAAAAGAGTTGACTATTTGTAAAAGTAATAAACACTTTCTGATAAGAACTTTTAAATACTGTAGAACACAGATAATGAACAATTACATAATTTTAAACAATCATAGCTTGTGTACTTACTCTTTTTAACTTGTTAAATTAACACATTTGTGAAAGTGACAACAATTATAGCACTACTGGAATTTATTACTACCTAAAATAACAATTATACATGTTAACAAATATCAGTAAATTAGCAGTTATGAAAAACAATCTGAGCTAGCAATTGACTCTACTGAGTGAAGCCTGCAGCCACTGCTCTTTTGAGTCACTTTTTAACAATTGCCAAAAGTAGCCAAATGAATTGTAAAAATTGCTAAATTTGTTGCTAGGTGCTTTTTGAAAAAAAGTTGCTAGGGTAGTATAAAAAGTTGCTAAATCTAGCAACAAAATTGCTAAGTTGGCAACACTGGTGACAAGTGCTGCGTCCCAATTCGCATACTTATACTACGACCTAAAAGTATGTACTTTTTTTGTGGAGGAAAAATATATACTTTTGAGTGTGTAACAGAAAAGTATGCAAGCTTTGGGACATACTACTTCCTCGTTAAACAGATCGTTGTGTTGCTTAGTTAAGATCCCTGTCAATCATCCACATGTCTGTCTTATTTAATTTCCCACTTTATCGGAGAAGCAGCAGCAGGATATTCTCCTATTCACAAGTCTTTCATGCAGAGAAATCTCCTCAGGTCTTTGGATAATTCTGCATTCAGACGGTAATGTCCAAACACGTCTTTATATAAGTTCAGTATTGTTGTTGCAGATGAAATATAACACAGACAACGCTATTTAAATATTCTCCAGTGGGTTAGATATTAACTAACAGTCATACAAACATCTTTACCGAAGCCTCTCTGCTTGACGGTTGGTCTCGCGCGTTCATCATGTTTGTAGTTTGTTTACACTTTTCACCCACGTTTTGTAGTTCTAATCGAGTTCACGTCCAACGCGCAATGCACTGTAAGCAATATCAATGGTTAAAGTATGGACCCTTCTACACTTAAAATTTTGACCGGAATTTTGATTCCGGGAATTTTTGGCATACTCTTTTCAACATACTACGATTTGGGACATACTGTACTAATTCTATTTTCACATACTATTTAGGACGGATAGTATGCGGATTGGGACGCAGCAAATGTGTCTGTGTGTGCTGAGTTTATAGTCCTTGAAATCAGTCCATAATGATCTTCTGGCTGTGTGTGTAATCAGTAAGAATCAATGAGAAACCCAGGTGTGCGAGGTGCATGCTGGGAGTTGTAGTTCGTTAACGTAGCGTGTGTGTAGTGATCATAACAGTTAGCATAGTAACGTTGTTAGCCACTGAATTTTTTAACAATAACCCCCATAAACAGTTTTTAGAGTGTGAATAACAGCAGTAGTAAAAGAAACATGTTATAGTTTACAGTGCATGCATTATATGCAGCCTACAAACAATAGGCTATTTTTTGACATTATTAACCTCACGATAATCCTCATATATTACTATCTTTAATAGTACTAAAAACAATTTGACTGAATTTTTGTTTCTCTGTTTTTACAGGAATAATCTGTAAATATTAACGTAAAATGACGTGTTGCTCTCTGAAATTAGAGAACATTTCCTTTAAAAAACTGAGAAATAATGTAACACCAAAATACAAGCAATAACTGTAAATTGAATGTTAGAATGTTTTATTACAGAAAATATCTGTAAAACAACAAGTAATTCACTGTATAATGAAAAAATAAAGACAAATACCTGTAAAATAACGTTTATCTTTTACAGTGTGGTCTTTCTCACCTGTGTTGGGATCTTTATTTTTGGCGTTGCTGACTGCTTCAGTTTTCCTAGTGTTATTTATTGGATTACACTCTGCGTTTTTCCCTCTAGAGGTGCGAGGTAGAATGTTTGGCCCGGTTTGGGGGATCATACTCATCATAGTAATCCATATGCACAGGCCCCGTGGAGCTGAAAACCTCTGATAGGATGCCAGAACTCACGCACACAGGCCTCAAAAGCAAAGAATCACCAAAAGCAGGAGTGAAAACAAGCTGATATCAACTAAAATCTCACATTAAATTTGTTTCAGATCCCGCTGGGGACCATTTCGGCCCTTGTGGGCTATTAAAAGTGTTTAATCTCCTGTTTATTCTTTTTATGAGTTTGAAGGACATGCTTTGTTGGTGATATAACTAGCAGTTATATCCTGATTATTTTAAGCAAAAGTGTTTTCTCTTAAAATGTTGATTTGGTTTAAGATCAAATTGTACAGCAACAATTTCCTGATAGTGTTATAGGTGTTATAGGACTATAATAATAATGTTGATACTGTCGTTATGATGCAAAACACAAAAAAAAAGCGCCTAAAAGCGTTCACTGAGTGATGAAGCCTAACAGAATGCAGTAAGAATTATTTTTGGATTTCTTTTTGAACGTAAACATAACGTGAGCATGGTGACATTGTAACCCTGTGTCCTAACAACACGCTATGTGATGAGATTTGCAGTGATAAGCAATTTGGCTGTTTGCACGAAACACGACGGAAATTTAAATACAGTCATTCAGAAGCACAGAATAGTGTACTTACTGCAATCCAACGAAATGGTAAGGTTTACAATCTTATTAATACATATTAAACCTTTTTAACGTTATTAAATGTAAATGCTGAATCACTGATATGAGTCTCATTTCTAAAGCTCAATTTCAAACTGTTTATTTATTTTCAAGATCTGAGGTGAACTAAAGTATCTGTGTCACGATTGGGTGTAGGGGAAAAGGAGCGAGGACTCAAATGCAGTAACTTAAAGGGTTTATTAATAGTATAAATTAAATAAAATGCAAAACAAACAACCCCGAGGGGGAAAACATTAACAAAACATGCAAATAAACTTCACTGGGCAGGCTGGCAGAGATCAGGACTGGAAAAAGCTACAAACGACAGGACACAGAGAGAAAAGATGACGAACTGGCCCAGGACAGCAGACATGAGGAGAATATAAGCAGAAATAAATTAACACAAACAAGTGAATCTGATAAAATAATAATGGGTCAAAGCCGCAGTCATACTAGAGTTCGAGCTTGCGAAATTCTGTCGCATGGCGCTGCGAAAAGGGGCGGGATTAAACAAGATTATTAGACATTAAAAAAAGCGAGCGATTGCTCCATGTTTTAAATTTCTGTCCAGAGAGGTCATGTTTTGATCCTGGATTGGTCTCACGCAGTCAAGTGATGTGATTTCGCAGGTCAGAGTTCACCAAGTTTGAACTTTGCACCGCAGCAACCTGCGAAATCTGATGCATGACCCTACGTTTTCGGTCTGACGCATTCGCATGCGTATGAATGGAAGTCTATGGAGGGAAAAGTCCAGTGTGACCGCGGCTTAACAAGGAGGGTAGGGCTAGACAATAGACGGGAGACCACATGACACAAAGAGACAACACAAGCCATGCGCTCACATAAAACGAGACTAGAACACGCAGCCAATGAGAGAACTCATTAACCGCGTGTTCTAAAGACAACACAGAAGCACACCACAAAAAGCACGCGGCCACAATGTAAACATCCAGCCATGTGCTTAGACAACACCAACAGACGCAAGACACGAGCACACGATAGATGAAAACACCTTACCGTGCGCTCACACATAAGCAACGCGCATGTTTCATCTCAGCGCCAACCGAAACCAAAACCAACCAGACTGAGACGCTAAGAATGAAACAGCGCGATGCCGACAGAGCAAACACAAACACGAGTACAAGATCGCCCGCGTGTCCAAAGCACACGCAGACCACGCGCGTCCGCATCAAGTGGGAGCGCGCACGGTCTGCGCACACTCATGACGGCGCGCACACTGAGGCACACACAATGACAGAAAACAAGTGCTCGACCCGAGAAAACTCGAGCCGAGCACAGCAGGACAGGACAAGACAGAGCTAGTGTCTGGACTCCGTCATCAAAACAAGAGTTTACAAGACCAGAGTGGCAGAACCCTGACAATCTGCTGCTGCTTTCAGTAGTATGGCAATAAATGTCATGTCATTAGCATTTAATACTGAATAAAGCACATGAGGTGTACCTGAGGTGATCATTGTCAGTTTTCTGTTGTTCTGCTGCAAGAAATAGAAGGCGTTCCTAAAATATACATTTCAACTGTCGGTTAGAACAAAAACTCCTTTTAATATTTTCTATCACGAGCTATTGCTTTTATTTAGAACACGGCTTAAATCAGCCTTTAGGCTCAATAATCAGGCATGCTTCAGTTGATGTTGTCAATCTGGCAACCTGTGCATGTTTGTGTTTTGAACCAGGGGTGCAATACCTAGTTCAACCACTGGGTGTCAAACTTATTTTATCACTCACTGGCTGTTTCTCAATTCCAAGAACGCAGAGAACGGACTTGCGCTCTTGTGAAGACCGGTCTTGCCAGGTCACCTCGGAAGAACTAACTCGGGAGACCGTGAGAACAGAGAATGCGTCCTGTGAGAAATGAGATGCTGCGTTCCTCCCTGGTTCTTCCTGATGGTCGCTTGATCTTCTCGCATTTTTAATGGTAAATTATTTAAACATTACAGCATCCATACAACGATTTATGGTTTTTCCCCTTTTCAAAATATATACTATGCATAAAGACTTTACAAATATACGTTGCACAATACAAATAAAATAGATTTCAATATGAATTTCAGCAAATAAACACCCTTAATGTGCTTATGCCTTTATTAAGATTTTCATGGTAATGTTTATTTTCACCGTGTTATTTAGGGAAACTCCTCTCTGAACT
The DNA here is from genome assembly GCA_903798195.1 of Danio kyathit. Lineage (NCBI taxonomy): Eukaryota > Metazoa > Chordata > Actinopteri > Cypriniformes > Danionidae > Danio > Danio kyathit. The sequence continues at coordinate 46,247,006 of LR812531.1, read as the reverse complement.
GTAATAATAAATTAAAAATAAAATGCTGCGCTTCCCACCTCGAGTTACAATGACTTCTGGGACTTCTCAAGCAAGTTCTGCGCTCAAGTCTGCATCCATGCGTCCTCAATATCAAGAACACATCCAGAAACTTTCACGCGTCCTCCGTTCTTGCGGTCTTGAGTATTGGAACTGAACTTTGACGGTTGATGTTGACGTTACACGAGACCACAAAGACGTAAGATCGATGAAGAACGTATATTGAGAAACAGCCATTCACTAGCTTACTAGCTCACTCTACTTAAGGCTGATTTATACTATTTTGCCCGCTGTTTGGCGGATGTGCAACAACTTTAATCATAAGGTAAACACAAAACAAAAGTCTCCATCTGGAGCTCCTACATTTGTAAACACTCGCTCCATCGTGCTCGCAGCTCTCAGCACCGCCTACGCTTGTCAGTGCTACCAAGCCGACCAATCACAGAGCTTGCGCTACGCACAAAGGCTGCACCAGAGCATATGCGTTCGCTTGACGCAGATGTATAAATCAGCCTTTAGGCTTAGTTCCTGATTTATCAGGGGTTGCCACAATGGAATGAACCGACAATTACATCAGGCATATGTTTTATGCGGTAGATGCCTTCCTGCCTTCCAGCTGCATATATACTGTATATATATATATATATATATATATATATACACAGTTGAAGTCAGAATTATTAGCCCCCCTTTGATTTTTTTCCTTTTCTTTTTTAAATATTTCCCAAATGATGTTTAACAGATTCAGGAAATTTTCACAGTATGTCTGATAAAAATGTTTTCTTCTGAAAAAAGTCTTACTTGTTTTATTTCAACTACAATAAAAGCAGTTTTTAATTTTTTAAGGTCAAAATTATTAGCCCCCTTAAGCTATTTCCTGTTAGTCTACAGAACAAACCATCATTATACAATGACTCGCCTAATTACCCTAACCTGCCTAGTTAACCTAATAAACCTAGTCAAGCCTTTAAATATCACTTTAAGCTGTATAGAAGTGTCTTGAAAAATATCTAGTCAAATATTATTTACTGTCATCATGGCAACGATAAAATAAATCAGTTATTAGAAATGAGTTATTTAAACTATTATGTGTAGAAATGTGTTAAAAAAATCTTCTCTCCATTAAACAGAAATTGGGGAAAAAATAAACGAGGTTAATAATTCAGGGGGGCTAATAATTCAACTGTATATACATATAATTTTTTTTGTCACTGCACATTCCTATTTTTGCAACTCAAATAATAATATGTTCGTGTTATGACTGACACATGATATTAATATTAATTAATTATATAAATATTATTAATATGTGTCTACATTGTCTAAAATGAAAAATATAAACTCTGAAACATGAACTTAGATATAACCTTAATGTGAACAGTGGAAAAACGATCTGAGATTTGCTGAAAATAACTTTTAGCAGTGTTATTAAATTATTAATTTCGAGCAAAATAAATAAACACAAATCTGCATTTATTCATTCATTCATTCATTAATTTTCTTCAGCTTAGTCTCTATTTCAGAGGTCGCCACAGTGGAATGAACCGCCAACTACTCCAGCATATGTTTTACACAGCGAATGCCCTTCCAGCCACAACCCAGAACCGGAAAACACCCATACACTCTCATACACTATGGCCAATTTAGTTCATCCAATTCACCTAGCGCATGTTTTTGGACTTGTGAGGGAAACCGCAGCACAGAAATGCCAACTGGCCCAGCCGGGACTTGAACCAGTGAACTTCTTGCTGTGAGGTATCAGTACTAACCACTGAGCCACCGTGCCGCCCATCTGCATTTATTTGAGTTTATTATTTAGCCACTAGTCCATATTGCTGTTTAGTGCTGTTTATTGCTGTGATTTGGTGTATACTATTTTTATTTATTTATCCCAGAAATGGTGCATTCCGCATTATAAATCCAGTTTCATTTTAATGACTAGATACATCAAAGTGACAGAATCTTATAGTAGTATAGTATACTGACTACTGTATACTGACATTCAGTACTAGGCATCCCAACAATTTCGACGCTGTGCACAATAATCATAAATAAAAATGTGAATATTTTATACATCAAGCAGCCCTTTTATACACCACACTGCCTGCTCTTCTAAAACAAACTGCAATTAGTTGCATATACTGCACAGAGAGCACATGAAGCATTAAAACACACATCATAATAGATGCTACATAAAGTGATGAGCGCAGCCTGAGCCATGACAGACCTGTTTTACATGAGCAGAGCAGCGGAGGGATGAGAAATAAAAACACACACACACAAGCACAGAAACACACCTCTGTTCAAACAGCAGTCTGAGCACACGCATTCACTGGCCAGATCGCTGGAATCAGGTCACAGGCACAGGGAAACAGAACTAGGCCATGAAGTTTGAACTTATTTGTTTTCTTTCAGCAGGGAGGTGACAGCGAACACTTCCAGAAAAAACAGACACAGGCACACACATGCGCACATACTCTCTCTCTCTCTTTGAGACAGACGCTCTGGCCCAGACTTGTAAAAGAGAGTCTTCTCCTGTGTGACAAAGAGTGCAGTGGGAACAGGTTCAGGTTTCACTCAGGCTACATTAATCCAGATCTTCATGTTTTTAAATTCTCTGTTCAGACTAATAATAATTTAAGCATTTTACATAGGTTACTTGAGTACACAGATTAGGCTCTATTTAAATAATTTAAGGTCTAAAGAAATTTTATGATATAACAAATTTTGATCAATTAGCTATAACTTTTGACTGCTTTTTGACTCCTTTTTTAATGCCGTTATACACGCATTATATTTCATATGCAAGAAATGTTATTGAATTTGAAATTAAAACACAAAAGATACTGGTTTAAAATGTTTTTTTTTTCAAATTTGAAGCAGAACATCAACATTTAAAAAAAATAAATAAATAAAAAATAAAACAATTATTAACGATAAACTTGGGAGAATTAATTTATGTTCCGGGGGAAATTATTATTATTATTATTATTATTATTATTATTATTATTATTATTATTATTATTATAATTATTTTAGTAATGTGCTTGATTTAGGCCAATTTATTTTTGTGCTTTTGATAAAGTAGCATTCAACTTTAGAGCCCTTATAGGCTCGTACATACAGGGGCGCTTTAGTTTGCGATTATCGTCAGCGTTTTTCGAGACGTATTTCCGGATTCAAACCCAAGCAATTTTCACTGGCGTCGAGCAGAAGAGTATGCAAAATCACTCCTTGACGTTAGATGGCGCTACACAACTTTAAGCTTCTGACACCCGCTTGTAACACAGAAGAAGACAGAAAGTTAACACGCTTGTTGTTATGGATGGTTCAAGTAGCAGCTCCAGCTTTAGTGATGAAGAAATGATTATTGTTCACCAGTGCAATAAGCAGCTCCACGTTCATATCTCGTCTGGGCATCTTCTTCAGTGTTCGCTCGCATTGACAGTTTTGCGCTTGAACGCCTCCAAGTGCTGTTTACTGTAACTTCAGCAGCTCCGTGCACGTGAACAAAAGTGCCAATCTGATTGGTGGAGAAGGTTTTTATGCGGCGTGTCAAAAAAAAAAAAAAAAACGAGCATGAGGCGTTTCTTTAAAAATGACGCTTTTACGCCTGCCGTTTTGCGCATTGGTGTGCACGATCACATTGGCGCCATTTATTTAGTCACGAGGCGTTAAATGTCGACAGAAAACGCGAGCAAAAAGCGTCTCAGTGTGCACGGGCCTTAAGACCATGTGTAGGACCATTTCGCTGGTATTGCCTTTAAATAAATAACTATTTAGGCCTATTTGATTAATTGTTTATTATTTATTTACAGTAATTAAAAAGTAAAATAAAACATGAATAAAACATAAGATGAAAAAGTAAAATTCAAATCAACAAGGAAACTGTAAATAAAACATGAATGAAAAAGCTTATTTACTGGCTGTCTTAGTCCTGTCACTTTAAAATAACAAAAACTCTACATCTCTTTATATTTACAGTAGGTTAAAACATTGCTTTATTTATTTATTTATTTATTTATTTATTTATTTATTTATTTATTTATTTATTTATTTATTTATTTATTTATGTTTGTACTTTCATTTTAATTTTAGTTTCTTTAGTTTTAATTTCCAAAATAAATCCTTATTGTATTTAACACGTTTGCAATGATAATAAAGCTTGTTAACACATTTTTTATTATTTATAAAGGAATTATAATGTTTTGTTTTGTTATTTCATCTTCATTTACAAGTAGCCTACTTACACTTGTGAAATGGAGGAAGAAACTGATCCATGAACTGTGTCCTTGAAGTTCCTGTCAAGCTCTGACAAAGCCCAATACATCAATAGTCTTTTCTGATTCTTCCTTTAACAAATGGCTGACAAATGCCCCGTTGTAAGCATGTAGATTACTGAAGCACTGGTCAAACAAATTACGGAAACAAAGCACAAGGCTGAGGCTATAATGCTGAGGTATTTTTGCAAAAATAAACTTCAACCACTCACTCTTCACAGCCTCATCTTTGGGTAGGGAAAATAACACTAACTTTACCTCACACTTCACAGCACAGCGTCTTCGCGATATGATTCAAACAGGATCTGCTACAGTGTTTGTCCTCCTCTATTTCTTTCTACAGTGTTTGTGGGCGGGGCCGGAGGTTTCGATTTCCCCGGGTCTGAACGCACAGCAAATGGACAGGGCTTGAGTTCTGTATCAACATCACGCCAACACGGCTAAAGGCTCATTACAGCGGCGATTCAATCAATAGTTTTAAACGCGGTGCACTTTCAAAGTTAAGCCTTAGCTGGATATTTCACTTCACTTTGAGCTGTGTTACTCACTGCATGGGAGGAAAATGTCAAAAACCCATAATAGGGGCTCTTTAAGTATCCATTTAGTTGTTAAAGCATAAAAAATACAAAAGAATGTTTAAACACAGGCACTGTCATTAGCAGCAGGCTAGCGCAGAAACTCCATTGAAAATATTACGTAATCTGCATATTTTAAAGACATGGCACGGACAATTTGAATTTAATGCTGTTTTTTTTTTTAAAGAAATCAGATCTTAAACGCTACGATTTTGTATGGGATGACAATTCACCGGAAGCCCTGGGACTGGCTGACTGAAATTAAAAGTCAGTGCACATACCCCATTTCAGTGACATCGGATAGTTATGTGTCAACAATGCTCATTAACACAACTCCTTTTAATTTCCCATCTCCTTTTACAATTCGTCTTTATTTCTATAGCGCTTTTACAATGTAGATTGTGTCAAAGCAGCTTAACATAGAAGTTCTAGTAAATTAAAAATGCTTCAGTTTCACAAACGCTGTGTTACGTCCAGTGTAGGCCTCTAACAGCTGCAACTATTTCTAATAAAACTTAACATAGTGGAACTACAGTATAACTCCTGTTCATAATATCTATATTTTTTTCCAGTACATAGTCAGGCATCATATCTGTGCATGAAATAATCAAGGAACTTAATTATCAAATTGAAAAATGCACATCAGGGTTGAGTTCTTTGTACCTTACTTAAGCTATATCTAAGATGACTTGGCAGATCTTTTAATCTATTGATCTCTGGCTACTTTGATTCTTCAAACAAGTTTGCAAATCAGATTAAAATATCTGGATGAATGAATCTGGGATTACTGCGAGTGCACGTGTTTGCTGTGAAGGACAGCTCTATTGATCTTCGAAATCATGACCGTCAATGCAGTGATTGGCTGGTGGCTAGACGTCTGATTAATATTCAATTATCAGCCATGTGGGCAAGATGACATGAAATGTGTGATAAATGAAACCCTTGTCTTTTGGAAATTCTGAATGGACAAGTCAACAGCCTGCAGGAGCCAATCAGCAGAGCATCTTGATACAAACACTGATCGAAAAGAGACAAACATGAAGGTTTTAACAACTGTATCAGTCTAGTTTGAAGCAAGATGCTTCCTGTCTCAGAGAGTCTGATGTCTCTTCATGTTTGCTGTCTGCTGTATTAACCCTTTAACATCCACTTTAAGAAAAACATTTTTTAAATTCAATTGTGTTCCTGACACCACTAGTAGTGGAATTAGTACTGAAAAACCATATTTAAGTATAAAGAACCATTGCTTGCCCAAACATGTAGTGCAAGTAGAGTAAAAGTATCTGTTAAAAATATTACTCAAAGTATCAGTAAAAAGTAGCCCTTTTAAAAGTGCTCAAGAGTGGTGAATAGTGAGTATTACGCTGTGAAAGGTCGATGTGTTTACATGCAGTTTGTGCAGAGATGTGTAAACGTAACATTCTGTAGTGCATTTAATGATCTTCCTATTCGTTCGTTCATTCCTTCCTTCCATTGTTTGTTTGTTTTGTCCATCCTTCATTCATTCATTAGTTTGTTCGTTCATTCATTTGTTCCTTCCTTCGTTCCTCTCTTCATTCATTCATTCCTTCATTATTTTGTTCCCTCCTTCATTTGGTTCTTAGTTAATGTATTCATTTCTTCATTCCTTCCTTCGTTCCTTAGTTTGTCCAGTCCTTCCTTGAATGTTTTCTTTATTAATTTGGTCCTTCCTTCCTTCATTAGTTCAGTCCTTTCTTCCTTCGTTTGGTCCATCCTTCCATTCATTGTTCGGCCCTTCCTTCAATCAACCCTTCCTTCCCTTCTTCATTCGTTCCATTTAGTGATTGTTTAAGGCTGTTTGGCGATTTCAGTCATCATACAGTCGACATCCTTCTTTTTATCATCAGTGACATGCAGTCTAAACAGTCTCTGGGTCATTGCGTGTAAAGATTTTGGACATCTTCTTAATGCTTTCAAAAAGTTTAGTGCACGTATAAAGCGCTCGTGTTTTGAGGTTGTTCATGTTCACTTTCATGTGAGATTTGATTGAACAGGAATCGCAGGACAGATTTTTCTATTTTAGCCAATCACCACAGACAAGAAAAAATAAAGTAGTGACTGCAGTTTGAAGGAAAGTAGTGGAGTAAAAGTACTAAAAATGTTCTCAAGGAAAAGTAAAATACACATTTTTAAAACTACTTGGCAAATCACAATTTCTGAGAAACATAATTACAGTAATTGGAATATTTGTAATCTGTTACTTCACACCACTGGACACCACTAAAGACGAAAACCACCAAAACAGCTTATTAATTACTGTGTGTCAGACTCAATCACCATTCCATGTGTCCCATTTGCTCTTATGTTTTGCTGCAGGACAGTAACTGCAAGTCAATTTTGCACATTTGAAGCATTGTGATATGAACGCTATACAGTAGTGTTAGTAAACTGAATATAGCAGACACACTCCATCCATTCCAAAATCTGCTCAGCAAAATCTTCCACTGTTCAAAATGCTCAAACTTTGTGGTTTTGTCTACCCAACACAGTCAAAATATAGAATAAAGAAAGCATTGTCAAATCTGGAATGGTATACAGTAGATGTAGCCTCAAATATGCAAAAAATACAGAGCACAACATGTTTCAGAAAAGTCAACACTATATTTCTGTGTTTGGCATAATGCAGCATTTTTTATATTTAAAAATCCCATGAAGTGTTTCGAAATGTGCACTTTTGTTTGATGTGTGACAATTTTATCTGAAACATGAAAACAGGGCCAGACATAGAGTAGCTCCACCCTTTAAAAAAAAAAAAAAAACAGCCAATAATTTTTTGTTTTATCACAGCTCTGACAGTGAGAGCGGTTGAGCTCAAGCACATCAAATGAAAAGTATCTCGAAGGGGGCGAGACATGTCCAACACAATCTCACGGCAATTCGTAACTTTTTGATTTAGCGGCTAATTTGTATGAATTCATATGATCTCATTCGTACAATTTAGTATGATTTGCTCATCCCCCAAAGATGGTTGGGTTTAGGGGTGAGGTTTTGTGCCATGCCTCCTTTTTAAAATCGTACATTTTCGTACGACTGAACTCGTACGAACTCATAGGAATAAGCCACTTAACTGACAAAACAAAAAATAGTTACATTTCCTTGTGAGATCAGGCTGGACATGTCGGATACTAGAGGGCATTTGATTGGTCAGAAGATTTACTGAGAAACTGAAGTATATGTTTAAGTCCAAAAAATCTTCGATCCATTTAGGCGAAAGAGACAAACTGAAAACTTTGGATGTTTATATCTTCTAAATGTAAATGTTGGTACTGTTTTAGAGCACACTAGATTCTAAATATCGTAAGACTGAAATACTGATACTAACATTTATTTAAAAAACAACTTTATTTCAATTTTACAGAGACTTTAAAGTTGCATCTTTTTATCAATACTCATATTTTTTTCTGAAATCTGAAATCAGACCTTGCAACGACAAACATATTATAAGCAATAACAGTAATTATGCTGAATACAATACGTAACTTTGATGATAAATTAGCAATATTTGTAATGGAAATGCACTACATTATGTTTATACAATATATTATTTATACAATTCACTATGTTTATACTATGGAGCTGTTGAATTATTGATTTTGTTTGGCTGATGAACATCTATTACTTAAACCATGCCATCCTGGTCCCTAAGCACAGAAAATACGGCCTCATTTACACTAATACGTTTTAGTTTTAAAACAGCGTTTTCGAATGAAAATGATTCACGTCCACACTGGTGTTTAACCCAGCATTTCTGAACAACTCTCCGTCCACACTACACCGCTGAAAACGCACATCACGTGACCACACACACACTCTGGTATGCGCTGCAGCGTATGTGGATGTCTGAGCTTTAGGCAGTCAGTGTGTGCTTTGAGCACACCTCCCCAGGTGAGAGCTGTGCACGTCGGACAGTTCATCAAGGATATACCGCTGAATCTAATCTCACTATAGTTGTTAAACATGATATTTAATTCATCTTGTCTCTATCTAACAACCTTTTTGGGCTTTTGAATCTATTACTTGTTCTCAGTAACGTGTTTTGGCTGAGCACAAAGATAAGTTAATAAACAATTTATGTAACCACGCAGGCTACACTGATTCTGCACATTTGACTGATTGCTTGCCTTTATTTCCTATATTGTATAAACTTATTGTACGTTACTTTTATAATGGTCATTATTAATTATTAAAACTGATATTCAGCAAAAAAGACCAGGTATGTTACGTATTTTTCAAAGAAAATGAAAGTAGGCAGTTATGTTATAGGCGCCATTTTGTTATAAATATGCATACAGTGAAGATGACGGTCATATAAATATGTAGCTAAACAACGCCTCGCCATTTCTGGTGTCTGTTAAGTTGTTAATATTAAAATGAAAATAGGCAGTTCCTTATATCATGTTTTCATTTTATTGTTAAGATAGTGAAACAACGCATGAATGACGTTATAAAGTACATTGTTTCCTTTTGAAGATTTACCCAACGTGTCTTCGGGAGATTGTTTTCCATATTAAACTTGCGAAGTCTGAACTTAGAAGGAAAGGATGCAAGACTAAACTTTGTGCACGTAATATTGAGCAAAAGCCCCAATCACGTTTTAAAACTAAAACGTATTAGTGTAAACGGAGCCTAAGTGTCTATTTTTGCTGAGATAGTATATAGTGTTGTTGTTGCTGTTGTTGTTTTGGAAACGAGTGCACAAAAAAGAAAAGAAAATCGCTCATATATGGCTGGCCTCACCTTGAAATGCTAATTTTTCTGTAATGAATGTGAAAGTCAAGCTCAGCTGTGCCTGTGTTTGACATTGCAAGGTCTGATACATCAACAGTAAATCATTCAAAGTATTGTTGGGGGTGACTGAGAGGGGCTTGGGTTTTTATAATTATATTGTAGGACAGGACCCAGAGGAACATCTGTTGTTCTTATACAGAGCTCAGCGGACTCCAGTTCTCAGTTGTTTATTTTCAGAGTTTACAGTCTCAAACGTTTCTCCTAAACCCGTTTTATAGAAAATAAAAACTAATGAGACATTAAGGCATTATAGAGCTATGCAATTAATATGGATAGCATTGCTCAGAAGATTTAATTGTGAATAAAACTGATGTTAAATGATGGAATAAATACAAAATAATAAAACAAACCCATATTTTTATTTTTGGATAAACATGCTGAGGATATTTGCCAGAGGACAAAAGAAAGACAAGTACAAATATACTGTAGGTTGAATTATTTTTTTGTCTGCCCATAAATACAGTATAAATCTTGTTCAATGTATTAAAAATACAGTATAAATCTTGTTCAATGTATTAAAAAAGTAAAGCTTAAAAATACCAACAGAGTGATCAAATTAAACGTACAGATATATTCTCTAAAAAAAGATGTAATCTTTTTAAGCTAAACTAAAATACATAAAATCATATGATATTACCAGGACTTGACATTAACACACGCCAACCCATCAAATGCGGGTACATTTCAGCTGTGGCGGGTTAGACAGCCACTCCCACTAGCCAATTTGGCTGGTTAAAAATCATTTTTAATTGCCAGTGCTGGCTCGTCAATAAAAATAAGAATTTTTGTTTATGCCCGTTTGTCAATATGCATGCAAATGTGATCTTAGAATCAGAAAGCAACACGACCAGGTGAATACCAAATGAGAGGATGATCAGGCACACGGTGAGACACAGGCGATCATCACTCACTGACGAGGGCTGTAGTGTGTCGCATGCACAGCTGATGTGATGCGTGCGAGTGCTTAAAAGCTCCCGTGTCCCGTTTTCTTGGGCGAAGCCTGAACCAGTGCCTAAAAACGCAACTGGTGTGATCGGTTCTCTATGAATATAACTGGAAAAAAGCTGTGCTCATGCACCCACAGTCCTTACGCTTTCAAGAGCTCCAGATTTTTTGTAAGCAGCAGTGGTTGCCGCTTTAACCATTCTTTGAACAGATTATTTATGGGTCTAACGTTAACCGATTGTGCGCAATCATCCTTTCATTATCGTACACGAAATGTTTTTTTTACATGTTTTGCTTACAGTTATTTTTATTAATATGGTTTAATTATCATCCTTTACAATGACATTGCTTTAATATGAGATTAACTCTCCATTTATATAATATTTTGTTACCTTCAGCCAGGACAGACTACTGTGTATAGTTTTAGATACATGAGAATGCATATGCTTTTAAATGTCAATTGTTTTTTTAAAAACATTTTTGTTGAATAAAAAGTGTATGTATATTGCTAGATTTTGCTTGTTTTTTACACATTATTTAAAATTTGTGGCAATGAAATAATTAGTTTTTTTGTGGCTAGAGAGAAAATTGGTAAATTCTTAGTGTTGAGCCCTAAAAAGTCATGTGAAATAAAACTAATTGCAACACGACACTATGAAACCCCAACACATTTGTTCATCCTCATTGAGCAAGGTCACAACACACAAAAAAAGTGAAATGAATGAGGAGGCATGTAGAAATAATACATAATTTAAATCAAGTAGTTTTAGGATGACAAAGTCAAATTTATGTACTGTTGCAATCAGAATTATTAAACCCCCTTTGAATTTTAGTTCTTTTTTTAAATATTTCCCAAATTATGTTTAACAGAGCAAGGAAATTTTCACAGTATGTCTGATAATATTTTTTCTTCTGGAGAAAGTCTTATTTGTTTTATTTCGTCTAGAATAAAAGCAGTTTTTAATTTTTTTATTAACCATTTAAGGTCAAAATTATTAGCCCCTTTAAGCTAGATTTTTTTTCGATAGTCTACAGAACAAACCATCATTATACAATAACTTGTCTAATTACCCTAACCTGCCTAGTTAACCTAATTAGCCTAGTTAAGCCTTTAAATGTCACTTTAATATGTATAGAAGTGTCTTGAAAAATATCTAGTCAAATATTATTTACTGTCATCAAGGCAAAGATAAAATAAATCAGTTATTAGAAATGAGTTATTAAAACTATTATGTTTGGAAATGTGTTGAACAAATCTTCTCTCCGTTAAACAGAACTTGAGGGAAAAAAATAAACAGGGGGGCTAATAATTCTGACTTCAACTGTAATATATATTTTTCTAACAGCAAAGTTGTGGTTAGTGAAAATGCCATGTTGGAATCTACTAGCCACAGTGGCTGGTGATCAAAAAAGTTAATGTCAAGCCCTGGATATTACTTACACTACTACTAATAATCAAATAATCCTGAAAATATTTTTAAAATTGTAATAATATGTAATAACGCACAAAAAAATGGGAACAGTATATTATTTAACCACTGGATAGTCCTACCTCTACAGCAGATAGTATTGAGTATTGAACATGTCATGATTTTTCCTGGTAAATGTATTTCTAAAGCTTTTGACATAAAATTGTACAAAACTTTGGGAAAAACCCAACCAATCTAAACTCACAAACACAACAAAACATATTCTGAAAAATGAGTGTTACAACAATGGAATGAAACAAGGAGAGAGTACTGAACTACTGAAATGTAAAAATGTAAAATAAAAAGCTTTTTTGGTAATGAAAGTTTCAAGACACCTCTTGTGTAAAGAATGAAGTCACATTTATTGCTCAGGTGTAATTTTTACACAGACTTCAAGAGTCTTCAAATCTTGATTGTTCTGTTGATCTCTTCTGAACTCTAATCTTTATTTCTTAATTTCTATTGGATTCGGATCAGGTGATTGACTGGCCATTCTAGTAGCTTTATTTTCTTTTCTGAAACCAGTCCAGAGTTTCCTTGCCTTTGTTTGCGATCATTAGCTATGTTTCCAGCCACCTATTTTATTAATATTTTATATTATTGCATAAAAAATGCTTGATGGATGCGCATCAATTTTAAAAATGAGTAGCAACTGAGTAGGATAAATGTTTTATTTAATAAGAAAAATGCACATAAACTATGTTGGAAACACTTTTACAGAATAAATTCCAGTATGCACATTAAAAATTTCTTGTGATATTGTTGTAAGAGATCATGTGTTGATAAAATGGATGCAATAGAGAGCATTAAAGGACAAATCAGTGGGCCGACCACATTGTAAAACATCTGAAATGTTGTTTTGGTCATTCTAAAATGCCATAATCATTTCAGTATTATTATAATAATATTATTACCCCCAGATCTGTCTTGAGCATCTGGTTTCCAAATGCCACCACATGTCTATTGCATGTTGGCATTGTCTTCTAGGGCACAAGTAATTTATTAAATAAAAAAAAAGACTCATGCAGCATTTTAAGTGATGATTTTGTTCTTGTTGGATGGGAATGCTGCTTTATTCGCAAATCTTTTATGTGATATTCCAGTTTTTGCATACATTTTATATTCGCACGTTTTGATGGAAACATCTTCAGTCCACCATGCTCATCTTCATAATGTAGGTGTTGAGGCTGAAGCAGCTAATATTAATTTATATTATTATTATAACAATATTAATATTGATTTAGGGTTGCTCTCTGACTTCTGACAGAGTTCAGCTGCTGTCTGGTCTTTCCATGCCTTTTTAACACTCACTTCTTCATGTGTTCTATAGTTTTTTTCCCTGTGTCATTAGATTTATTACATATACTGTAACTTCACTACTGATTTATTTGTATGTACGAATTACTTTAGTAGTTACTGACATCTGGAGAAAAATTCAATTCAACTGCACCTTTAAAAATAGGTTTTCTAAAAAAAAAAAAATTGTGACGCGCTCAATACATATTTTACCGGCTGTATATAATTTTGGCAGACCTGCAGTGGTGGTCAGGCATCTGCAGCTTTAACATGCTGTCATGAGCTCCGTCCGGGCTTTCAAACTCAGTGAACAAGGTGAAGAGGAACAGAGCTGTCAATACCAATAAAGATTTCATCACGGCCACTGAAAGTCAATGAGACGGCGACCCCGAGGGAGCGCGACAGAGAGAGCTGTCTGGATATTCATTTGACAGAAAGAGGCAAGATGCTGAGAAGCGAGAGAGAGAAAGACTCTCAGCATCACACCTTGCAGCTCAGATTTTCCATGACTGCTGTTTTACAGACTTTTTGCTGATGAAGCGTCCCTGCTGAGTGTTGCTTTGCACCTCTATTTAGGTGCAGAAATGTCAGCAGTGATGGTTGAGCAGAATGTGGAGATACAAACCTGGCTGAAGACTGAGGATATTATGCTAGAGCCATTTTTTTTTTTGGTCTATTCTGGAGTGAAAACATGGCAGTTTTATTTTTACGCGCCTGATTCAGATCGACCAGATGCTATATGCAGAATGAACAGGAATAGTTCACCCAAAATATGAACAAATCTGTCATTATTTACCATTTGGTTCCAAACTGGATGACAAGTTATAATTTGTTTTTGTCCTCACTTTTATTTTCACTAAAGGAGAAGTTTGGTAAACTTTAAAATGTGTAGAAAAAAGAAATTTAAGCAAAGAAACAAACCAAAAAAAGTATTATAGCATTTTTATTTTTATCCCATTTAAAGGAATTGTTCACATAGATGTTTACATTAGATGTCGCCTACACTGTTGTTACTTATTGGAAGAAATGTGTTAATAAAGCCACCATTTTAGTACAGGGTAGTGCTCCTTTGAAATAAATGTGGGACCAAGGTGCAGTGGAGGATTGGCCATCCGAAGCCATAGCTATGTAAACATATATACATATATCTATGATCGGGAGTTTTCCTGGTGGTCAGTATGTTAATATTTTTTTTAAATACAAAAATGATCATTTTACATCACTTTTCTTAATTGATGGATAAGTGACCACATGCAAAGAGCATGTTTGTGTGCATGGAAATGTATTATCCTTCCTCGCTGTTAAATTTGATCTAATCCATGTCCTGAAACACAGCATGTAAAAAATAAACATTATTTTACAGGTAATTGTTTTTATTTTTAACAGAATTTTCCAGTTTTATCATTATACATTGAATTACCTGTTGTTTTACAGATATGTTCTGTAATTAAAAATTCTAACATTCAATTTACAGTTATTGCTTGTATTTTGGTATTACGTTATTTCTCAGTTTTTTAAAGGAAATTTTCTGTATTTTCAGAGAGTAACACAATTTTACGTTAATATTTACAGATTATTCCTGTAAAAATAGAGAAACAAAAATTCAGTCAAATTGTTTTTAGTGAAGATAGTAATCATATGAAGATTAACGTGGGGTTAATAATGTCAAATAATGGCCTATTGTTTTAAATGTATGTTAAAAGAGAAAAAAAAATATGGAATATTTAGAGATTTTATGCATAACTACATGAATTAATTTGTATAATCACATTAATTTATATAATTGCATTAATAACATGTATAATTAGAGTAATAGTCTTTAAAATCACATTCATTAATCTGTATAATTACAACAATAAATTATATATTTACAGTAATAATTTGTAAAATGACAGCAATAATCAGTATAATTGCAGTAATAATTAGTAAAATGGCAGTAATTATCAGTTTTTTTCCCCCTATTTTTAGGGAAAATGCAAATTATCAGCAGTAATAAACTGTAATTTAATGAATTTTGACCGTAAAGTCTGTTCTGTATTTTTACAGTTTTTGCATGTAATTTTGTGAAATGGTTATTTTCTGTAATGAATTTAGATATTTTTTTTTTTTACAGTGCACCCCCTCTCTTGTTTTCCCTTCTAATTCTAACGAAGGGAGCGATTCATTTGTGAATGAGTCTCCGTTATAAACGACTCATATGAACCATCGATATCCCTGCGTCTCAATGTGCATATCCACCTTTCTGATTGAAATGGTTTATAGTATTTGCAATATTCAATAATTTAGTTACTTCAAAAACTAACTTTTGTGAACTTAGCCAACAATAATACAAGTTTCTGGCACCACAGCATCTTGTGATATATTTCATTTGTTTGCTGATTTTATTCAACAAAACTAGCATAAGCCTAGACTTTTTTTTTGTTTTGTTTGCTTGTTACTACAAAAGTCCAGCGTCTTCAGATTGGGTTTAGTTATGTCTAGTGTGATTGAATGACTTTTGTCCTGAGAGCACTGTACAAATATGGCGGCGGTATTGATGCATGCTCAAGGCCCGTATGCGATATCTAGTGTATACACAGTATCTATGGATGGTTCACCCAAAAATTTAAATTCTGTCATCATTTACTTAATCTTGTTCCAAACTTGTTTGAGTTTTTTTTCAGTTGACCAAAAACAAAGATATTCTAAAGAAAATGGGTTACCTTTAACTATTGGCTTTCATAGTATTTGTTTTTCCTGCTATGTGAGGAACAGCTGATGGTGGCCATAACAAAGGCAAACAGCAGAGGATCGTCAGTCCAGAAACGCACTTAAAATCAGTAAAGGAAAAAGCACGCATCATGTTTTTAACGTAGTTTTGGATGTGATATGTGAACAGCCCCTTACAGATTTAACCTGAGAGATACAGTACAAGCACTGATCTATAATAGATACATGATCACAAGCCACGCTGAGCGATTACAAGTTACAACACACAATTAAACATATTTTGCATTTTTTCATTCACTTAGAGCTGTGTTACACATTGCGTGGAAGGTCATTTTCAAAAATCCATAATAGGGGCTCTTTAAACCCACCACATCCCAACTAACCCACCACAACTTCTTCCATCATCATTATATTTTGCAGAAAAGCCTAAATGCTTTCATAGATGTGATTTGAATGATGCGAGAGGTGATCTCTCTGCGATGGTTACCAATTTAGAATTAATCTACCAGTAAAAAAAATGTATTAATCCACGGGCCACGTGTGTCAAACCTTCGGTTGTGATCCATACAAATCACGGACCAACCGTGATCTGTTACACCCCTAACAGTAACTGATTCTTGATTGAAAATGAGGCTGATATTATATTGCCGGCACCCAATTTATTAGCCTCTCCCTTCACACTCCCTCAGGTTTTTCCTCTCCTCATTTCCTCTGATATCAGTCTAGAAGCATCTGACACACAGACCAGCGTTTTCAGCGCTGTGACAGGAATCACTCCGTCACTTTTGAAGATTTCTTCTGCTCTCTTCACTGAGATTGTGATTGTAATTATGTGCGACAGTTATTGATTTCATCCTGCAAGAACGGAGCCTCTTGAGATTTCTTCAGCTATATATAGAAGCATCTATGAAGAGTCTTAAGAGATATTTATTACCTACAGTATGACTGTTTATTCAATATAGCCTTTGAGGTATTTTCAAAGTTAGGTTTTCGAACAGAGGATGCAAACATAAGATTACCATTTTCACCACAAGTTATACGCAAATATTGTGCTTGATATTACATTTTGGGGGAAAACATTGTTTAAAGAAATGAAAAATATTTTTGGGGGCAAAAAGAAAAAAAAAATAGAAAAACGACATCCTCTAAAATACATCTTTATAAATAAACCTTTACTAAAAGTGTCATTCACACAAATTAATTTTTTTTTTTTCTTGTATTGTTATTTATTTTTTATTTATCTATTTATGTATCTGTTTATTTATTTATTTATTTATTCATTCATTTATTTATTTGTCTGTTTATTTGAGTGTTACATAGGTTTATGACAATGTTTTCATTCATTCATTTAGTTAGTTAAAAGGATAGTTCACCCAAGGTTGCAAACCTTTATAGGCTCTATTTTAATGATCTAGGCAC
This sequence comes from Danio kyathit, assembly GCA_903798195.1. Taxonomy (NCBI): domain Eukaryota; kingdom Metazoa; phylum Chordata; class Actinopteri; order Cypriniformes; family Danionidae; genus Danio; species Danio kyathit. The sequence continues at coordinate 46,229,486 of LR812531.1, read as the reverse complement.
AAAGTCTAAAGGTGCGTTCGACATTAAGCACAGCTGCAGCCGGTGATCAACGAGATTAGCCGAGTGCAGGCGGGGGCGGAGTTGAAAACGGAGCCGTCAAGCCGGACAATTCGGGGACTCAAGTTGCTGCAGTCATGGTTACCGATCACATGTCGTCATCATTTATTTATTTATTTATTGAAATAACAACAAACGATATAAAGTACAAATAAAATCAAAGTACAGTCTCTACAAACTTCATTTTTAAACAGTAAGGGAATTATGAATTAAAATTAAGTAGCCTACATACAAATGCATGAGAAATAAGGGGGAAAATAAGGGCACATAAAAATGAAATAAATATCCACGAATAGGATTATTTTGAATAATGAAGGCATTTTTAACCAAGCACTTTAATCCAAAAAGATTGAACAAAATGAACAAAATAAATGAGCTACACTTTCAGTAGAAATTTCCCAGAAAGAGCAGGTACATCAATGACACGTTTAACATTTCTGCTTAATATGGTTTGACTGAAAATAAAATATTTTAGAATCATATTTTTATATTACATATTTTTATATAACCTAATTTGCTAAGAAATCGTCAGGATCAATGATGATAATTATTGTATTACAAGTCTGTAAGACTTATTTGAGTTAATATTTAGGTTATTTACTAAAATACTAAATACAGTAGTCTGTATAAAAAAGGCAGAATAAACCTGTGCAAACAATCTAGTCAGTATGAACAAATTATTTAACAAAAGATGATGCTGCAGTAAAATATTTGTAGTCTTTTAATAAGCATGATGTGTACAAGATAGAGAGGGTATGAACAACAGTTAACTGTTTGTTTTGAAATTTGTGAGACTGATGTTGTCCAATAATAAACCTGAATCACACGTGGTTGTTGTCATGCGGTGAACTTGGCCAATCGTATTATATCGGTGTCGTCATCAGAGCTCGTGCAGATGCTCTTCAGTTGCTGCGCGGGCTAAGTCAGTCGTCTGATCTCGAAGCGCTGTCGCGGTACTTTGATGCCACATGTGACAGTCACATGCCGTCGGCGCAGCATCAATCCGGCCAAAATTTCTAACCAGCATGCACCGCTTTAAGACAGACTTCGATCGATCTGCGCAGCGCTGCATGAAGTCGAACGCACCTTAAATCACATGCCGCAAAAGCATTAAGGGCGTGTCCAAATCCACTTTTGCTATTTTAAGGATGGAAAAGTACGATCTGGTTTAACAGGGTTGTGCTTATTCTCTTGAGATATGGGTGTGTTTTAAGCATAACATGCATTAAATCAATCATAGTCTCATCTCATCTTCCCTTTAAGAGTCAGTTGCGTCACGCCACGGCACATTTGCTATTTACATGTCGGACTTTGTAAGTGGAAAAACTAAATTCACTAGAGAAAAAACAGACATTCTGCAGCGCAATGTTAAAGAACGAGCCTTCTCCAATCAGCCTCTTTACTATCTCTTTTCTTTCCTTTTACTCTTTACTTTACTCCTTTAGTTTCATGGATAAGGAACTCACTCCACTGAAGACATTCATTAGCCTACATATTTAATTTAGTTTGTTAAGCACAAAGATTTGCTTTAAAACTATTTCTGAATTCAGTTCTAATTTCCAGCAAACGAATAAATGAGCAATAATAACGAAGTGTGGTCAAAAAACTGAGTTATATCCAAACACACGTTCTGTTCTTATGCCCCATATGGTGATGCATACATCTCCAAAACAGTAGTCTATTTTAGGTCCTCAAAATAGGAACACGCCAACAATGCACCTTAACACACCTCCTTTTCAGACCAGCATGCCCATGAGTCCACAAAGTGGCGCAAATGGATTTGCTATTTAAACAACATGCCCCAAAACATGAAAATTACAATTGTGCTGGTCTGAAAATATCAACAAATTGAGCCACGAGCATCTTGCACTTTATTGCAACAATATTTTGAACAACGCTGAAAAACTCTATGCATTACGTTCCATAGTAAAAAAAAAAACATACCATGGTAGTCAATGGTAAATTTCTATTAAATTGTATATACTGTGTGTGTGTGTGTGTGAGATATATATATATATATATATATATATATATATATATATATATATATATATATATATATATATATGTGTGTGTGTGTGTGTGTGTGTGTGTGTGTGTGTGTGTGTGTGTGTGTGTGTGTGTGTGTGTGTGTGTGTGTGTGTATACACAATTGAAGTCAGAATTTCAACACATTTCTAAACATAATATTTTTAATAACTCATTTCTAACAACTGATCTATTTTATTGTTGTCATGATGACAGTATATAATATTTTACTAGATATTTTTCAAGGCACTTTTCTACAGCTTAAAGGGACATTTAAAGGCTTAACTGGGTTAATTAGGCAGGTTAGGGTAATTAGGCAAGTTATTGTATAACGATGGTTTGTTCTATAGACTATTGAAAAAAATATATAGCTTAAAGGGGCTAATAATTTTGACCTTAAAATGTTTTTTAAAAATTAAAAGCTGTTTTTATTCTAGCCGAAATAAATCAAATAAGACTTTCTCCAGAAGAAAAAATATTATCAGACATACTGTGAAAATTTCCTTGTTCTGTTAAACATCATTTGGGAAATATTAAAAAAAGAAGAAAAAAAATCAAAGGGGGGCTAATAATTCTGATTTAAACTGTGTGTGTGTATATACTGTATATATATATATATATATATATATATATATATATATATATATATATATATATATATATATATATATTTTTTTTTTTTTTTTTTTTTTTTTTTTGTGTGTGTATGCATGTCTAACGAGACAGCAGTCTGGTCTTCACACAGCCTTTTCTGAGAGCCTAATTTGACAGTGTTAGTTGTGCTCATTCCAGTAACCGGCTCTGCTGTGTTTATAAGACATGATAAACTGAACTGTTGCTTGGAAAGTCAGGTCAGTGAACGAGGACAGTTCTTGGCTTCTCTTTCGCCTGATTTACTTAAAGCTGACCTCGTTCCTGCTGGACCGGATCAGGACCTGACTCAGAGCGGGGGGGCTGGGAGAACCGCCAAGGGCCCCGTCTGTACTAGAATTGATAGTGGCCCCGTGATCCACAGTCCAGCCTCCAGAGACATGGAGGACAGTTCAGGCTACTGGCAGAAGCTCACAATCATATGCCTGTCTGTCTCTGTGTGTGTGTGTGTGGGTTTTCACTCACTCATGAATATTCAAAATATCTCCTGGCTGCTGGATTCTGGAATCCATCTGATCGGGTGCTGATGTCCAGAGAACACTGGATGAATATTTGATTTGTTTGTTTTCTTGCTGTCCATCTAAGATTATTTATTATAAACATATGTAGGCCAAGCTTATACAGTATTTCAAAACTTGCAATACATTGTCTGCTTGCTCTGCAAATAGTTTTTTGCTACTTAAGAGCAGGGGTGCCCAATTTTCTTTAATAAAGAACCAAAAAACAAACTTAATTGAGGACTGTGGGCCGAAGTTAAATATACCAAACCGTATTACATTAAATTTGCCATGGGTAATTTATTTGCTAATATTTCAAAATAACAATAATAATAACATTGTCACGGTTCTTGGTGAGGGAAAGGAGCGAGGACTCAGGTGCAGGAATAAATTATTATTTATTTATAACAGAATAAAAATAAAAGGCAAAACAGTAAAATAAACTACCCCGAGGGGGAAAACATTAACAAAACATACAAACAAACTTTACTGGGCAGGCTGGCAGGGATCAGGGCTAGACAGGACTGGACAAGGCGATGAACGATGACGAACTGGCACAGGACAGCAGACATGAGAAGATTATATACAAGCATACATTAACACACAAACAGGTGAACATGATAAACTAATAATGGGTTAACAAGGAGGGTGGGGCTAGACAATAAACGGGAGAGCACATGACACAAAGACAACAAGCCATGTGCTCACATAAAACAAGACTAGAACACGCAGAGCATGACAAGACAGAGCTAGTGTCTGGACTCTGCCACCAAAACAAGAGTTAACAAGACCAGAGTGGCAGAACCCTGACAAACATAACAATAATAAAGAAAACATTGCTGTAAAATGTATTAATTTATGATGTAGTGTCATTTTTTGATGTTTTATAATGAACTTATTATAGTAAAAACATAAACAATCCCATTTATAACACAATGGAGTTCAATGCTGAATACACTAGTCGAGCAGCTCCTGTCTTTGCCTTTATTTGCTCACCGATGTCTTGTGCATTGTTTTTTGTCAAGTAACAGTTTTTACATTTTAAAGCCTGATTTATTTGCAACATTTAATTGAAACATTCAGTTTTTTTTTTGTAGCTCCTCAATTAAACAAAGAAACTAAAGGATACGTTTAATTTAAAATGACGATCTGTCAAAGGCATTCGCCCCAACCAACTCCTCATCATTTTCCCTCTCGTTTCTGATGCAGAGGTAGGCCAAACCACAGGTTTCCATGGGCCAACTTTGTCCCGTGGGCCCTACTTTGGGCACCTCTGCTTAAGAGTTTTGTCTTGTTTCTAAATGTACAAAAAAAATCCTAAAACAAATCAAAAATAGTAGTTAATTTTTTTTTTTTTTTTAAAGATTTAATAAATATTAAGTGAGTTTTTCCTTAAAACCAGGGTGTCGGTGGGCTCTTAAAAAGCATTAAAAATCAATGATAAATCAATGTAGGCAAATGTAAGGCCCTTAAAAAGTATTCACAAGTCCTAAATGCTATTTTGCAAGGTATTACATTTTATATCCTTTTTGATTGTGCAATGCATGGTTGTATGTTAAAGTTTGCCTGAATTAAATCTGCGAATATCAGGATGCTGTGTAGTTTATGAAATCAATAAATCCTACTAGATTTGAAATCATGTTGCTTTGTTTACTGCAGTAACCAAGGCAACACCATTATTTCTGCAGTTATAGGCGCCAACCTGCTGAATTAGCTAGATTTAATAGATTTTTATTCAGTATATGATTAATGCTTTAGTCTTGGATTAGTTTTTTACATTAATATTTGGTAAATATACTGGAAGTTCAAATCTCGCCAGTGTTTCTGGTTGAAACCTAAAGTGGTTATAAGGTCTTAAAATGTATGGAAAGAATCTTAAAAAAGGTCTTAAAAGGTATTTTACTCTCTAATTCATGTATATACCCTAAAAACATTTTAACCAATAAAATAATCTAGTTTTCAGTTTAAAATAAGATTATTTTACTTATGCAATGGAAGATCATTTATATTACTTACTAAAAAACTCAGCTAATTTTGCCTAATTCTTTCTGAAAACAAAACAATATTTTTAATGTCTAGAAAATGCTGCTTGGTTTAAAATGCTTCGTCAGCTGAGGAAGTTCAACCTCCCAAAGGTGCTGCTGAAACAGTTCTACACCTCCATCATTTAAGTAGTCATCTGCACATCAATAACTGTCTGGTTTAGCTCAGCTACCAAATCTGACCTCTGAAGACTACGTCAAATAGTTCAGACAGCTGAGCGAATCATTGGTACAACCCTTCCTACTCTCCAAGAACTGTACTTATCCAGAGCAAGCAGAAGGGCTGCCAAAATCACTCTGGACCGCTCACACCCAGCACACTGCCTCTTTGAACTTTTACCTTCTGGTCGACGCTACAGAGCACTGCGCACCAGAACAGCCCGACACAGAAACAGTTTCATCCCTCAGGCAATCCATCTCATGAACACTTGATGATAATAATTGTGGAACCAACATTACTACTTGCTATACACTTTTTACACACACATACACTTATTTATAACAACACACTTTACATGCCAATTTGCACATAACAGCTGCACATATAACGCTGTATATAGTAATATAGCTGTACATACACTTGTCAATTTGTATATTTGCATTCACTACTTCTATTTTTAAAATATATTTATTATCTGTTTTTTTAGTCCTGTCTATAATTCTGTTGCACTGTAGAAGCTCTGTCACGAAAACAAATTCCTCGTATGTGTGAACATACCTGGCAATAAAGCTCTTTCTGATTCTGATTCTGAATAGTTGTTTGATATTTGGACTAGAAACAAGACAAAAACATTTACATTGCATTTTGTCTTTAATTTAATTAATTTAAATTGATTTGAACTTTAATGAGTTAACATTTGAGGAATAACTGCTATTTGTTAAATCCAATAAAAAATAATTACAAATGTTAAATCAAAAAAGTGAATGAATGAATGAATAATCCGCTTGTTAAGTGTGAAACTGTATGGAGAGACTCATCAAATGGTAATAATATACATTTACAAAGCGATATAATACTTTCGAAAATCACGATCGCAATATATATATATCCATGCCTAATATGCGATAGCCAGAAAGTGATACTTTTTTTTGATAAATTGTTAAAATGTTGGTATTTGTGATGCATCAAGTCCAGAGACTGATGTGTACACTATGATTTTATATCAAATTCACTTTAATGTGTGATATGACAAAAAAAAGGTCATAAACGAATATTTTCTCAATTCAAATGAGTAGCGGGTTGGACCCGGAAACAGTATTCCATACGTCACCGATACGTCACGACTCGATAAGCAGATACATCTGCAGACTGAACTTTTAGACGTCAGTATTCAAAGCTAAAACCCCACTCTCTAATTGTGACATATTGCACATATTTAATCATTAAATCATTATAGCATTAATTAATTTTTCCAGCTTGAATGACTCTATGCTTATTGTATGTGTTCTGTATTTCTGTGTTTGTTTTCAGGACAGTGCAGAGAATGAGGTAGACAGAAACAAATGCTGTACGCTCTGTAACATGTTCTTCACATCTGCCATTGTGGCTCAGTCGCATTACCAGGGCAAAACACATGCGAAAAGGGTTCGCCTGGTGCTCGGAGAGACGCCAAGTCTGCCCACACCTACAGGTAAGAGACACATTTATTCTTTAGATATAAGCAATGAGGTACAAGAGTGTGTGCTGTACTGTAAATACAGTCATGGCTGTATATATACATTAATATACAGTAGTCAACATTCAAAGTAAATTAAAAATGTTTGTCAAAATTGTCCTAGGACAAGAATGGGTGCTGTTTGATAGTTTTAGGACACTTTGAGAAAAGGTGATGATCCACTTCAAATGTTGACTACTGTAGAGTGAGTGATAGTTTGGAATGAACACTACTGTCACCGCAGGACAAAGGGATTAGTCAAATGTGTTTCAGGTGGAAGAGCCTTTTGCTATGTATGCATTAATAGAGCATGTTACTTTTTGTTTGTTTGTTTGTTTGTTTGTTTGTTTGTTTGTTTGTTTGTTTGTTTGTTTGTTTACCAAATTTATTGCATTTCATCCTTTCATGAAAAACATTGTTCCAGACGATACATATTAATCTGTAATGAATAGCATGTTTCGAAGTTGTCAGTAAATAAAACACCTAACCATGTCACTAGCTTCAGTTTACTCACAGGTCATTTTTACCCTCATTCAAATTTTCAGATTCACTTTTAAAAAAGGCTGGGTAGCATACAGTTTCTTCATGTTGAAATGGATTTAAGTTGTCCCAATTAAGTTGTCCCAAACAATTAAGTTGTCCCAAAAACAACTCAAGAATTGTGTTGAATCAGCTTATTTTAAATAAGTAGTTTGAACAAGCAGCAATATGTTTTGAGTGTAGGGTAGCACAATATTAGGAAAAAACTGACATTACAATATTGAGTTTTTTCTGCTATATACTGTATATATTGCGATACGAGTAAAATTTCATAAGATGGTATAAATAACTGTTTGGGGAGAATTCATAATTTTATATTATTTACATAAAATTATGCATCTGCATAAAATATAATAAACAAATAACAATCATAAATTAATACAATAGAACAAAGACACACAGTTGAAGTCAGAATTATAAGCCCCTCTTTGGTTTTTTATTCATTTATTTTTTTAAATATTTCCTAAATGATGTTTAACAGAACAAGGACATTTTCACAGTATGTCTGATAATATATTTTCTTCTAGAGAAAGTCTTATTTGTTTTATTTCGGCTATAATAAAAGCAGTTTTTAATTTTTTAAACACCATTTTAAGGTCAAAATTATTAGCCCCTTTAAGCTAATTTTTTTTTTCCCGATAGTCTACAGAACAAACCATCATTATACAATAAATTGCCTAATTACCCTAACCTGCCTAGTTAACCTAATTAACCTAGTTAAGCCTTTAAATGTCACTTTAAGCTGTATAGAAGTATCTTGAAAAATATCTAGTCAAATATTATTCACTGTCATCATGGCAAAGATAAAATAAATCAGTTATTAGAAATAAGTTATTAAAACTATTATGTTTAGAAATGTGTTTAAAAAAATCTTCTCTCCATTAAACAGAAAGTGGGGAAAAAAATAAACCGGGGGGGGGGGGGGGGGGGGGGGGGGGGGGGCTAATAATTCTGACTTCAACTGTATATTACTGTATACATGGTTTAAAGTTCAAATGTTGAATGTCTTCATTGTTCACATTCATTATTTGGGTAGAAGTATAGACAGTAGGGTTTAAAAAGACTTCTTTTGAAGTGTAAGTATGAACTCAAGATTTTTACTCAAGTAAAAGAGTAAATGCACTGATTTCAAAACTAATTAAAGTATAAAAGTAATGCAAGGAAAAAATACCATTAACGACAATATAGCTTAGTCTGTGCCACAGGGACTATTGTGCACTTCTCCACCTCCACTCTCACATACACGCTCATACACTACGGCCAATTTTATTTACCCAATTCACCTATAGTGCATGTCTTTGTACTGTGGGCGAAACCGGAGCACCCGAAGGAAACCCATGCGAACACGGAGAGAACATGCAAACTCCACACAGAAATGCCAACTGACCCAGCTGGACTCGAACCTGCGGCCATCTTGCTGTGAGGCGACAGTGCTAACCACTGAGCCACCATGCCCAACCCATCCTCTCTGCCTCCGCATATGCCAGCACCGCTGCAGTCAGCCAGCCCACCAGCTCACCCTCAAACTCCAGGAGGGGAGGTCTCTCTGTGGGTCTGCCTGTCAGCAATGCCATCAGTGTCGCCCAGCGTCATAACCTCCGGCCTCCGAGCTGTGGACTCTACCTCGGCCCTTCGACCCTAAGGTTCTGCGTTGGCTCTCTCCTGCCTCCCTCTTCTCCTCTCTCGTCTCCTCTGTGGGCCGTCAGCCCACCAGCTCCGCCAGACTTCCTCATCCCTCCGGCTCCACCATGGTCAGTTGTCGCCCTTACTACGTCTCTGTACTCCACTCCTCCGGCTGCGCCTCGTCCCTCTGTCCTGCCAGTTGCATTGACTTTCTCCTTCCTCCAGCTACACCTTGGTATAGAGGTCTGCATTCCCGCGGCTGTATCGCAGGAGCCACAATACCCAACCAGGTTTCTTGTGGAGTGGGAATAAATTTCCAAATAAACTGCGGTAGTGGTCGGGAACTACCTATATAGCGGTAGCAGGCAGCCTACCTATATAGCGCTCCTGCGAGAAAGCGCATGCGCTCCCGAGAGAGAGAGAGCGCGCATCCGTCGTAGTCCTGTGTGTGTCGCTTGCAATAGGTTGACTGAACTCTGTAGCATCCAGCTGGGTGTTTTTGGGAGGCCTATTTAATTGCTATACATTCTTACGTGGCCCAATATGTACCTGCTATGTGTATAGAAATAATGGTGATATGGGAAATGAAACACAATCGTTAGTTGGCAAATAAATCGAGTGGATATGTTTGTAAATCTGACTTTGAAAAAGTCAGTGCCTGACCAGCCACAAAGCTCACCGCACGTCACGCGGCACTCATGTCTCATCACAAAGGGGCAAACAAAACTGACATTTAGCCTACAGTCCTTGCACAACCTACATTTTTATCTGTTATCTCTCTCTCTCTTTTGGTACTACCTAATTTTAACGTGAGATTTTGAAAACCAGATCTAAATTTAGTGGGAATGGTTGGGTCGGGTAGAAAACCAGGTGGGTCGGGCAGTGGGTGAACAAAGACTGAATATACAGCGGGAGCGGTCGGGTGTGGTATAAAACAAGGTGGAAGCGGGATTAAAATTTCAGTCCCGCGCAGATCTCTATCTTGGTCCTCTGTCACTCCAGCTACGCCACAGGCTTCCGGACCCTCATCATCGCCTTGTGAGGGTGAGCCATCCACTCTACCTTTGTCCTCCTCATCATTACCCTCGCCCTACAGCTCTCCGTGTCCTCCTCGGGCTCTACTTTCATCAGCTGCGCCTCTCCCTGGAGTCGGCGGCCACTCCACCTCCATGTTTCCTCCCTCCCTCGACCACGCCCAGGGCCGTCCTTCTGGGTCATTTGGCCCCTGCTCCAGCTCCCTTCCTGGCTCCTCCCTCTGGTGTCTCCTCCCTGGTCTCATCCTCCACTCCACGTTTCCCAGCTCCTCTCTTGACTCTTGACTCCTAAGATTTCTAAGACCCCCCGGGGTGTCTCGTGTTTGTTTCAAGTGCGTATGTTTATGTCATGTGACCCCTTTGTTCTGTTTTTCAGTAGCCCCTTTCACACATACAGACCTTTCTGGAAAATTATCAGCAAATTTCCGGAAAGGTCTGTATGTGTGAACAGGCCCTTTTTGAAAATACCGGTAAATACATTCTGGCAATTTTTTCGGAAAGAGAAGTTGTAAGATTACCGGTAATTTGCCGGAATGCTACGCTGTCCGAACGCAGAAGGAAAATTGCCGGAAAGAGCGCGTTCACGTCTAGCTGACATGAGACGTCTACTTTAGCCAATCAGACCATTCAGCCGCATTCACATCCATGCTGTTTATGAAGATAAAAGCCTTTTAATATTTTTCCAGACACATTTAGCTGCTAGATGTTAGTCAGATAACGTTTCTATGTTCCTTCTTAATGCCAACTGTGTAAATAATTATTGATAAAATGCTTATGATAAACCGCTGTTCATTTACCTTCAAGCGCTGCTTCCTTCAGTTGTGTGACGTGTCGCACTTGCACGTGAAGCAGCCGGTGAGCACCAGCACACATACATATTATGTACATCTCGACATGCGAAAATGTTTCTCTATATGTTTTCATCGAAGTTGTTCACAATACTTATCCATCCACAGAGTCACGTTTTGAAATACAAGCGCAGCCGTTTATTTCAGGGTAATGATGTCAGAATTTAGCGTATTTTGGAATGGTTGTGTATGAATGGTCTTTTTCGGAAAAATTTCGTAACGTCCTTGCCTTTGTGAACAATGATTTTTTTTAAATTACCGGTAAAGTTGTTCTGGAAATTTTCTGGATATTTTCCGGTATCACTGTGTGAAAGGGGCTACTGTTTGTTAATGATCATGAGTTCCACCTGCTGTGTCACCCCTGTTTGTAATCTGTGTACTCGTGTCCTGTGCATTTATACCCCTGTTTTAGTTTAGTTTATTGTCCGGAATTGAAATGTCTGCCCTTCATGTTATGCCTGTATTACATGTTCGTGTAGTAAGTGTGTTTTTGTAAAATAAATGAGTGTTTTTGAGAGTCTCGAACATCTGTGGTGAGACACCGCTGTGACAGCTGTATATTTTTTTCCTCGGTTTCTGTTAAACTGGAAGAAGATTCTTTCAACACATTTCTAAACATAATAATTTTAATAACTAATTTCTAATAACTGATTTATTTGATCTTTGCCATGATGACAGTAAATAATAATTTATTAGATATTTTTCAAGACACTTCTATACAGCTTAAAGTGATTTTAAAGGCTTAACTATGTTAATTAATGTTAATTAGGTCAACTAGGCAAGTTAGGGTAATTAGGCAAGTCATTGTAAAACAATGAACAATGACAATCAAAAACAAATATTGCTTAAGGGGGCTAATAATATATATATATATTGTGCAGGTCTAAAAGAAACCTTGAAGCAGTCAAAGTCCTGCTTAGTCATAAATAATAAAACAATTCAATTGACCAATCAGCATCAACGGCCAGAACAGATATGACTTCCTAACACATAACATAACCTTTTTTTTTTCCACATTTACCGACAAGAGAAACACATTAGTGAATCAGATACCCAGAGGTGTACATCAGGGCTGCAGGAACAGTGAGTGGTTCATGCACGGCCCAAAGCAAGAAACTCCAGCTAAAGTTCAGTTCTGTCAGGCAGGCGTTGTTTCCGCCCGCCAGCCCTGATGTGTGTGCAGCGCTAATGAAGCTTTACACAAGCGTCCTAGAACACTACAGGGAAACACAGACACAAAGACAGCGAGAAACAGAAGACTGCACTGCAGAGTATCGCTGACTAGCTACATGTGCAAAAGCAGGATAAGAAGGTCTGTGTGTCATAAGATGAGAATGATCTAGAATATCTCATGCGTCACTGTGCTGAATCTAAATATCACGACTCATTAGCGGTAAACAAAGCTATTCCTGTAATGGCAAAGCTGAATCAAGTCTTCAATGGGAAACCATTCTAATAAGCTGATTTCTCATTGTTATCAATGGGTTTTTAATATTGCAGTGTGTTTCTTAATCTTTTTGGATATAATCTGATCTTTATTTTTTCTTTTGTTCTTAAATGAACATCCTCAAATAGTAGAGCATGGCGGTAATATTGAAAAGGTTGTGGGTTCAATTCCCCAAGAACGCAAGAACTGAGAAAATATGAACCATCAATGCAATCCAAATCAAATTGAAAAAAGTGTCTGCCAACTGCATAAATGGGTAATACTTTATAATAAATGTACACTATAAATCACCTACTAAGCATTAGCTAATAGTTAATTCATCATTTGTTAAGCATTAACTCTGCATTATTAAACATTAGTTTATAATTTATAATTAGTTTATAATTAGTTTATTAGTTTATAACTACAGCTACAAATGCTGTACACTGAAAAAAATGATTTTTGCAAAATGGTTGCAAACTATTTATATGGGGTGAATTTAAACAAACAAATTAAATTGAGTAATGTTCAACTTAATTTGTTTGTTTAAATTCAGCCCAAATAAATTGTCTACAACCACTTAATGTAAAAAAGCAAACCCAAGTAAACATCTTTGAATATTTTTTCAGTGTTTTCTTGACTTATAAGCACATGTATAATGTGCTTAATTATTGTGTTTTCATACTTTGTTAATGATACATTTTTGACTATTAAATTGAGTATTGTATAATTTACAAACCATCTGTATTTAAGAGTAGTAGATGGTTTTAAGAGAATTTAGAATGAGTAAGTAAATGATTAATAAACTATTCAAATGAACATTTATACACTCACCGGCCACTTTATTTTCCGAGTACCCGGTTGGACCCCCTTTTGTCTTTAGAACTGTCTTAATCCTTCATGGCATAGATTTAACAAGGTACTGGAAATATTCCTCAGAGATTTTGGGCCATATTGACATGATCGCATCACGCAGTTGCTGCAGATTTGTCGACTGCACATCCATGATGCGAATCTCCTGTTCCACCACATTTCAAAGGTGCACTATTGGATTAAGATCTTGTGACTGTGGAGGCCATTTGAGTACATTAAACTCATTGTCATGTTCAAGAAACCAGACTGACATGATTTGCGCTTTATAACATGGTGCGTTATCCTGCTGGAAATAGCCATCAGAAGATGTGTACACTGTGGTCATAAAGGGATGGACATGGTCAGCAACAATACTCAGGTAGGCTGTGGCATTGACACAATGCTCAATTGGTACTAATGGGCCCAAAGTGTGCCAAGAAAATATCCCCCACACCATTACACCACCACCACCAGCCTGAACCATTGATACAAGGCAGAATGGATCCATGGTTTCATGTTGTTGATGCCAAATTCTGACCCCACCATCTGAATGTCGCAGCAGAAATTGAGACTCATCATATCAGGCAACGTTTTTCCAATCTTCTATTGTTTAATTTTGGTGAGCCTGTGCAAATTGTAGCCTGAGTTTCCTGTTCTTAGTTGACAGGAGTGACACCTGGTGTGGTCTTCTGCTGCTGTAGCTCATCTGCCTTAATGTTGGACATATTGTGCATTCAGAGATGCTCTTCTGCATTCCTCGGTTGTAACAAGTGGTTATTTGAGTTACTGTTGCCTTTCTATTAGCTGGAACCAGTTTGGCCATTCTCCTCTGACCTCTGGCATCAACAAGACATTTGTGTCCACAGAGCTGCCGCTCACTGAGTATTTTTTCTTTTTCAGAGGATTCTCTGTAAACCCTAGAGGTGGCTGTACATGAAAATCCCAGTAGATCAGCAGTTTCTGAAATACTCAGACCAGCTCGTCTAGCACCAACAAGCATGCCACATTCAAAGTCACTTAAATCACCTTTCTTCCCCATTCTGATGCTCGGTTTGAACTGCAGCAGATCATCTTGACCATGTCTACATGCCTAAATCCATTGAATTGCTGCCATGTGATTGGCTAATTAGAATTTGCAAATTTGCACAGGTTGGACAGATGTACCTAATAAAGTGGCCATTGGGTGTATTTTTTTTTATTTGTGTTTTGCCCTGAATATATATATATATATATATATATATATATATATATATATATATATATATATATATATATATATATATATATATATATATATATATTTTTTTTTTTTTTTATTTATTTTTTTTTTTTTCATTAATTATATTGTATTAGCTTTTTCAAGAACAACCACAAAGAAACACACAAACACAACCACATACACACACACGCACAATACTCGGCACTGTCCCAGAAAAATCCCATACAATGAGTCAATGAGCAAAACAACAATGACAACATAGTTTAGCGGCTGACAACAGAAAATAGAATAAGGAAATAAAAATAAATAAATAAATAAATTAATTAATTAATTAAATCAGCCAGGAAATTAAAACTTGGCCACAAATGGGTCTTCCAAACAGACCATGACCCTAAGCATATTGCCAAATTAGTTAAAATGTGCTTTAAGGACAACATAGTGAATATTTTGGAGTGGCCATCACAAAGCCCTGAACTCAATCCTATAGAAAATTTGTGGGCAGTTGAAAAAGCTTGTGCGAGCAAGACAGCCAATGACTGTATATAATATGGACGACGCGACAGCGCCATTTTCCATTAAACGCTTTGAAGGAAAAATCGTCTCGTGACAGGCACAAACTGTCGCAAAAGACTGCTGAAATTGGAGCCAGGACATGCGCAGAAGGACTGCTTGATGGAGCCAGAGGAGGAGCTGTGGAATCGAACTTCCAACCAAACGCTTGTACATCAAATCAACCACGCCCCCCAAACTGCTCACTTGACCGCTGATGTCTGCACAATAACAAAGGCTCGCTAATGCTAATACGCTTTGTGTTTACATAGTAGCCTGCGTTTGCTGTTTTATCAACACAAATGGTTGTAATTACGTTAACAAAGGTGAGGTTTTATATAATGAAGATTTAATCGCGCCAGCTCCGGGCCGCAGCGCACATCACTTGCGGGCCGATCCGGCTCAGATGCGGCAGCGTCGGCTCGCTAGCGTCGGGCCGGTGCCTATGGACGTACTGCCCGAGTCAATCGAGTCGACGCTGCGGCATCCGAGCCGGATCGGCCCGCGAGTATTGTGCGCGAGTAGGTACAGCAGATGGAGTCGGGCCGAGGGCTCCGGCAGGCGAGAGTCTAGCCGGAACTGGCCCGAGTGTATTTTGCTATCTGGGTAGTTAAGCGTGTATCAGCAAACTGATAAAGCCCTGACCTTACCGAATAAACAGTGTTCCACCAGATCCTGTATGTCAGAAACTATAGTTTACTGTTTAGCAACTCATTTTATCATGGTAAAATAACACAGAAATCGAATAATAACACTTCAGTCTCCTGCCGAAGCTCCGACGTCTGCTTTGAGAAACTGTCAATCACAGCTGTCAATCACAATGACACGCCCAGCATTAAATTACTGCTCAAAACATACTCTTTACAAAAATGAAGATCTCCACCTGTATCAGCACGATAACCAGTGCCATAATTGACCAGAACCATCTTTCGGGACATTTTATTGCAAGAGTAATTATTTTTTTTATTTGGTCTCATGTCTCCTTCATTAACATGGAGGAGGCGGGCTTTATGACTTGTACTGCAGCCAGCCCCCAGGGGGCGATCTAACGGCCGAGACCTTCACTCAAAAGCAGGCGTGCGGCACACTTGAAGACAGCCTACAAATCTGACTCAGTTACACCAATTCTGTCAGGAGGAATGAGCCAAAATGCCTTCAAACTATTGTGAGAAGCTTGTGGAAGGATACCCAAAACATTTGACCAAAGTTATACAGTTTAAAAGCAAAGCTAAAAAATACCAAGGAAATGTATGTAAACGTTTGACTGTCTAGAAATTAATAAGACTCTCTCAAAAAAAAATTATCTCATTAGTCTGGCATTAAGCAAATGTAAATGATTTAGGTAATCCTAATGGACCTAAAATAGTAAACGTTTAGTATGATTTACCATCAGACATTTAAAAAAAAAATGGTTATGTTCCTTTTTTTATAGTGTATGTAAACTTCTGGTTTCAACTGTATAATTGTACTGTTTGATTCAGAGAGGAAGAGAATGTGAACTAATTGCTGATTTATTGGAACAATTGATGTCTTGTGATTCTATATTTGATACTGTAAATCTCTGACTAATATGCATCAATGAAGCAGAATTAAACTTAAAATAAGGTGTGACCAATACATCTTAACCAAAATCGTTGAATGGTAGTTTAAATGTAAACAAAACAAAAACAATATAGATGTATAGCCTCTAAATTACATCGGAGAAACATCGCTTTTACTAGTAGATGCATTGTAAAGTATGCTAGAAGTGAGTTTGACAGAAAAGATGAACAGTATAAGAGGTGAAGCGGTAAAAATGCATGTCAGTAACTGTCACACAACAATGATGTGCACTGCAGAAACACAGTCAGTCTTTAACAGAGGCTCTTACAGTCGTTCTGTTTTCTCGAAGCAGAAAACTGCCTGAGAAAAAGGTCATACGAAAAGTGCTGGAGGCAGCTGTGAATTTGTGACTCAAGGTCAACATCATCATTTAAACTAAATGGAAAATTACACTGCTTATAAATGCCTAAAAGTAAATAAAAGGATCAAGTAAGTCATTCCACCCATTCATCCATGCACCTACCTAACTACTGTAACTAACCATCCACCTACCCAACCATCCAACCAACCACCCACCCACGACCTACACACCTACCCATTTTAACATGCCATAACTGTAGGTGGCTTATATAGTTGCCAAGCAATGTCACAATATTCAGCCATTGTGCATTGAAAAGTGTGTGTACAGTATATTATGAGCTTCAAATGTGCCTCGATTAAATGCTTTTAAATTTTAAGTTTTATATGTTAAGTCTATATTTTACAATCTCAGGTGACATGATTTAAAGCTGCTAAATGTCAGACTGTTTCAAAATTGAAGGGAGAAATTGAATACAATAAAAGCATGTGAAGTTTGTGAACAAAAATGGATATCATACACTGTTACCATGATTTACAGAAGACATCTACTAAAATGGCATTCAGTGTACCAGTAGCTCACATACAATCTCTTTTAGGCATATTCAGAGTAAGAATATTTTAATAAAATATTAAAACACTCTCACTGTCACGATCGTGTTGTGTTCCATGTGTTTGTGTCATGTGATTCCCATGTGCTACATTCCATGTGCTAATAGGTGCGTTCGACTTCATGCAGCATAGCGCAGATCGATCAAAATCTGTCTTAAAGCGGTGCATGCTGGTTAGAAATTTTGTCTGGATTGATGCTGCGCCGATGCCATGTGCCTGTCACATGTGGCATCAAAGTACTCCGAGATCAGACAACTGATTCAGCTGGTGCATCGTCTGAAGAGTGACTACTAGAGCTGCGATGACGACACCGATATTACACGATTGGCTGTCTCTCCTATTCAGACACACAATGAGTCCAGTCTGCGCTGCGGTCAGCTTTCTCCACCAATTACAGCATTCAGTTTAGTTAAAACAAAATAATGAAAAACAATCTGTGTGCTTTTTATTTATTATACATGATGTCATTTTCTGACAATTTAATTATAAAGATGATATACTTACAGTATATGTGGTGGCGACTATTTGCTAAGAGGAAAATATAGAGTTGTCTAAGCAATATGTGATTTTTTACAAAGAAGAGGCACCTTTAAGGTATGTGCCATTTATTAAATGTTCTTTGAATGGAGCCATGAGGTCGGAAAATATGGGTGAAGCAGGGTGATTAACATTGTAAATACAGATTAATTATATTAAGATGTCGCTAACATTTAACACCAGGTGGAAAATAACTGTTTATAGAATATTTATTATTCTTATTAAATACCCATGAGTCACTTGTGACTCAATTTATATATTTTATATACTTTATTTTAATTTTTGAACAAAACATTTCCTTTCTATTGAAAATAAATGTATTTCCAATCTGATGTGTAATGGGAGAAAAAAGGTGAATGAGTTTATCAGTCGCTGGATTCGAACCGGGTTCATGATCGATTGCCTCAAAACATGATGCCATGCGCTTTACGAGCTACGCCACTCACACTTGCTGTCTAATGCGCTCTTTAGTAATGTTGTCTCTGACGATCAAACGATTCCAATGAGGTGCACTATTTGCACTTGGTCTAAATAGACACTCAAAAATCTGCTTTTTTTTCCCCTCGCAGGGGCCCCAAGTGCGCACGGGCCCCTGGGCTTGTGCCCCAATGCCCATTGGTTAATCCGGCCCTGATATTACCCTCTTGTTTCCCCTTATTTCTCTCATGCGTTTGTTATATATTTAATTCATAATTACCTTATTGTTTAAAAATGAACTATAGTTTGTAGAGACTGTATTCTGTAAATATTTTGTTGTTATAAATAAAAAAATAAAAAAATAATGATGACGCCATGTGATCGGTCATTATGACTGCCGCAACTTTGAGCCCCGAAGTGTCCGGCTTGACGGCTCCGTTTTCAACTCTGCACCCGCCTGCGCTCGGCTAATCTCGTTGATCACGGATTATGTTTTGTCATGTGATTTCTTTGTTCTGTTTTCCCGCCATTTGTTAATGTTTATTAGTTCCACCTGTGTCTCACCCCTGTCTGTTATGAGTTCAATCATGTCGCCTATTTATACCCTTGAGTTTGTTTAGTTATTTTTGCAGTAATGTATTGTCACCCTTCTTTGGCCTGCGTGCATGCGTGTGTGTTCCAGTTCCTGATGTAGCTGTTGTAAATAAATATACAGTTGTTTAAGTCAGAATTATTAACCCCCCTTGTATTTTTGATGTTTAAAAGAGCAAGGAAATTTTCACAGTATGTCTGATAATGTTTTTTCTTCTGGAGACAGTCTTATTTGTTTTATTTTAGCTAGAATAAAACCAGTTATTCATTTTTTAAAAACAATTTTAAGGTCAAAATTTTTAGCCCCTTTAAGCTATTTTTTTTTTCAATAGTCTACAGAACAAACCATTGTTATACAATAACTTGCCTAATTACCCTAACCTGCCTAGTTAACCTAATTAACCTAGTTAAGCCTTTAAATGTCACTTTAAGCTGTATAGAAGTGTCTTGAAAAATATCTAGTAAAATATTATTTACTGTCATCATGTCAAAGATAAAATAAATTAGTTATTAGAAATGAGTTATTAAAACTATTATGTTTAGAAATGTGTTGAGAAAATCTTCTCTCCGTTAAACAGAAATTGGGGAAAAAAATAAACAGATGGGCCAATAATTCAGGGGGGCTAACAATTCTGACTTCAACTATATATGCGTTTTGATAAACCTCCTTTCACAAGCTTTACACAAGAGTACAACTGTGACACTTACAGAGGGGCCCTAAAATACACTATTGTTGTTTTTATGCTGATTAAAAGCAACAACAGTTGTTATAAAATAGTAAATAGCAAATGATCATTATATATTACCTGTATCCAAAATAAAGCTTATACTTACATGATATATTTATGTGTCCTATGTATATATGACTGTATATCGTCACTGGTGGGACAATAAGGCACTAGGCCTGCGACCTCAGTGCGACCCACCAGTGACGATATACAGCCATATCGCACTACAACAAGTGTGATATTGTGTTTATACAACAGTTCGATGGCATAATCGTGTATATAAAAAAGAAAATCCAACACGGAGAGTCTAAAAACATTTTGTATGAGGAACTGCTTTCTTCCGCCAATCATTCACATCTGCAGCTGATGTCAGAACAGTAGAAACCATTTCACCAACGTCACTTTAGAGCTAGTACTTGAATGATTCTCTAGCATAATGTCTAAAATGATGACAAAACAGGTGATTTTGCTGACATTTTAAGAATATAAGGATGAACAGCATGAAATGACATCAGTCTACAGAGATGTTCCAGTATTTCTCTGTTGCAACTGAGATATCACAAAAATGAACCACAAAAAAGCCAAAGCAAAGCAAACACTGCCAGAAACACTACTAGTGTATGGTATAAAAAAGCCTCAATAGAAAATTATGTTGTCCAACAGCTGCAATATTTGTCAAACTGTAGTGAGTTTATTGATCTGCTGTCACTCTATGTGGGTGGAGTAATACACAAGAGTGAGGAGGCCGTACGAGTGCTGGTATTGCAGAATATCGCACGGCTATCAGTCAGATTCAGGATCAGACAGAACTGTATAAATGTATTTATTTCAGAGAATGTTTATTTATATTGATCATTTAAATATTTATATCTAATACAAACAATATATCAATGTACAATGCATTTGTTTAAAGTATTAAAATAATTCCTGAATGATCACATGTACAAATTACATTTAAAAATACATGAAACTAAAACACTTTTACCTTTAAATTGCACTAACATTTTACAGTATTTGCTATTTTACCATCTTTTTGATCAAATCAATGCAGCCTAGTGAGCACAAGATTACAAAAAGTATAACCACAAACTATGTTTAACAGTAAATAAATAAAAACAAAAATACTGATTTAGATATCAGTTCTATCCTTCCATCAACCTTTTTGCCCTTAATTGATCCACCATTTAATTGGATTTTACAAAACTGTTTGGTGATGAACACTTTTAATCACTTGATCTCTGATATGTGTTGATATTTAAAGTCATCAGTGTGGGTGGTAATACTAAAACACTAAACCTACACTAAAAGACAAATTTATCTTGACACATTTTTCATTCTCTGTCCATATTTGATTACACTTCACTTTAAAGTGTTCATAACCACATCACAGATGCCTACTGCAGGCATCCCAACCAACAAGAGACACGATTCTAAATTTAGCCCGTCGATGACTATTGAAATAATTTTCCTTTATGAAATTCAATCAAGCTGGCTAGTGTTTCCTACAGCCCTCTAGACTAATTCTTCTAATGTTTCAGGTCCTCCATTTACAATGCAGTGGATAATAGCAAGCACTCAAAGGTGAGAGTGAGAATGTGATCATCATTGTTCACTCTCAGATTCTGGACACTTTTGTCAAAGATAAATCTCAGATGAAAATCGCACAGTGGATGGCTTTATAACCATTTCGAATAACCTTGTCAGATCATGTTTTTTGTTGTTGTTGTTTTTAAAGCCTTTCCATGATATTGGACTTTCTTCACGCTGTAAAAAATATCTGTACATTTTTTTTTTTTACTTATTTAGGCGTTTGAATTGCATTACGAGGCCTTGATCATTCCTCCAAAAGCTTTTGATGATGATTTTTTTTTTTATTTACTTTTTATTGACATTTTTAATAGTTTGAAGTGAAATATTGTCTTGGTTGGTGTTGTAAATTACAGTACAAAAACATGGTAGTAAGCATGGTAGATGCTGGTATATTTTCTGTTATTTTACAAACTTAGCTCTCTATACACTACTTGACAAAATGTCTTGTCACCTATCCAAGCTTTAGGAACAACAATAAATAACTTGACTCCTGTTTGATCATGTGGTATTAGAAGTGGCTGATATGAAAGGCAAAGGCCTCTAGTTTACGCTTATTTTACCAAAATAAAATATTATCATGCCTTGATTTTTATTATTTAATCAGGATAGTAAGGTCTAACTTTGCTTAGACAAAAGTCTTGTCACTTAACAGAAATAATGTACAGTATAGAATATAAAGTCATGGTGCAGTGGAAAAAGAATGAATATTGTGTATGACTCCCATGAGCTTGGAAGACTGCATCCATACATCTCTGCAATGGCTCATATCACTTATTAAACAAGTCACCTGGAATGGCAAAGAAAGCGTTCTTGCAGGACTCCAGAGTTCATCAAGACTCTTTAGATTCATCTTCAATGACTCCTCCTTCATCTTATCCCAGACATGCTCAATAATGTTCATGTCTGGTGACTGGGCTGGCCAATCCAGGAGCACATTGACCTTCTTTGCTTTCAGGAACTTTGATGTGGAGGCTGAAGTGTGAGATAGAGCGCTATCCTGCTGAAGAATTCACCCTCTCCTGTGGTTTGTAATGTAATTGGCAGCACAAATGTCTTGATACCTCAGGCTGTTGATGTTGCCATCCACTCTGCAGATCTCTCACACACCCCCATACTGAATGTAACCCCAAACTATGATTTTTCATACACCAAACTTGACTGATTTCTGTGAGAATCTTGGGTTCATGCAGGTTCCAATAGGTCTTCTGGAGTATTTGTGATGATTGGGATGCAGTTCAACAGATGATTCAACAGAAAAATCGACCTTCTGCCACTTTTCCAAATGATCAACTAGAAGTCAAGTTATTATTTGTTGCTCTTACAACTAGGATTGACGACAAGACTTTTGTCATTGCAAAGTTTAATTTTCAACATCAAAAGTGGACTGAGCCGAGATAAAACTCCCACAATTCAATTCACAACAGTAACTATACAGAAAACACATGGGAATCACAAAATACGGAACCTGTTATTTAACAGATATTTTTTACAGTACATCCTATCAAACAGCAGTAATTTCAAGAGTTCACACTTAGCTGATGATTAATAGTAAAGCTTGTTTGGCATGCTGTCCCGGGAGAGAGCCCTGAGCTCATGAGATCCTCGAGCCCGGGGCTCCCTCCCGTTGCAAGGCGAGAGGGGAGATCGAGCTCAGGTAGATCTCGAGAACTCCCCCATCGTAGTGATTGAAGTGCAGATAGTAGTTCTCTTTAACGAGATAGGTACTAGGTAGTGAGCAAGTCTATAGTGTTGATTAATAAATAACTTAGGTTGCATGTTTTTAATCGGTGGGAGGAAACCGGAGGACCCGGGGAAAACCCACGTGAGCACGGGGAGAACATGCAAACTCCGCACAGAAAATGCCCGCTGGTTTGGTAAAGCCTAGAACCATTGACATTCTTGCTGTGAGGCAACAGCGCTAAGCGCTGGGCCACCGTGTCACCCATCTAGAAGAGAGGAGGAGTAGGGGTGGAAGGGGGGATTCTTCAAAGCGAAGATAGGAGTGATATGAAACCCGGGGTATTTATAGTAGCTTGGGGATCATCTGATTGGTGCGAGGTGATTTGGATAATGTGGGGTCCAGCCGCTAGCAATCATAAGCACGTGATCCTCTCGAAATTAGTTTATAAATAAACTTCACAAAGTAAAAATTTTCATTATGCTGAAGAGAACCATGGTAACACTTTGGTCCAAACACAAAAGCAACATTTGCAATGGTTTTATTCACATTTATTCATATGTTTGACACTATTTCTTTAATCGATTCAATCAGTTTTATTTAATATAGCTGTCCATTAAACTGTAATTGACAGTGGGATTAGACATTAAACATCTCTGTCCATTATAACTGACAATAGAATTAGGCGTTACACATGTCTGTCCATTATAATTGACAGTGGACTTAGACGTTTAATGTCTATCAATTTTAATCATCAGTGGGTTCTAATCATGTGCAGTCTATAAAACAAAGAACTCAAAAGGTAAATGTTCTAATTTTCAAGTTATGCCGACTTCAGACTGTACGATTTTCAAAGTAGTCGCGTCACAGATGTTTTCACACTGCATGACTATCTGGGGTAGCATTCAGTCACTGCTGTGTTTACACTGCAAGATGGATCGACTGCAAGAATGATTCACACTGCATGACTTTACAATAGGAGAATCGCTCACAACTTTCTCTCCGTTCGCAAACTACTTCTCACAACCTAACACACACGCGTTAAGTGACATGGAAACAACGCGAGGTCACATAGTATATCTTTTGTTATTAACTACATAATGAGAAAGAAGCCTTCAGTGGGGTAGAAATTGTACTTATTTTGCTCATCTGGGTTTTGAAGGGAATTAGCAATTTCTCTTCAACCCTTTTTTTCTATTTTGACCCGGTTGTGGTATTGCTCAGATGACACGTCAAACTCCTGGTGTGCTCCTGCCAAATTTCAACTAGCTTTTTCTCCATTTCTTGGGTCCAAATAGACCAAAAAGAAGCCCTTTATTCTCCGTCAACCTCCCACTGGCCTGCAGATACCAGATAGTGCAGATAGTGGATGCTGCCCTCTCATTGGCTGTAGGATTTTTCTTAGATCGCGTCTTTCATAGTTCACACTGTGTGATTGTTACTCACGTGAACGAGCACCGATTTGCCTGTGATTTCTGGCATTTGTCTGTGATTTCTCAAAACCTGTCGCCGAGTCAAAATCGAGGCTAAAATCATGCAGTCTGAACTCGGCATTACCTTCAGAAGAAACTTCAAGTAAAGTAGCACATCAACAATTTGTATTACTTTGTTTTTGGGATGATGCTTGATCTGATGTCCACTGAAACGGACAATTAAATCTATTAAGAATGTGTATTATTTTATTTAGTTTCATTTATGGAAGCCTTAACAACAGAGAGAATGCACTTCTGCATTTTTCTAAACTATTAATCATGTCTGAAGGAGATAAAGTATCAGCAGAGCAATATTAAAGAACTTTTTCTACAAATGCTAAGAATAAGTGGTAGACGGGAGGTTTCAGGTGAGATCAGAGTCAAAAGTAACCTTCAGGAAAATGCAGAGTGCCACTCGCTGTGGAAAACTCACGAGACGAAGATCTGTGCTGACAGACGGAGCGGATGTGAAGGAGTTGCCCTTGAGATAGTGTTTTACCTGCCCAGACCCCATCTCTTTCTGCTCTTCATGTCACTCCGGCTCCTCTAAATCCATCTTTTGCTTCAGGCTTCATCAACAGCATCTGTCTTTGCACATCATGCGCAGCTCTGTAGAAATACAAACACAGATTTCAGGGACAGAATTGATGTATTCCATTAAGGATCAATATTTGGGTCCCAATGATGATTTCAAGAGGCATTTTTTATCTTTGCAAAAGCAATTTTAGCACTTGACATTTAATTGCATTTGTGTTGTCTTTTATGCCAGATTAACACGCTTTTGAAAACCGACGTTTCATCATCATCATTAATGTTGAACAATTGAATACATCAAATAATTCAAATCATTCTCAAAATGATTTTCCATTCTCAAAATGATTTAATATTAAAAATATCCACCGGTCCCAAACCTCTTTTAGTTTCTTTCTTTTGTCGAACCAAAAAGAAGATATTTTGAAGAATGTTGGCTACTGGTAGCCATTGACTTCCATATAATTTTTTACCCAGTAATTATTCCATTAAGAATCAATATTTGCCTTCGAATGATGATTTCAAGAGGCATTTTTCATCTTTGCAAAAGCAATTTTAATTTTTAATTTCATTGGTGCTGTCTTTTATGTCAGATTATAGAATATTTTGAGAAACAATGTTTCATCAGGATCATTAATGATGAGCAGTTAAATGCATTAAAAAATGTTTAATGTCTGAGCCATTGGCGTAGTGGTTAGTGCGTTGACACATGCACTTCGGTGCTCACGGCGACCCAAGTTTGATTTCCGCCTCGAGGTCCTATGCTGATCCTTCCCCTCTCTCTGCTCCCTACACTTTCCTGTCAATACTCTCTATTGTCCTGTCCATTAAAGGTGAAAACCTCGAAAAAAATTATTATAAAAAAAAAATGTTTAATCAATCTCAAAATTTAACTGCATTTGGGTCTTTTAGATTATCTTTTTCAGATTATACAATATTTTGAGAAACAATGTTTCATCACGATTATAATTTTAAGCAATTGAATATATTTAAAAGTGTTTAAACATTCTCAAAATGATTTCCCCCAGATTTAATATATAAAAATATCCTCCTGTTCCAAACTTGTCCTCTTTCTTTTGTAAAACCAAATAAAAGGTGTTTTGAAGAATGTTGGCTAGCTATTGACTTCAGTAGTCCAATATTTATTCCATTAAGG
This sequence comes from Danio kyathit, assembly GCA_903798195.1. Lineage (NCBI taxonomy): Eukaryota > Metazoa > Chordata > Actinopteri > Cypriniformes > Danionidae > Danio > Danio kyathit. Next base: position 46,203,254 of record LR812531.1, on the reverse strand, counting down.
CCAATAATTATTTTTTTTTAGCCCAATAATTATTCCACTAAGGATTAATATTACGATGATTTCAAGAGGCATTTTCACCTTTGTAAAAGCAATTTTAAATGCATCCGTGCTTTTTTATGTTAGACAGAAGAATATTTTGAGACATATACACTACCAGTAAAAAGTTTAGCGTCAGGAGGATTTTTAAATGTTTTAAAACAAGCTTCCCCTGCTCACCAAGGCTGCATTTATTTCATCAAAAATGCAGTACAAATTGTAAAAATGTGAAATGTTATTGTGCTATAAAATAACTGTTCAAAAGTAGTTTATAATTTAATGTAATAATTTATACCAGTGATGTTAAATATGAATTTTCAGCTTCATTACTCCAGTCTTGAGTCACATGATCCTTCAGAAATTACTCTAATATTAATTATTATTATTATTATTATTATTATTATTATTATTATTATTATTATTATTATTATTATTAATGGTAGTAATAATAAAAGCAGTAATGACTGGAGTAATAATTTCATTTGAAACTACATTAAATAAGTAATAAATAAATATTTAATAAATAAATATTTAACAATTTATTTATTTATTTTTTTTACATTTTATAAATACTGTCTTGATGAACAGAATCATTTTATGTAAATTATTAAATAAAATGAATTTTAAAAAAATGACCCCGAACTTTTGACCGGTAGTGTATTTTCATCACAATTATTAACGCTGAGTAACTGAATATATTAAAAATGTCCTTTTATCTACACTGACAAAACATGAATTATCATATTGCTTCGTAAGTGCCCTATTAAATGTATCCATGTTGACATTGTTTGAAAGTTGCTAAATTATCATATTTAATTATCATATTGTTATATATTGTGTGCATCTTAGTAGAATAAAGAAATTAATTTTACAAGGGGCATTATTTTCTCCTTTAATATATTATTAAATCTATCCGTGTTGTTCGTTGTGTCAAATAATATCCAATATTATTGAAAGTTATTGCGCTTAACTTTTTAATTATAGTTTCAATAGTTCACACTTAGCTATTGCTTGATGCTAATTGCAGGTTTGGCATGCTGTCTCGGGGGGATACTTGACTCAGAGATACTTGAACCCAGGGCTTCCGCCTGATCATATAGAATAGAAGCGGGTCTGAGATCAGGTAGGTCTTCAAAAACAAAGATAAGGGAGGTAAGACAAACTGGGCTATTTATTGGAGGCTTGGATTTATCTGATTGGTTTATCGATGATTGATGACGCAGGACCAGCCGCAATCAATCATAGCATGCGATCCTCTCGAAACTACAGATACATTTTAATGATGGCTTTAGAAAGTTGCTTAAGCCTTTGCAGGTGGTTGCTAGGGTAAGCACGGCGATTTCTCGGGTGTAATCTGGGTATTTCTTTGGGTGTTTTAGTGTATTTAATTTGTCAGTGTTCTAAGTAGAAAAGCTTAGCTCAAATAGAAAATATTTTTTTATCCTACTGGCAGATTATTAAGCAAAAAAATATATAATTTAATATTAAAACCTTCATTAGAAGCTAACAGTATGTTCACACAGCATGCATTTTTGCTTTCTAAATGAGCATCACAGAAAGAAACAAATGAAAGGCTCAAGAAATCGGAACTATTTTTACCAGAACACTTTTCTTAAAAACACTCATTATTTTCTAGAAATGTATTGTTGAATGCTTGTGAATTTGTTCCTAAAGCAGTGCTTTAATGGCTGTAGCGGTGACGCTTTAAAGCGGATGAATTTAGACACACAACTTCTCAAAGAGGATTTAAAGACTTCTCAACCAGGATTTTAGCATGCTGACAGTTCAACAGCACACTGTCAGGACGCTAAAAATCAAGAATGAAAAGTCTTTAAATTCATCCCCTTCATTTTTAATACTACGGCTAAAAATGACAACACAAAAAAATAGAGTAAAATTCAGTAATTGACCATAAATAAGGTAGAAACGCGTTCATTGGTAAATATTTACAGAGAAATGACAGACTGAATTAAAGATCACACTTTACATTACAATTTCATTACTTAGTGTTACTTAAAGAGCCCATATTATTCATTATAAAAGGTCATATTTTGGTTTTGAGGGTCTCCAACAACTGGCTGATATGCATGCAGGGTCAAAAAACACATTCTTTGTCTTATAATATGCATTTATTTTTACCTAATTATTCCAATGACTCCCATATGATTCGCTCAGCGATTCATTTGTTCCCAAACCCCTCATTTGCATAAGGCTAATCTATGCTGATTGGCTCGATGACTCTGTCTGTGAGTGATGAGTCTGTTGTGATTGGTCGACTTGGTTCAGCATGAGACAGAGAGAAACGCCCACCATGGTTATGAAGTAGCACAGTGCCCAATGCAGGAATGCAATAAAGCAATGCCTAACCCCATGTAATAACAACGACACACATTCAGTATTAATCCACACAGTGGCAAAAGTTGAACTATTTTGAAAGTTGATCGCGCCACGTGTGTGTAGGAATGGTTCAGAAACTCATTTAAATCACTAAAGGAAGAAGCACACGTCAGGTTTTCAACTTGGTTTTGGATGCAATATGTGAACAGCCTATGAAGGTTTAACCTGAGAGATACAGTACAAGCACTGATCTATAATAGATAGGTAATTACAAGCCGCGCGGAGCAATTACAAGTTACAACACACAATTAAACACATATTTTGCAAACTACACAAAACAAAGCAATTTTAATTACACTTAAATGTTATGATGCGGAGGAAGAAGAAACAGGTCAATATGAAGTGTAACAGTTACTGACAAAGTCCCTGTCAAAGTCTGACAAAGTCTCATACGTAATAGTCTCTGCTGCTCCTTTAATAACAACGGCCCGCGTTGCAGTGTAGGTAATTGTATCAAAAATCGGAAAAATGACAGGCAACAACAAACACAGCACTAGGTTGGCTATTCTGTGGTATTGTTGTGTAAATTAACTTTAACCTTTTATCCCCCGCAGCCAAATCTCCATCTGACAGAGATTGTCATCTTCGTGTCATGATCAATCACGTGATCCACCGCGCTCCGCTAGTGTCTGAAGGGAAAGGCACATTCACGTTTTATCCAGCACTTCAGATTTGGTGATATACCAGATCGACGTTGATGCATTCAGGCAAAAGATCCAAACCCAACACGATTCATTTATTCGACTCTGAGCTGACTATTTTGAATCAATAGATTTAAACACTGTGCACTTTCAGATTTTAACCTCAGCTGGATGTTTATTCACTTATATTTTCAAAAAACCATAATAGGGGCTCTTTAATGTTTCAACTAACATGAAGTACGTAATAATGAACAATACTTGTACAGCATTATTGATCATAGTTCAACATTTAATAATGCATTATTAAAATCCAAATCCATGCTTAACATTAATTAATGCACTAGGTTAACATGCACTAGCAATCCATGACATTATTTTCAATAACCAATGTTAATAAAGATTAACAAATGATGTAATAAATGTAGTTTTCATAGTTTGTTCATTTAAGTAAAATACATTAACTTGTGCTTCCCAACCCTGTTCCTGAAGGCACACCAACAGTACACATTTCCAACCTCTCCTTAATCAAACACACCTGAATCAACTCAGCAGAACATAAGAAGTATGAAATTAGTTTTGTGCCAAATAAAAAGCACAAAACTATTCCAAAAACGAACACAAATGTACATTAACAAATAAAAAAATACTCTAAAAATACAAAATAATCAACCAAATGGCAAAACAATGTGTGTTTTATCATTAATGTTCTTAAATATAAGTTACTCTGTTTACCATTCGTGTGGGCTAAAGTTACTTACAGATTCGCAGTTAAAAAATGCACACTCTTAGGCTGATCTTGCGTTCTCGTGTATTGTCATCATCAACTGCCAAAGTTCAGTTCCAAAACTTAAGAATGGAGGACGCATCGAGGAAGCATCCATTCAGACTTGAGCGCAAAACTCGCTCGAGAAGTCCCAGAGGTCATTACGGCTGAATAAAGAAGGTGTGAAGCGCCATTAAAAATGCGTGAAATTCATGTGACCATCAGTAAGAATCAGGGAAGAACACAGCATCTCATTTCTCACAGACGCGTTATCTGTTCTCACGGTCTTCAGAGATAACTTGGCAAGACCGGTCTCCACAAGAACGTGTGTCCGTTCTCTGCATTCTTGGAATTGAGAAACAGCCTTACTCTTCTTCTTCGATGTGCACAACACATTACTTCCAGTTCATTGAGATGCCAATCAAAATCCCCCGAGCCAATAAGCACGAATCGCAGGTAAGCCCACCCCCAAGAGAGCTTTGTGTCAGAATTGCAAAAGTAAATTTGAGAAACGTAAACGAAAACTCTGGCAGCGCAATCAAAACCGTGTTTATTGAAAGCAAAGCAGAAAGTGAACCCAACTAATAAAACATTGTTTTTGAAGACAGTGTTTATTTTTTTGCCATTTGGTTGATTGTTTTGTATTTTACAAGTGTTTTTTAAGTTCTTAATGTATATTTGTGTTCATTTTTGAAAACATTTTGTGCATTTTATTCGGCGCAAAACAAATTCTACAAAGAAGAGACTTCAAAACCTGAAGTAATGAGTCAGATATGGGAGACATCCAAACTGTTGGTGTGCCTCCAGGAACAGAGTTGGGAAACACTGTATTGAAACACTGTACTCACACTATGCTATCTGAACCGTGCCCAGGCCCGTTTCCCGGATCGTTTTAGAAGTGTGAGTGCTCTGAATCAGGCTCAGGCATGGTTCACTTGGCCGGCCCTGGCCTGGTTGGAAGAGGTGTGCCAGAGCACGGTTCACTTGGGCTTTGGCGCGGTACGCTTGCAGTGTGAGTGCAAAACGTGCCTGAGCCCGAAACTGAAAGACGTGACTTTTAACAGGGACTGTTTGATATGGATTAATTAATTATTCTTACTGTTCAATGAGCGCAAACTGTCGTAGTTTATTAAAGACGCAAACCCCTCACTGCACGACAGCTGCGCCTTCAGCAAACCTCCTAATTCCTGCAGCACGAGGACTTTATGATTGTTTATGAGCGTTAAAAGTGGCTGATCTGTTTGGCGAAATATTTGACTGCTGGGGATGCTCCGATCGATCGGCCAGAGATCGGTATCGGCCGATAATCACATTTTATGACTTGTTCGGTACTCGCCAATCTGGCCAATCTCATGAACTGATCACAGGTGTCTGTTTACGAGTTTATATGCAGAGGAACCAGACATGCTAGTTGGAGAGCAAAATATTGGAATGGTCTTAGACCTTTTTACATATATAAGAACTGAGAGTTCTGTGTTTTTGACATTTTTACAAGTTCCCTAAAACCTGGCTGAAATGCAATTAAAAATGAAAAAAAAAATGTTTAATTTAATATTTCATAATATACCTTTTTGTAATATACTTACTGCAATAAACAAATATATATATTTATAGATGTGCATTTTAACATCTTATGCATCAAATAAATAATTTTTCTTGATTGAGACATGTCGAATTCTTTTTCCATCATTTGCAATGTTTCCAAATTGCTTTGTTAGTTGTTTTTCTTACCATTTTTTTTGTATCTGTTTTATCTATTATTTTCTGTAAAGTTGCTTCTGACCATGACATGTCCACACTAAATGGTTATAAGAGACATGTTTGAGGGATTATATGCAACATTCTTCATTTATTATCTGAGGTGTAAGGCAAGATCTCCACTTAATTATCATACTTAAGGGGAAAATGTGCTTCATGTATTATAAAGCTTGAAGCATCAGAATCGGTACTCAGTATTGGCCGATCACCATCACAAAGAATCGGTACTTGGTATTGGCTGCAAAAATCCTGATCGGAGCATCCCTATTGACTGCGTGTCACCGCATATCAAACGACTTAAACGATATAACTAAAGAAATCTCCACTGTGCTGAGTGAGAGCGCTTACTGAACAGCGCATCATCGATGACCTAAGCATGCCCAGGCCCGAATGTAATGTGAGTGCGGGCTGTCAGGGGAGACAGGAGGGGGGAAAATCGTGCTTTGGCCCAGTTCAAGACAACTGTACATAGTGTGAGTACGCCCTAACTAATACAACCTTATATTGTATTATATTATATTATAACCGTATTTTTCGAGTGTTTTTTTAATTTGTTAATGTGTATTTTTGTTCGCTTTTATTGGCACAAAACTAATTTCATAAAGAAGAGACTCCAAAACCTGAAGTTAATGAGTCAGATATGGGAGACATCAAACTGTTGGTGTGCCTCCAGGAACAGGGTTGGGAAACACTGCTTTAGCTAACATTAACTAATACAATCTTATTGTAAATTGTCACAGAATTAAAGTACTACACTGATTTTTAATTTCTTCAAAACATTTGCCAATAATAGTTTAACTTTTATCCTGCCCAATGCATTGTTGGTACCATCAGACCACTGAAAGCTGATCCATGCACAGTGATTTGAATCATCTTTGCTCACCCGAGTGAGATGTGGGTGGTGAGAACAGAGAGGTGTAGTTGCTGTATGCGTTTATGGTTGCTACAGAATGACAAATCAACTAAATGAAATGAACAACTTCCTAGCAACCAGTCTCCAATTTAAGATCCCATGTAACCATCAGAGATTTGTATTTCTCATCTATACGATGTAGAAGATGATGGTGGTTGCCAGATTTTGATCAAAACAGACAGCGGTGTCATGTTGTGTGACGCTGGCATGCTGGTAGACTCAAAGTATTTTTTCTGCCAAACTTGTTGCTATGATACCTTTCTGAATATGGCTGCTAATAGAGCTACTTTTGACCCATAGCTAAAGTGTTACTTCATTGATATGAATAGTAAGTTTTACTACAGTGAGTCTCTGACGCTTGCTGGTAAATTTCTCTTGGAACAGTGTGACACACTATAATAATAATAATAATAATAATAATAATAATAATAATAATAATAATAATAATAATAATAATAATAATAATGTAACAGTATATAATATAATAAAAATATAATCATTCATTTGTTTTTCTTCGGCTTAGTCCCTTGTTTATCAGGGGTTCACAGCAGAATGAACTGGCAACTATTCTGGCATATGTTTTACGCAGCGGATGCCTCTCCAGACGCAACCCAGTGCTGGGAATCACCAATACTGTTTTGATCTCCAACAATCTAACTACACACACACACCACACTAACAACTCCCAGCATGCACCTCGCACACACCGGTTCCTGTTTCCCACTGATTGCATACAGCCGGAAGATTATTATGGACTGATTACAAGGACTATTTGTCGCACAAATACTTCTGGGCTGAGTCTTGCTCACTGTTATTGTAGCATTACAAAGCGATAATCCTATCTGTTCATTCCGTGTTTAATTCTTGCCTGGTTTTTCCGTTATTGATTCTTTGCTGCCTGTACCAACTACTCTGCTGTTTTTGACTAAGATATTGGATTACCTGTATGCTACTGTTTGCTACATGCTGTATGCTACTGTATGCTACAATTGACCATTGCCTGCACGACTACTCTTTGAATAAACTGCATGTGGATACTCATCTCCGGGTTGTGCGGTGGCACAGTGTGTAGCAATGTCACATGACAGCAAGAAGGTCGAAAAATGAATGAATGAATGAATGAATGAATGAATGGATCCTCATCTCTGTTGTCAGCATCACGTTACACATACACTCTCACATTGTCGGCAGCTAGCTCTCTGCAACTCTCAAATGGTCGCCCACTGAAGCTAAGCAGGGCTGCGCCTGGTCAGTACCTGGATGGGAGACCACATGGGAAAGGCCAGCTGGGGGCGCACAACCTGCGGTCTGTGTGGGTCCTAATGATCCAGTATAGTGACGGGGACTATATACTGCTCAGTGAGTGCCGTCTTTCGGATGAGACGTTAAACCGAGGTCCTGACTCTCTGTGGTCATTAAAAATCCCAGGATGTCCTTCGAAAAAGAGTAGGGGTTTAACCCAAATCTGCCCACTGGCCTCTGTCCATCATGGCCTCCGAACCCTCCCCATATCATAATTGGCTTTATCACTCTGTCTCCTCTCCACCAATCAGCTGGTGTGTGGTGTGGCGCAAAATGGCTGCCGTCGCGTCATCCAGGTAGATGCTGCACACTGGTGGTGGATGAGGAGATTCCCCCCAATATGTAAAGCGATTTGAGTGCCCAGAAAAGTGCTATATAAATGTAAGGAATTAATTATTATTGTGGGGGAAACCTGATATTATAAAATATATAATAATATATTATAAAATGAAAGTACAAACATAAATAAATAAACAAACAAATAAAGCAGTGTTTAGTCTAAATATAAAGAGATGTACAGTGTTTGTTATTTTAAAGTGATAGGACTAAGACAGCCAATAAATAAATCTTTTCAATCATGTTTTCATTTACAGATTTCATTTACATTTTCTTTCTTAAATATTTTTTACTTTCTCATTGTATGTCTTATTTATAGTACATAAATAATAAATGAATAATTAAATAGGCCTAAATAATTATTTATTTAAAGACGTCACCAGCAAAACATGGAGAAACGGTCCGGCCCATGGTCTAAAGGGCTCTTAAGTTGAATTTTATCTCATTAAAAGCATTAAAATAAATCAACCTATTTTAAGCAGATCACTAAAAATATAATAAAAATAATTTAGTTGCAGGACATATATTAATTCCTGCAAGTTTATTTTTAATAATTTAGTTTCAGTTATTTCTTTCAAAACATCAATGTCATACCTGCCAACACTCCTGTTTTTCCCTGGAGTCTCCCGTATTTATTGGAGTTCCCGTAATTTTTAATTATTAACCCGGTTCTCAACTGTGTTATTCAGACACCTCACACCCGAAAAAATATAGGTAATATATCAGAATTAGCTATATTAAAATACATCAGAAGTATAAAAAAGGAAACACCTCATCAAAGCAGTCTGTTTATAGGTTAGGCTATGTGCATCAGCTTACATTTTTGTGAAGCCACAAAAACATACAGCAACATACATTTGACTGCATACACATGCAAATGTATGCTACCACTCTGTTATGGTTAAACTTTCAATAGCCCCTTTCACACAGTGATACCGGTAAATATCCGGAAAATTTCCGGAACGACTTTCCTGGTAAATAAAACAAACGACTTTGCTGGTTCCAAAAAGTGCTGTTCACACAGGCAAGGACAGTCTGGAATTTGTACAGAAAAGACCATTCACACATCCATTCCAAAATACCGGTAAATTCTCACATCATTAACCAGAAATGACCTCTAAATGGCTATGCTTGTATTTGTAAACATAGAAAGGGTCAGGCTTTTGTTGATGGTTTCACTTTTATTTAAAGCTTTAGCAATTATCCAGCTGTTTTTTGTCCCAGAGACATCCAAAGGCAGAAGCGCGAACCGCAGCTAAATGTTTACACATTTGGCAACATTACAAATTCTTTGGATGGATAAACTGAAGTTGTGAACAACTTCGATGAAAACATATGGAGGAACACTTTTGCACATCGAGATGTACATAATATGTGTGTGTGTGTGCTGGCCGAACATGTGGGTAATACTGTATATACATAATATGTGTGTGTGCTGGTCGCTCACCGAAGCACTTCTTCACATGCACACGCGTCAAGCAACTGAAGCAGAGCTTGAAGGTAAACAAACATCGGTTTATCATAAGCATTTTATCAATAATTTTTTTCCACAGTTGGCATTATGAAGGAGCATAGAAACGTCATCTAACTAAAATCTAGAAGCTTAATGTGTCTAGAAAAAGTATTCAAAGGCTTTTATTTTCAAAAACAGCGCAGATGTGAATGCGTATGAATGTTCTGATTGGCTGGAGTACATGTCTCACGTCAGCACATTCAACTGTGAACACAACTGTGAACACTGTGAACTCTTTCCGGCAATTTTCCTTCTGCATTCACACAGCGCAGCATTCCAGCAAATTACCGGTAATTTTACAACTTCTCTTTCCGCAAAATTGCCGGAACGAATTTACCGGTATTTTCAAAAAGGGCCCGTTAACACATAATCTCTTTCCGCAAAATTGCCGCTAATTATCCAGAAAGGTCTGTATGTGTGAAAGGGGCTAATGACTCCACAAATAATAAGCGTTCTGTGATGTCTGGTTAACTATAATCCTGACTCAACATTGACCTAGTTGGAAATAAACATATAATATAAACAGGTACAATTTTTACGGAAGAGAAAGTGATTGTGACAAAATTTTGGAATGTTTAGAATTTTTTTTAGAAGCAAGATGAAATTGCCACAGTAAACCATTTTTAATTCCTGTGTTTGAACAAAGGTGCAAAAGCACCCTAAAAGTCTAGTAAACAATCTCAGTGTGTTTAGCTCTATCTAACCTGCGGCATTGTCCTGGCCTGTGGCTATTTAGAATGGTCACCATGGTAACAAGTCCCTGGGTGTCTTCCAGAGTGTCATCTGAAAGATCAATCCATTTGCTTTCTCTTTCCTCATAAGATGAAGGAGGGCAAGCAAACCCAGGGGTGAATTTTCATCTCCACATGCGCTGACCTTCTCTTGACCCCCATAGCTGTTCAGTAGATCAGTGTGTGTGTGTGTGTGTGTGTGTGTGCCAGCAGGGCAATTTTAGCTGCACTCAATTGAAACTTTATTGTTTGTTTTGATGCTGAATAGCCTCATAATGGTGATCTATATTGGTGGATGTTTATGAATTATGAATGCCTTTTTTGTTGTGCAGAGTCAGCCCCGCCCACCTCTCAAACCACAGACCCGCCCCCTCCCACATGGCAGCCGCTGGCCAATAACGGAGAGGCAGGGAAATACTGTTGTTTGTGTGGCGCCTGGTTCAACAACCCTCTGATGGCACAGCAACACTACGAAGGCAAGAAGCACAAGAGAAACGCGGCACGAGCGAGATTATTGGAACAACTGGCTGGCAGTCTGGATGCCAATGAAAGCACAGGTTAGTCTGTAGTCATGGAAATGTCATGCGACTAAACATTTTGGAAATACAGGAAATTATGCAGTGACAATGCAATGGCAAAACAGATCAACACTAAACTGACATAAATACAATACAAGAAAAAAAAGTTATTACTCTCTCACGTTATACACTCACCAGCCACTTTATTAGGTACACCTGTCCAACTGTTCGTTAATTCAAATTTCTAATCAGCCAATCACATGGCAGAAACTCGATGCATTTAGGCATGTAGACATGGTCAAGATGATCTGCTGCAGTTCAAACTGAGCATCAGATTGGGGAAGAAGGTGATTTAAGTGACTTTGAATGTGGCATGGTTGTTGGTGCCAGACGGGCTGCTCTGAGTATTTCAGAAACTGCTGATCTATTGGTATTTTCACGCACAACCATCTCTAGGGTTTACAGTGAATGGTCTGAAAAAGAGAAAATATCCAGTGAGCAGCAGTTCTGTGTGTGCAAATGCCAGAGGTCAGAGGAGAATGGCCAGACTGGTTCGACCACACCGGGTGCCACTCCTGTCATCTAAGAACAGGAATCTGAGGCTACAATTCACACAGGCTCACCAAAATTGGACAATAGAAGATTGGAAAAATGTTGCCTGGTCTAATGAGTCTTGAGTTCTGCTGCGACATTCAGATGGTAGGGTTAGAATTTGGGATCAAGAACATATAAGCATGGATCCATCCTGCCTTGTATCACCGGTCCAGGCTATTGGTGTAAATGGTGTGGGGGATCATTTCTTGGCACACTTTGGGCCCATTAGTACCAATTGAGTATTGTGTCAACGCCACAGCCTACTTGAGTATCATTGCTGACCATGTCCATCCCTTTATGACCAGTGTACCCATCTTCTGATGGCTACTTCCAGCAGGATAACGCGCCATGTCATAAAGCGCCAATCATTTCAGATTGGTTTCTTGAACATGACAATGAGTTCACTGTACTCAAATGGCCTCCACAGTCACGAGATCTCAATCCAATAGAGCACTGTTGGGATGTGGTGGAACGGGAGATTCGCATCATGGATGTGCAGCCGACAAATCTGCATGATGCTATCATGTCATCTATCATATCATGTCATGCTATCATATTATGTACCAAAATCTCTGAGGAATATTTCCAGTACCTTGTTGTATCTATCTATGCCAAATGATGAAGGCAGTTTTGACGGCAAAAGGGGTCCAATCCGGTACTAGTAAGGTGTACCTAATAAAGTGGCCGGTGAGTGTATAACTATGAAATAAAAAGGCCTCACATTTCTCTGGATTTATGATATACTGTTATGTGTTTGAGCAAAATGTAATTATTAAATTTATTCTGTAAACTAAAAATAGCTTTTCTTCCAAATGTATTCTTTTTTTGTTGTTGTTGTTGGTTGTTTTGCTTAGATTTTTTATAAAATGTAATTACCATTTTTAAATGGTAATATTATTATTTGAAATTTTGAAGAAATGTTATCATGTATCATTGTTTTACATAAAAAACAAATATTAGCATTTTATTTTGAATTTGTCTTTAAATAATAAAACAAATATTAGCAATTTATTTTGAATTTATCTTTAAATAATAAAACAAATATTAGCAATTTATTTTAAATTTATCTTTAAATAATAAAACAAATATTAGCAATTTATTTTGAATTTATCTTTAAAAATTAAAACAAATATTAGCAATTTATTTTGAATTTATCTTTAAATAATAAAACAAATATTAGCAAATTATTTTGAATTTATCTTTAAAAATTAAAACAAATATTAGCAATTTATTTTGAATTTATCTTTAAATAATAAAACAAATATTAGCAATTTATTTTGAATTTATCTTTAAAAATTAAAACAAATATTAGCAATTTATTTTAAATTAATCTTTAAACAATAAAACAAATATTAGCAATTTATTTTGAATTTATCTTTAAAAATTAAAACAAATATTAGCAATTTATTTTGAATTTATCTTTAAATAGTAAAACAAATATTAGCAATTTATTTTGAATTAATCTTTAAATAATAAAACTAATATTAGCAATTTATTTTGAATTTATCTTTAAATAATAAATAATAAAACAAATATTAGCAATTTATTTTGAATTTATCTTTAAATAATAAATAATAAAACAAATATTAGCAATTTATTTTGAATTTATCTTTAAATAATAAAACAAATATTAGCATTTTATTTAAATCCACAACCAATAAATCCAGAGAAAGATGAACTTTTAAAATTTGGTCAAAAAATAGATTTTGTCAAAATACTAAAAAATTTAATGTAACTTCAATCTTTTTCCTGCACATCAGAATGTTCTTTTTAAATTGTATTTTATCTACACAAAAAATAATGACTTTCCTTCATTTTAACCATTACTTTCAGAAGACATCAATAAAATTGATACACATTGTAACACTTGAAATACCAAAAAAATCATCTCCAGCATATTTACAACAATAATCATTTGATGACAATTTAAACAACACTACGGTTCAACGTATAGCTGCAAAAATACATTCAATTTTCATTTAAAATATAAATAGAAAAATACATTTTACCCAGTTCTCTCAAAGAAACTTCAATATACTCACTTAAAATGCATTCATTTATTTTATTTTCGGCTTAGTCCCTTTATTAATCAGGGGTCGCCACAGCAGAATGAACCGCCAACTTATCCAGCATATGTTTTACGCAGCGGATGCCCTTGCAGCTGCATCCCATCACTGGGAAACACCCATACATTCTCATTCACACACATACACTACTGACAATTTTAGCTCACCCAATTCACCTATAGCACTTGTCTTTGGACTTGTGGGGGAAACCAGAGCACGCGGAGAAAACCCATGCCAACACGGGGAGAACATGCAAACTCCACACAGAAATGCCAACTGACCCAGCCGAGGCTCGAACTAGCAATCTTCTTGCTGTAAGGCGACAGCGCTACCCACTGCGCCTCTCATTTAAAATATAATAAATTTTTTTTTTTTTATCTAATTTTCTCAAGTGAATAACTACAACAGCCAAAAGAAATGCAGAAAATTCAGAGTCCATGCATTTTGTACCACTTATGCTGCTTTCATACATCCAGATTTTTTCCCCAGTCAAATATCTCCCCTCCTTCTCCTCCCCAATCCTGTCACTGTCTTTGTTCTCTTCAAATGCATATTTCACATTGATGTAATCACTAGACATGTTAGTCATACAGTGTGTGATCCAGGTATCCTGACAGATCCCATAAGTCAGTTCAAATAAACCGTGAGTCACATTGCAGTAGTTTCTCAGGGGTTTGAACAAGGTCGAGTCGAGTATCGCCTTCGGAAACATCTCAAGAACCAGATCAGTACGCCTTGAAAGTTACTTTCCCCAAGGCAAATTAGCAAAAGGCTTGTCACATGTCCTTAGGAGCTACGTACGACTCGAAATGCTTTGATTTTGATTCGCCTGCTACTAAAATGAACAAGTCAGTCTGATTTTGGCTTGTTTTGTTCAGTAGTTATTTATAGAAGGAATTAACAGCATTCTTACTACATAATAACCAGTAAAATGAAAGAAAACTGAATCCTATTAAAAAAATGACAAATGATTATTTTTTGTAGAGCCCGGACAGAAGTCCCTGATGTTTCATACTAAACAAGTCAGATTACAATGTAAATCACATCGTTTCATTTGCTTGTTTTCCTGCTTGCTTGTGGATTTGTTCATTTGATAGAGCTTGTGCATCCCATAAAAGTGATGTAGAGGGTGACGAAATAAGAGATAAGGGTCTCCTTGTGAATGGAACATGCTGTAAGTGGCCACAAGAAACACATTGGAATGCTTGTTTATTAAAAAACAAATGGTTCAATGAAAAGCACAAAACATGATTTTAAATCTTTCAGTAATGCCATAATTCATCCAAAATATTTACAAATTTTGTTCCAAACCTCTATGGAAGGTGACATAAAATAAAATACTTTTAGAAAAACCAATATAGTAGGTGTAACTGTAAGAGGCTGGACGACGGAGGAACCATGTGCAGTTTATTTATAGGAGTAGTCAGGCAGGCAAACAGTTTTCATTTTTGGGTGAACTAAACCTTTAGGGAAAACTATTTTAGCATTGTGTACAAAACAACCAAACACTAGGGTTGGGTCGATAGACGATGCCATCGTCCATCACCGATGGCCGATAGACATCACGATGCTGAGCCGGTATCACAATCCTCCACCCCGCCCTGGTCGCAGCAGCAACCCGCTTGCGAAAAATACATACTTAGGCCTCGTTTACACTAATACGTCTTAGTGTTAAAATTGCAATTTTAGAACGAAAATGATCCACGTCTACACTGGTGTTTCATCTAGCATTTCTGAAAAGCCCTCCTTCCACACTATACCGCTGAAAACGAACATCACGTGACCACACACACAAACACACACACTCAGTGTGCATCTGAGCTCCAGCAGTCAGCGGGTGCTTTGAGCACAAAACCCCAGAGAGCAGTGAACGTCGGACAGTTTAATCAAGGATGTACTGCTGGATGGCGTCTCACTATAGTTGTTAAACGTGATATTTAATTAATCTTGTCTCTATCTAACGACTCTTCAGTCTTTTGAATCTATCAGGTAACGTGTCACAGCGTTAGTACCAATGACTGTATAAAATATGGACGTCGCAACAGCGCCATTTTCCATTAAACGCTGTGAAGGAAAAAGAGCCTGGGCATGCGCAGAAGGACTGCCTGATGGAGCCAGAGGAGGAGCTGCGGAATCGAACTTCCAACCAAACGCTTACCCATCAAATCAACCACGCCCCCCGAACTTCTCACTTGACCGCCGGTGTCTGCACTATAACAAAGGCTCGCTAATGTACACTTTGCGTTTACATATTAGCCTGCGTTTGCCGTTTTATCAACACAAATGGTTCTAATAACGTTAACAAAGGTGAGGTTTTATATAACGAAGATTTAATCGCGCCAGCTTTGGGCCGCAGCGCACATTACTCGTGGGTCGATCCTGCTAACCGCCGCCGCATCTGGCCCAATTGACTCAGGCCGGATGCCTATGGACTCACTGCCCGAGACAATCGGGCCAGATGCGGCGGCCATTAGCGAGCCGACGCTGCCGCATCCGAGCCAGATCGGCCCACGAGTAATGTGCGCGAGTAGGTACAGCAGAGTCGGGCCGAGGGGTAAGTCTCCGGCAGGCGAGAGTCTAGCCAGAACTGGCCCGAGTGTATTTTGCTATCTGGGTGGTTAGGCGTGTATCAGCAAACTGATAAAGCCCTGACCTTATCGAATAAACAGTGTTCCACCAGATCCTGTATGTCAGAAACTATAGTTTACTGCTGAGCAACTCATTTTATCATGGTAAAATAACACAGAAATCGAATAATAACACTTCAGTCTCCTGCCGAAGCTCCGACGTCTGCTTTGAGAAACTGTCAATCACAGCTGTCAATCACGATGACACGCCCAGCATTAAATTACTGCTCAAAACATACTCTTTACAAAAATGATGATCAGCACCTATATCAGCACGATAACCAGTGCCTTAACTGACCAGAACCATCTTTCGGAACATTTTATTGCAAGTGTAATTAATTTTTTTATTTGGTCTCATGTCTCCTTTATTAACAAGGAGGAGGCGGGCTTTATGACTTGTACTGCAGCCAGCCCCCAGGGGGCGATCTAACGGCCGAGACCTTCACTCAAAAGCAGGCTTGTGGCACACTTGGTTAGTACACTGCTTCAATCTTTCGCTTTCACGCTTGTCCTTGGTAAATTTAGCGGAAACCTCAGATACTGTTTGTGGTGCACCTTTTTTACCAACCAAGTTTGTCGATGCTATTTTAATGACACAGATCACTCTGCCTATTCATGCCAGAGTCCCGCGGAAAAAGTGATCGACAGGTGGTAATTTGTGTGTAACTCATCTTTATTTATTTATGATTTAGTTATGGGTAAAACAAAGACCATGCAGATTAGGTAGGCTACAAGTAATTAATTCGTTATAAATTAATTAATTATTCATAAATAATTAATTCACCGCCGCCCACAACAACGATGCCATCGTCCATCGCGATGTTTCACATTAAACATTGTACTATACCAAATTCTTCAACATCGCCCAACCCAATCACACACAAAACTAAATCTGTATCCAACAATGCCAAAGTTACAAAGAAGAGAGAGAGAGAGAGAGAGAGAGAGAGAGAGAGAGAGAGATAATAGATGTGTAAAGGTAGAAAGCCTATAATGTTCTCTTAAATACCTGCAAACTGATAAGTCCAAAAGCTAATCTGAGCTCAGTGCTCATGGGACATCAGTCACAGTGAAGAGTATTGTCCAAAAAGAGCCTGTGGAAACAAACCATAGCTCAGCATCTAACCGAGATTCTGCATCGCCAGAGATAGAAACGCACAAATCACAATGCAGAGGATGAGCATGCCAAGAAGCCATTCATTATTTTTAACCGCTGTTCACAATCCCGCCTGCAAAGTCCATCATAAAGTCATGCGCTTGAAAGGTCTCGGGGGGAAAAACCTGTTGCACTTTTACAGAAGTACATGTGAGTTTCCCTTTCAAAGCAAATCCACAGGAATCTGCAGTTGTTGTTGGCCTTTGTCAAGTCTGGAGGGAACAAAATGAAAATGGTTTCATCGACGCTTGCTTTCTGCATAGGAGATAATCATTTTCCCAGTCATGAGACAGCAGGGTGCCCTTGTCGGAAGCTTTTTTACAGCAAATGACATTTCTATTGAAATATCAGCAGAGATGCTGTTGATTACGAAAGCCTTTCATCAAGGTGTTCTCACTCGCAGACTTCAGATATCTGTGCTGCTGCTGTTAGTTCAGCTTTATCTTCAATTGTCCAAAATCTCCACAAAACTATATTGTCCTTGGACCCCAAGGGATTGCAGTTTGTAATGCTAGATAATGTCAGTCGCAGCTTAGTTGCTGTAGCTTATGTAAATGCAGTTATAATTTAGCCAAGGTGGAATGTGAGAGCATTTTCCCATTATCTGATTAGGACAAAAACTACTTAATTTTATTTAACTATCTGTTTTAAGGGAACACTCCAATTTTTTGGGAAAAAAATGCTGTTTTTACAAGTCCCCTAGAGATAAACTGTTGAGTTTGACCATTTTTTAATACATTTAGTCGATCCCCAGGTCCCAAGGTCATGCTAATGGTCTGATCTGATTCAATGACCTACGCTAAGCTAAGCTAAGCTAAAAGTGCTCCCACCAGACCCAGAGATCAGCTGAATAGATTAAAAAAATGGTAAAACCCATAATGTTTAACTCTAGGCTAGTTGTAAAATGAGCTTATTTTCAAAAATGTGCAGTGATTGACGGATTAATGGATGGATGGATGGATGGATGGATGGATGGATGGATGGATGGATGGATGGATGGATGGATGAGACAGACGGATCGACAGACAGACAGATGGAGGGACAGATGAATGGATGGAACTATAAAACAGTGGATGTATGGATGGATGAAACTATAAAATGATGGATGAATGGAACTATAAAACAGTGGATGGATGGATGAAAGGATGGATGGATGGATGGATTGAATTATAAAATGAAAGATGGGTGGATGGATGGATGGATTAAGACAGGTAGACAGAAAGACAGAGATCGATAAATAGACAGACGGATAGACAGATGGATGGACAGACAGACAGATAGTCAGAGGGATGAATTGGAACTATAAAACAGTGGATGTATGGATGGATGAAACTATAAAATGACGGATGGATGGATGGACGAATGGAACTATAAAACAGTGGATGGATGGATGGATGGATGGATGGATGGATGGATGAAACTAAAATGACGGATGGATGGATGGATGGATGGATGGATGGATTGAACTATAAAATGACAGATGGGTGGATGGATGGATGGATGGATGGATGGATGGATGGATGGATTAACACAAATAGACAGACAGACAGACAGAGATCGATAAACAGACAGACGGATAGACAGATGGATGGACAGACAGACAGATAGTCAGAGGGATGAATTGGAACTATAAAACAGTGGATGTATGGATGGATGAAACTATAAAATGACGGATGGATGGATGGACGAATGGAACTATAAAACAGTGGATGGATGGATGGATGGATGGATGGATGGATGGATGGATGGATGGATGGATGGATGGATGGATGAAACTAAAATGACGGATGGATGGATGGATGGATGGATGGATGGATTGAACTATAAAATGACAGATGGGTGGATGGATGGATGGATGGATGGATGGATGGATGGATGGATGGATGGATGGATGGATGGATGGATTAACACAAATAGACAGACAGACAGACAGAGATCGATAAACAGACAGACGGATAGACAGACGGATGGACAGACAGACAGATAGTCAGAGGGATTTATAGATGGAACTATAAAACAGTGGATGTATGGATGAATGAAACTATAAAATGACGGATGGATGGATGGATGGACGGATGGATGGAACTATAAAACAGTGGATGGATGGATGGATGGATGGATGGATGGATGGATGAAACTATAAAATGACGGATGGATGGATGGACGAATGGAACTATAAAACAGTGGATGGATGGATGGATTGAACTATAAAATGACAGATGGGTGGATGGATGGATGGGTTAAGACAGATAGACAGACAGACAGACAGACAGACAGAGATCGATAAATAGACAGATGGATAGACAGACGGATGGACAGACAGACAGACAGATAGTCAGAGGGATGAATGGACGAAACTATAAAACAGTGGATGGATCAATGGATTAATTGATTGGACAAAATAGTAGATAATAAGTACAATGTACTGTACATCTAAAGTATGGTAGCTAGTGTTATTATTCAATAAACAAATAACAATTACCGAGAGCTTTTTGTTTATGTATCTTTTTTATAAATAAATGAATAAATAAATAAATAAATAAATAAATAAATAAATAAATAAATAAATAAATAAATAAATAAATAAATAAATAATTATAGAGGGAGAATTTTGAATTTGAATTTTTTATGCAACACTAACTCTAATGTCATGCAGATCTTGTGCTAATTGTAATATCATTTTTCGCAGCAGTCTGTAATTAAGTATTTTGTCATCAAAATGTTACACATTTTCTGGTAACACATGGTACTTTTACCATTAAACATCTCCATTCTTCCTTTTCAGTCATCAATAAATTTAATTATAGCTGTCAGGCTATGTTAAAAAAGTTTTAAGGATTTTTTTATTTATTTATTTATTTATTTTTTTGTCAAGCCAGGATATTTCAGTAATACCACCTTCCTATCTGTAGTTAAAATAAAACTTAGGAACTGCTGGAATAAAACACTTAGCAAATGTTATTCTGTAATAGCTTTTCCCCCTTAATGTGTTCTTAACTGAGATTACCATGGTAACCAAATAGACAGTAAATATTTTAAGAGACCCCAGAGACCTGTTGCATAAAGCTGGTTTGAGGTTTTTCTTAGGTAAGTTTGCGTTTAGTTTGAGCAAACTCTGCGTTTTCGGGCTCAAGAAGGTGGGTTGTTTTGATCAGGTTCTGTCATCACAGTAACACCAAGGATAAACACATTAGGTTTCACAAAGAGGTTCAAATAACTGTTTTTAATGGTGTTTTCTGGTCCTTTTTAGAGTTTGACAGCTATTTTTCTGTGATTGCGCTTCATGTCTGTTTGCTCAGAAAAGTGCAACTCTCACATGGTCACCCACTGAAGCTAAGCAGGGCTGAGCCCGGTCAGTGAATGGGAGACCACATGGGAAAACTAGGTTGCTGCTGGAAGTGGTTTTAGTGAGACCAGCAGAGGGCACTCAACCTGTGGTCTGTGTGGGTCCTAACACCCCAGTATATTGATGGGGACTCTATACTGCTCTATACTGAATCAGCTGCGTAATGTGCGTGAGTGTTGCTGTTGCTTTTGTTATAATTTTAATATTTAATATTATTGTGATATTCAAGATTTGTGAAGTCATACAGCACCAGGAAACTCAAAACAGCAACCACAAGTCTCTCCTCCATCTTTAAAAGTCTCTGTAGTTGTCTTGATAACACAAACGCTGCAGTCACCTCAACGGAAACTCTGCCTCTGCTTTCATTTGATTGAAGAATGAAAAAGATGCGACTGACGTAACACGCTTTTTCCGCTCAGCGTTCACTTTTTTTCAACTCGAGCACACAACAAGCAACAGCAAAAACGCGAGGCGCAGCAGGCGGTTAAAACACGAGGCATGCAGGGCACATAAGCTCGCGGCCGAAACAACAAATCTGAAAATGCACTTTCTGTTTGTTTTCAGTTAAATTGGCAAATTACGTCTGTCTGAGGTATTGGGCGTGGCTAACATACTTAACCACGCCCCTCAAACTGTCATTTTTGACAGCGCTGTGACAACAAGTGAAGTTTCACAAACTAATTTTGAGCACATGATATGATTGATCGCAGCTGATCTCTCATCTACAATCATTAGTAAGCCAATCAGATTAATCCAAACTCACTATAAGTACCCTGTCTAAAACTACTTCCTTATCTTCATTTTCCGAAGAAACCCGCATCCACCCCATCTCCCCCTTCCCTCCTTTACCAGGGGGAGCTCTCGAGAACTACCTGATCTCGTACCCCCCTTACATGCTCATTGACCAGGCGAGAGCCCTGGGCTCAATTATTTTCAAGCTCAGGGTTCTCTCCTGGGACAGCATGCCAAACCTGCTATTATTATCAAGCAATATCTAAGTGCGAACTCTTGAAACAAATGGTGAGGAGAAGGTGTCTATTAGGCTGTAATAACGGTCCCAAAACCATTTTGAATGAAATGCCTACTTTACTACATCCAATCAGCTTAAAGGGTCACGAAACACCAAAACACATTTTTTGAGCTGTTGACAGTCATATATGTGTCCCACGCTGCTATAAACACTATTAGGACACATATATTGCACTAAAAAGTGAAAATTGGTTGTTTTTGCGTTATTTTGAGCAAATTCGTTCTTCCGGTTTGAAACGAATTTTGAAGCTACGTCACGGCCATGAGATACTTAGGTGTAAATCCAGAGTGGAGAATGGCTGTCTGTCTTTTCGAGGACATGGTGACGTCTCTGAGTGTGCGGCATTAATTCATGAGAAAGACGTGCTTCAAACCAATCAGCGCACTCTATTGTGTATGACGTGAAACTTCATTAATATGCATGATAGCTCCGGAGACTGTTTACCTGTTTACACTATTCAGACGGCAGAGAGACGCCACGTTGTGTTGCCAAAACAAGTGAAAGTACAAGAATTTCAAGACAAGAGTCGTAGGTGTTGCAACGAAGGTTTTGTTTTCATTTTCCCTCTATGAGAGAGCAGCTGGACTCACGTGTGGATTACAGTGCACGCGACACGCAACAGAAATGCGTTTGTAAGGAACATTTTTACCCGAGAGCTTTTTCTCATCTGGAAATAGTGAAATCCGGATTTGCCGCTCGTCTCCTTTTAATAAAAAGACACAGCTCCAGTTTGATTGTCTGTCTACAGATTTGGTAAGTGTTTGCAGTGCAGTGCCCTTTGTTTAAATGCTGCTCTCCGAGTGTAAACATGTAAACACAAACTATTCCCGTCTTGCAGGATTTTCGCTGCATTTTGTGACAGGATAGTCTATACACACACGGCTTTCTGACGCTACCTACCTACCGAGTATATAAGTTACAGAGAAATGCGGAGGATTTTTTTCTCTCATTCGCCGTGCAGTATCAAATCAGCCTCTGCTTGTTTGTTTTGCCTGTGAAACTTAGCGCGTGCCCAAATGGAAACTCCCTCCTATGCAAATCTTGTCCTCTTTCCCTCCCCCGACACTCCCACACTCCCAGAGCTGGACACGCCCAACTTTCCTGACTTTTTTCAAAACAGAGGTGTGAAAACACCCTGCTGAGACAGGGGGTTTCGTGGCCCTTTAAAGTAGAAAAAAACAAGCCATGCCCACTGTTTTCTCATTTAATATTACGTTTCTCTAGAAACTGCGTCACCATACGAAAAAAAATCATTAAAAACAGTCGCAGCTTCCGGTTCATGTGAACTTTAAACTGACAAGACTTTAAAACAGAGGTGCCCAAACTAGGGCCCGCGGGCCAAAGTTGTCCTATGGTAACCTTTCATAGGCTGCGTCAAACGCCTTCAACAGAGATGGTCATTTCTAATTTAATGTAACCTTTTGTTTGTTTGTTTAATTGTAGAGCTACAAAAAAGTCAACTGAAATAAAATGTTTCAATTAAATGTGCAAAAATCTAAATACCGTTACTCAAAAATAGAGGACAATACACAAGACATTAACGAGCATATCAAGGCAAAGGCAGATTTAGCCTGACTCGTGTATTTAGTATATTGTGTATTTCAATATTAATATATTAGGAAATTACCATGGCAGCTTTAATGTAATAATATTGTATATTTATCTTCGGCCCACCCCCCTCAATCAAGTTTGGTTTTTGGCCCTTCATAAGAAAAAGTTTGGGCACCCCTGTTTTAAACCAATGGTCTCAAACTCAATTCCTGGAGGCTCATAGCTCTCCATAGATTAGCTCCAACCACCTCCAACTTACACCTGCTTAAATGTCTCTAGTAGTCCTAAACACCATGATTATTTGCATCAGCTGTGATTGATTAGGGTTGGAGCAAAACTGTGCAGAGCTGCGGCCCTCCAGGAATCCAGTTTGAGACCTATGCTGCTGTTTTAACTAAGGCATAAGCTGCAAAGACTCCACCCTCTTCTGTAAAGGCTCCCAGGAACAGCAGCTCATTTGCATTTACAAAGAGACACATGAAATAAAAGCATGTTACCACCCAAAGAGTATAGTATAATAAGTAATCCATGAGGCATTTTGAACTGAAGCTGCACAGACACATTCTGGACACTTGCGACTTAAATTTCACCTTGTGAAAAGGAAATAATAGCTGCCCTTTAAAAGCGCACATACCCACAGTCCTCTGCTCCTCATTCTCCGGTTCAGCCTCAGGTTTATTCATCGCTCAGGCAGCTGTCAAGGCTTCTTTCGGCCTGTCCTCTCTCATTCATCATCCTCATTAACAGCCTGCACACGAACACACCGAACATGCAACATACACACACATGTCCCATTCTGAAAGACCGTAAAAGATGGAGAAATGTAAAAGTGTGGCTGCTTTTCACAGACACACAGCTATTCATTATCTGTCAAGCTTCTCATCAGGTAGAGAGAAAGCCACTGCTAGGGCTCATCTGAAAGGTGACTGCTAGCGGATCCCGGCCCTGACTCTTGGCTATTTTCGTGGAGAACACTTCAGTGTAATTGCCTTCCAACTGAGGCTGTATTTTGTTGCTGAGAAAATTGGAGCGCAGCACAGTCCTCTCCTGCTGCAAACAGGTTTTCATTTCCCCCTAAACAAAAAAGCAGGGAGAGTGACGAGCTTTAGGATGTAAATACCAGCTCGGCGCTCGAGAGCCTCCTGCCATTTGGTGAAAAGGGGGATATTGAAAGTGCAGCGATTTGCCCTGTTTAAAATTGCAAGAGCAGTTTATGTGCTTCACAGAATCTGTAAATAGCCAAGGACGAGCTGACATCATCTTCCTGTCTTGTTCATGTGCAGGATTAAATTTGACATTTATTTTGTATTATTACCATAATGAATTTAAAAGGAAATCTGTTATAATGTAATGACAGAATTATATAAGTGAGGGCAGTTATTCATTTTCATAACCCAGTGGATATGGTCTCAGTTGTGAAGGGATAATTAGACAGATATGAATGCTCCATACATTATGTATGATACTGCCGGAGGAATTATATTGGGAATTATCTTGATGTGTGTGAATTTGGTAGTGGCGTGATTAGATTTGTCATGACAAAAAGTTATTCCATTTAGTTTTAGGCTTCACTTTCGCCCTTTTTTGTTTGTTTCTTTCTTTCTTTTAAACAATTTTCAGCATCCTTGCCTTAGACTTCAATCACATGAGACTAAAGGTTATTGCACACTAAATCTGAAATCTTCGTCTGCAATTTTCGCACGTTAAAAAATAAATTCGACCTCACGTTGTGTGAATTGTATTGACACACTGCCTCCGAAACTTTTGTAAGTCATAAAAAAATACAAATCGGGTTCAGTTTTTTCCACTTTTCGCATCCGAAAATGTGCTTTGAAGTGTTTTGACAGTTCAGAGCCACCATACAAGCGAAAGCCAAAACACAGAATGCCATCATTTAAGTTACAGATAACTTTATGACAGACACAGTGCATAAAATAAAGACAGAATGTGGCAGACAGTTGAGAACCCCTATATGCTGGATTCAGTGACTGGCGCACCTCTGCCCTGCTGCTGTTTTTTGTGTGTGTGTGTGTGTGTGTGTGTGTGTGTCTATACATTTGACAAACTGCTCATAGACATTATAATAAAAAGCATGGTCTGCTTTCGGCCCGTTGCTTCGGCACGTAAACGTGGCCGTCATCTATTATACTGTAAAGTCTATAGGTGCTGCCAGTCTCTGTTCAGGATTTGTTTATATACATGAACGTGTGAAGTATCACAAGCAACTGAACCTACAAATGAGATTAGACTGCTGTTTCAATTAACTGTTGTGAATGACAAAATGTTCCATCATTGGTGTTGTGCACCTTTTTTATCAACCAAGTTTGTCGACGCCATTATAACAACAGAGATCACTCTGCCTATTCATGGCAAAGTCCCGCGGAAAAAGTGATTGACAGGTGGTAATTTGTGTGTAACTTATCTTTATTTATTTATGATTTGGTTGATTAATTCGTTATGAATTAATTAATTATTCATAAATAATTAATTCACCACCGCCTATGACGACAATGCCATCGTCCATCGTTTTACATCAGACATCGTACGATGTTGTGAAGGAATGAACAGACAGTAATGAATGCTGCATAAATTATGTATGATATCACTCGAGGAATTATATTGGGAATTATTATTGATCTGTGAATTTGGTAGTGATGTGATTAGATGATCATTAGATTTGCCAAGACAAAAAGTGTATTCCATTTAATTTCATTTCGTTTTAGGCTTTACTTACACTTTCAGCATACTTGCATTAGACTTCAATAACATGACACTTAAGTTGTCCTATTAATATGCTGCTATAGCACTGAAGAAACATTTCTTATTATTATCAATGCTGAAAATAGTTGTGGTGCAAATACTGTTGAAACCAGAAGTTTACATACACTGTATAAAAAGGCACATAACCATTTAAAAAAGTCAGATGTTAATGTGACTAAACTTTTTCTCTTTTAGGTAAGTTAGGATTATCAAATTGGTTTCTGTTATGCTTAATAGCAGAATATTGAGAGAGATATTTTGAGAAATTGTTATAACTTTTCTTGAAAGTCAAGTTTACATACAATAAGATTATTATGCCTCTGAAAAAGCTCAGATGATGATGTCTAGGTTTTGGAAGTTTCTGATTGGCTAATTGACAACATTTGAGTTAATTGGAGGCACAACTGTAGAATAGTATTTAAGGAAAACCTCAAACACACTGCTTCCTTGTGCGACAACATGGGAAAATCAACAAGCCAGAATCAACAAAAAAGCCAGATTACAATTTGCTAAATTACACTGAGAAAAAGAATAATTTTTGGAGACATGTCCTGTGGTCTGATGAAACTCAGATTGAACTTTTTGGCCATAATGTGTTATATTTGGAGGACAAAGGGGAAAGCGTACAAGTTTAGGAACACCATCCCAACTGTGAAGTATGGGGGCGGCAGCATCATGTTTTGCTGCAGGAGGGACTGGTCCACTTCACAGCATAGATGGCATCATGAAGAAAGAACATTATGTAGAAATACTGAAGCAACATCTCAAGACATCAGCCAGGAAATTAAAACTTGGCCACAAATGGTTCTTCCAAACAGACCATGACCCTAAGCATACTGCCAAATTAGTTAAAATGTGCTTTAAGGACAACAGAGTGAATGTTTTGGAGTGGCCATCACGAAGCCCTGAGCTCAATCCTATAGAAAATTTGTGGGCAGTTGAAAAAGCTTGTGCGAGCAAGACAGCCAACAAATCTGACTCAGTTACACCAATTCTGTCAGGAGGAATGGGCCAAAATTCCTTCAAACTATTGTGAGAAGCTTGTGGAAGGATACCCAAAACATTTGACCAAAGTTATACAGTTTAAAAGCAAAACTTTTATGTATGTAAACTTTTGCCTGTCTTAATAAAAAATTCTCAAAAAAAATCTCACATTATTCTCGCATTTAGCAAATGTAAATGATTTAGGTAATCCTAACAGACCTAAAATAGTAAACGTTTAGTATGATTTACCATCAGACATTTAAAAAAAAAAAATGGTTATGTTCCTGTTTTTTAGAGTGTATGTAAACGTCTGGTTTCAACTGTAGTTGTTATGCATTTTTTTTATTCTTTGATTACTATTCTTTGGTTAGAGACAAAATGTAAAAAAAAAAAAAAAAAAATCTACATAATTATATATACTGTAAATTGCGATGTTTTGTATTTCTGTGAGCGACATGGTGGCTCACAGCAAGAAGGTCGCTGGTTTGAGTCCCGGCTGGGCCAGTTGGCATTTCTGTGTGGAGTTTGCATCTTCTCCCTGTGTTCACGTTGGTTTCCTCTTGGTGTTCCGATTTCCCCCACAGTCCAAAGACAAGTGGTATAGGTGAATTTAATAAACTAAATTAACCATAGTGTATGTGTGTGAATGCAAGAGTGTATGGATGTTTCCCAGTATTGGGTTGCAGCTGGAAGGGCATCAGCTTTGTAAAACATGCTGGATAAGTTGGCAGTTCATTCCACTGAGGCGACCCTTGATGGATAAAGAGACTAAGCAGAAGGAAAATGAATGAATATATTTCTGTGATTAATATTGTGAGAAACTATAACAAATTAATTTTAAGCAATGATAAATACAAAAATATCAAAGATAAAAGTAAATTATAGTTTTAACAGTCTTCAGGTACAGATATTGAATAACCAAATGTAAACTAACACTGCAGTCTCTCTCTCTCTCTATATATATATCACAAAATAAATGTAATCTTTATTAAAGTTACAAACATTATAATTTATTTTAGCCGGATGTCTTACTGAAAAACTCTGAAATATTGAAATGTCATAGGCCTTAAAGAGATAGTTCACCCAAAAATTTAAATGTACTCACTGTTTACTCACCCTTCACTTGTTTCAAACATTAATAAATATCTTATTTTGTGTTGAACAGAAAAAAACAGAAACTTATTAACATTTAAAACAAGTGACAAGTGAAATGAAAATAGTAAAGTGACATTTTTGGGTGAAGTATCCCTTTAAAAACACATGCAGATGAAAAACATTCACTCCATTATGTTTAAACTCTGCATTGTTTATTCATTCTTTCAGCTTAGTCCCTTTATTTATCAGGGGTCGCCACAGCAGAATAAACCGCCAACTTATCCAGCATATGTTTTACACAGCGGATGCCCTTCCAGCCACAACCCAGTACTGGAAAACACCCATACACTCTCACATTCACACACATACTTACTTACTTACTCCCAGGGCCATTTATATTGAAGTTGATATTGGCACCATATTTGTGTTTCGTAACATCTAGTTTTTAAGAGGTGGGTTGTTAGCCCAATGCTCAACCCCTAACCTACCCAATTTACCTACAGCACATGTCTTAGGACATGCAAACCCCAGAATGTGCAAACTCCAGCTGGGGCTCGTACCAGAGAGAGTGATAACCACTGAGCCACCATGCTGCATGCATTGATTATAATCAACTATATAATCAACTATAATCCCATCTCAGCATTGCATATCCTGCGATGTGACTATTGTGTATAAAATATAAATATTTAAACGACAATTAATTAGTGTTGTGGCTGTCCAGTGATCTTTAAATATGACATCAAATGATTCTTGTTCTAAGGGTGCTTTCACACCTGCCTTATTTAGTTCGGTTGAATCGCACTAGAGTTCGTTTTCCCTCTTGGTGCAATCACACTCGGGTGCGCACCAAAAGCGCACCAAAAAAGCGCACCGAGACCTGCTTGAAGAGGTGGTCTCGGTACGCTTTTAAACGAACCCTGGAGCGGTTCGTTTGTGGTGAGAACGTGATCCAAACTAAAACAGACCCAGGCGCAAAAAGTACTGCGCCTTTTTGGACTAATCCAGCTGCCGTAGTGCGATGCGCTGTCTATCTTATGGGGTTTGGAGGAAAAATATTTGTTGACAGAGCTTTACTAACAGTTTTAAACAGAGAGAGAGAGAGAGAGGGAGGGAGAAACATTACCTGATGGATCATTTCCAAAAGATGACCATGTCGCAGTTTAGCTAAATTATTTCACGCCTTCCCCTAATGCTTTCGCCGATTGCAATGCATTAAAACATTGTTTTCCAGCCCCAGCCGCCCTTCATTCTCAAAATGTATAGTTTGTCTAAAGTGATGCATACAAACTACATAGTATACTATGACCAGGGATACTGCATCAGCCAGCGCAGCAACATTGTGTGTCTGCCTGTTTGTTTATTTGCGGTAGTTCCACGTGAATTCTGACCAATTGAAAAGCAGTTTAACTGGCCAGTGAGTGATATAGATTTTGTCACATGACGGCATTTTGGTTCGTTTCAACTGGTTTGGACCCAAGCAATCAGTGTGGTGTGAAAGGGACCCAAAACGGCAGAAAAATGCTACAATGTATCATTTGTTGCCTTTGGTCCGGACCAAATGAACCAAACCACATATGTGAAAGCACCCTTAATCTGCCTTACAACAATGTATGGGTACAGTATATCTTACACTGAATGACATTTTCACAGGTGTTTTCAGTATAATAATAAACTAGAAATAAATTATAAGCTGACGTTTATCAGCAGAAAATAGTTCCCCACAGTTTACGACAAATTCCAGCTCATTCAATAATACATTTCCAGACAATCCTCAGTGTGTATTAACATGTTTTCTGACCTACTTTTCAAAGTTTCCCTATTTTTAACGAAAGACACGCACACTTTTGGCTGAGTTCTAATTGAACACTTGAATCCGGGGTAAAATGGCACCAGTAATCAAGTCTTTCTTCCTGTCTGATTGGGCGCGATTAATAATTTAGTGGAACTGTTCGAGTGTCTCGTCTATTCGCTTGCAATTTCCCGGGTGAGAGAAGTGAAACTGATTGATGGCCTATTGTCAGAAATAAGTGCGACTCTTTCCCACGAGCCAGCGGTATAAGCAGCAAACTTTAATCTCCTCCCAGTAAACATCCATTGAGCCACTTCTCTTTCCGTCTCTCCTCCTCTGTGCCTCTTTTGGCATCTCGCTCGGTTTAATTAACCAGGATTAGAGGCCACCACAGTGTCTACCAATGCTGCTTTATGAGTACCACACTAAGAGGTCATCAGGGGTCTGACATGAAGGAAAATCCCATCACACGGTGCTTTTTACCAGCAACAAACACTCGGTAAAGCTACTTATCAAGTCTGAAGGCCAAGTTTTACATGTTTAATCTTAGCTACTGATATAAAAGTATGTTTACATCCTTAATTTTGTGCTAACTGCTAATTCCTAATTAACAGACATGGTGAAGCAGCAAGAGCGTATACAGTAAGCTGTAAAATTGAAGCAGCCTGTAAAGTGTTTTATAATGTCAGTTAGAGTTTTACTGCATTATTTCATCTCAGTCGTGTCATGCATCCTGTCCATATTAATAGCTCGCTAAGAATAGTGTTTTGGATTCATTACACATATTTGCTGTCACCATATGTTTGGTGTACTGACACCACAAGCTGTCTGTGAACATGCATCACATCACTCTCAACTCACAGAAAGCATCATTGCAATGCGTGTGTGTGTGTGTGTGTGTGTTTCAAAGATATAATAATTTTTAAATAGAAGCACTAAAATGCTGCTGGAAGTCATAAATATATATATTGTCCTTAAAGTAATGTGGGGAGAAAATCAATACGCTGGAAAACACCATAAAAGCAATAAAAAATGAGTATAAAGTCCTTTGCCCTTGATAAAGGCTCTTTAAATGACGCAATGCCTCAGGATTGGAAGCCTCTGTGAATTTGCTCCTTTTCATGTGATTTAAAAAATATAAATAACTAGTCTACTTTAGTAATGGCCTCTCAGTTGATTCCTGTAATGCGTCCCAGGCCTTGTTGGAAGCAAACTGCTGAAAATGTACGTCTTGTGAATTTCCAAAAACAGAATAAAGCGAAAGCTCCTAACACAATTGAAATCACTGTAACACACTTTAAGTGGCTTGCTGCCTTTATTTCTCTTCACATGCGCAATCACTTGCTGTACTACCAGTGCTTAATTTGTGTGTTGCGAGGTCCCGGAACAGATCGAGGGAATGGATGCATTTTACCGGTGGATGTGGAGGGGGAGGGGGGGGGGGGGGTGGAGTTGTTGCGGAAGAAAGTGAAGAGGGTTGGGGAGTTGCGGAAGAATATGAAAGTGAACAGCGGACAGGGGAGGAGGGAGGTTGAGGAGGGGGATTGGTAAAATGAGGTGCCTTGTGTACCATGTGGTATATTTGATTTTTTTTTTACTTTCGACTTTAATTCGAACAAGGAAAATAAAAAAATACAAAACAATTTTAGCTTATACATGTTCAAAAAGAAATGAGAAGAAGCCGGAATGATCTCATGAGGAAACATAACTATTTTTCCTATTTTCATAAAAGTGGCCAATTCGTAAAAATTTGATACAATTTATGATTTCATTCTTAAGAAAATGCACGATTTTTTAAATGAGGCATACCCCCTAAACCCCACCTCTAACCCTAGCCCTCATTGGAGGATAAGCAAATCATACTAAAATGTACGAATGAGATCAAACAAGTTCATAGGAGTTAGCCACGGAATCAAAATGTTATGAATTGCTGAGAGATTGCATTGGAACAAGCATATGCTTATTTAATCCTACCCCTTCTCCATTCTACATTAATTATGAATAACAATCCATATCAATAATAATCAAATTAACACCATGATTGTCATTTCATTCTTATCCTAAAATACTTTTTTCGCATGACTAGATATGTTTATACTGCTTTTAGAACAGCTTTTGAAACATACAGTACTGTAAGTGAAACTGAACTGAAATGTGTGGTTTTAGACAACGTTTCCTAGCATATCAACAGTTTGTTAATTATCCAATTAGTCAAATCATTTAAAATAAACAACATATATAATAATAATAATAATAATAATAATAATAATAATAATAATAATAAAATAATAAATATATAAATATCACATTTTCTAGAACCGTTAAGCATTTCTGATTATAACAATATAGTTTCCTGAGCAGCAAATCAACACAAAAAAATGTCTGTTAACAGTTTCTGTATTTTGTGATTCACAAGTGTTTTCTGTTTATTTATGGTTGTGAATTGCATAATGAAATGTTGATCTATTCAGCATTTCTACAGTTTAACAAAGTGACTTTTATTGACAGTTTAGTACTTTGAAATGGTATAATGTTTAAGAAATAATATATAGAAAAATAAGTCTGTAAAATAACAGAAAATGTACTGTCAGTTTATTACAAGGTTTTTGTACCGTAATATACAAAACCAACCCGAAATTCAGCTTTGCAGAAGGAAAATATTGAGTTTAATCCTGTATTAAGTTTTGCTGTATTTTTTGTCCAAACAAATACGCCTTCCAATAAAATTTCTTAGCGACTAAAATTCGATCAACTTCAGCGTGGTGAATATAAACTATATAAATCCTCTGTATTCAGTTAGTCAGAATTATTAAATAGTGTTTTGTCCATAGAACTTGAAGCCTGACAGTTTCAACTTTATGTTTTGTTTTTTTAAACAATTGCAAATTGTGTTGATAAATCAGTTTACAGTGAATTTTCAACATGTTTTCTGTAAAATAGACTCAGCACGAAACTCAGCATGCAGCGTCACAGTGCTGCATTTTTACTGACAATGTGGATACTGTAATGCTGCACAGATACTGTTAGTAAGCATTTTGAAGCAAATTCTGCTTCTGCCTGCATGTGGTTTTAAACACACCTCACTACAAGCTGTTTACAGTTACCAAGCAACATTCTAGAGACCAGTGAGTGAATTTTACTGTTTAGTAATGTGACAAATATGCACTGAGCTTTGATTGCAGCTCTTCCACTCAAAAATGAGTTCAAACAATACAATGTAAATGGCTGGCTAAAATGAAAACTTCATTTTTCCAACAAAACGAGTATCATCAATAACTGATCAACCTTTAAAGATCCACTGAAGTATCTTGGAATGCACAGCTGTTTTAACGTGTGACAATTTCCACTGAAACATGAAAGGACAGGACAGACTTGAGTAGCCCCTCCCCTTTTCAAAAAAATGCCAATAGCGTTTCAATTACATCACTGCTCTGCCAGTCAGGATCATTGAGCTAAACTCACATCTGACTCCTAACAGCCAGAGTATATAATAATAATGCAGAGGCTTTAAAATACAGCATTCAGTGTAGAATTCAAATGGGTTCATCGCATTTTGTGCACATGATCTGCTCCCGTGCTCCCGATCTGCTATCGCCTTTCTGAACTAGAGCAGACAGTGTGTGGATTCGCCATGGTGGTGGTTTGTGACATTTACTTAAGACATTAATAATAATAACCTTTATTTAAGTCAACATTAATTTCATTCACCCCAAAGAGAAAGCATATTTGTCTGACAATGGGTTCTGACGTCAACCAACATCCCACAACTTTGGAGTACAATGTCAAGCTGATGTCATATTGACGTCCTGTCCCTGCTGGGATTTTTCCTCCAGATAGGGCACTATATGCCATCCACCATATAGAAATCAAATCAGTTAGTCTACAGCTGATTGTGCAGCATGTTTCAGCATCTCAACTTTTTTGGGTTCCTCACTTTATTTTGACTAATAAACATGAAGTTCTGATCAACGGTGTCAGCTGCTGTCTATTATTTTCTAATACATGCAAGTGTTTAGCCCAGTACTGGGTTGCGACTGGAAGGGTGTGTAAAAGGGTGTGTAATCCGCTGTGTAAAATATAAGCCGGAATAGTTGGTGGTTCATTCTGCTGTGCACAGGATCTGCTCCCGTGCTCTTGATCTGCTATCATGTTTCTGAACTAGAGCAGTCTGTGTGTGTGTGGATGCGCCATGGTGGTGTTTTGTGACATTTAATTAAGACATTGATCATAATAACCTTTATTTAACCAGGTAAGTCAACATTAATTTCATTCACCCCTAAAGGAAAGCATAATTACTCTTGAATACCTTGAATACATTACTCTGAATCATCCCAGCAGGCATACAACGTCATAAGACATTAATATTAGGTTAGATTAAGGTCGTGATGTCGGGTGACCAAAATTCAATGTCTGTTATTTTGGCGTCCAATAACGACGTCAAAAGACATTGATATTTGGTTGTTTTTAGGTTGCGTTGGTAAGTGACCAAAATACAACACCAAGCCAACATCTTAAGCCAACCTCATTTTGACGTCAAATACTGACATTTATTGTCAGGTATGGTAACCAAAATCCAACGTCTGATAGACGTCATAGTAGTAATGTCCACACAACGCCAAGCTGTAACATCATTAGACATTGATATTTGGTTGTTTTTAGGTTGTGTTGGTAAGTGACCAATATCCAACTTCAAAACAAGATCTTAAACCAGCGTCATATTGATATCAAATACTGACATTTATTTGTCAGGAATGGCAACCAAAATCCAATGTCTGATAGACGTCATAGTGGTAACGTCCACACAATGTCAAGCTGTAACATCTGACATCAGATGCTGATATTTGGTTGTTTTTAGGTTGCTTTGGAAAGTGACCAAAATGCAATGCCTGTCCGACGTTGGACACTGACGTCGGTCTGACGTTGGACACTGACGTAGGGTTCTGACGTCAACCAGATTTTCACTTCCACCCAAAATGCAACGTCCCCACGACGTTGGAGTACAACATCAATCTGATATCATATTGATGTCCTGTGCATGCTGGGATTTTTCTCCCAGATGCAGCATGTTTCAGCATCTCGACTTATTAGGGTTCCTTTACTTTATTTTGACTAATAAATGTGAAGAAGTTCTGATCAACAGTGTCAGCTACTGTCTATTATTTTCTTATACATGCAAGTGTTTAGCTCAGTACTGGGTTGCGACTGGAAGGGCATCTGCTGCATAAAACATATGCTGGAATAGTTGGTGGTTCATTCTGCTGTGGTGAAGGAAAATAAATGAATGAATGCAAGAGTTTAGACAAACCTTTGGTAGGAACACTCAATGAATAAATGACTGATTTCAACCAAGTCTTGCAGGGGGTGGGAACTTCTAGAGAGCATTTGATTGGTCAATTTATGTATATACTGTATGTGTGTGCTTGTGTGTGCGTGCATGCATGTGTGTATGTGTAACCCAGGGGGTCATAAGTGTCAGTTTTTGGAAATTAAGATTTATACATCACATGACAGCTGAATAAACAAGTTTTCATTGCTGTCTAGTTTGTTAAATCAGGACATTGAGCCAAGATCTGATGGTTAAAAAAAACTAAAAATTGAAAAAAATTGCCTTTAATGTTGTCTAAATTAATCATTTTCCTTAGCAATGCATATTACCAATCAAACATTTATTTTTCTATACATTTACAGTAGGAAATTTACTAAATATCTTCATGGAACATGATCTTTATGTTATATTCTAATGATTTCTGCTATAAAAGAAAAACATATTGCCAAGAATACACCTGTTCAACTTAAGACACACCCACACACATTTAGGCATCAATATTTAAACAATCAGTTATCACCATAGGTTTGCATATCAGTAAATGTTAAAAGCTAATTTGCCTATGGAGAAAATTTATCCAGTTTTATCAACCCTCAATTCTCACTCACATGCATTCCTTTCATCTGACCTGAGAACAGTTTCTGTTTTCAGAGCTCTTGTTGTGAGTGTGGCAGTGGTATAATACACAGGGTGTGAAAAGCCTATTTTGGAGCAGATCGAGGAACAGACAACACTGCCATCAAAAATAACTCTGCAGATGTCTGAGAGTGATATTGCCCAGAAAGAGCACACATGGCCTCTCCACATGTGATGAACGAGCCTCCACGCTTTTCTGTTCTACAGTACGTCTCTCCAAATCTCATTCTTCAAATCCATCTATTTTTGGTCTGTCGCTGTTCGTGTTTGTGGTACCACCTGCAAAGCCTTTAATTAGCTCACATCTGCTTCCCTCACCCCCTCCGCTCTAAAAGACCATCACGAAGCATAACCCCCAAATCAAAGGCCATCAGGACTAAAACAGGCTACAACCGCTAATACGTCTGATTCCATAAAGGCTGCAAGACGTTGTTAGAAGCGAGAATTTTCTGACACGCTGAAAATAAAGCCTTCAAACAAAACCAACAAGGAATTAAATATAGATTTCTATGCTCTTTGCCAGCCACGGCAATCTCAAAAACAAAAAGCAATCAATAATGCTCAAAAGAGAATGAGAAATGGGACAAAACAATTTGAAGAGCATTTCTGTAGGGACATGTTTCCGTTTTGCTTTCAAATGAAAATGTTTTTTTTATTTATTTATTTTTATTTTTGTGTTGCAGGCCTGCGCCGGAGTTACTCGTGCAGTGTTTGTAACGTGGTCCTCAACTCTATCGAGCAGTATCACGCACATCTCCAGGGCTCCAAACACCAAAACAAGTAAGTGTGAATGTTATAAACTCTTATCCCTGTCCTTTGTTATTTCTAAGTTTATAGTGTACTATAATTATACTGTATGTATACGTGTAGTGCAGTAGGTGATCTGCCAAAATGCTAACCGGTTAGCATAATATCTTTGAAACACAGTCTCTCCCCTGTCATCCTAAACCATTCCCCCTGATATCATTAAAGATGACAGAGACCCACTAGATTATGTCATTCGGCAGTTAGAAAAATTTATAGTACTTCCGAACAAAAAAAACTGTATTATATCTAGCACGTTTTCAGTTGTGTAGCAAGCAAAACTTGTCATAATGTGCAATATTTCATGCATGCAAGGATTACTGGTCTTACTCTCTCACATGCTTTGTCCTAAAGCAACTACTGTATGCTTAGTGGTTGGCCGGCGGCGTGCAGGAATTACACTTATTACTAAAGGACATGCTATTACATGCTATTTCAGACCGAATATTCAAAGTAGCATGGTAAACAACATAGGGAGCGAGTCACAGGTTGTCATTGTTCAAAAATGAACCAATGTAAATACAAAACCAACTTGACCTCAGTAAAGCAGGCAGAATAACGCTGTTTACTTATGTTTTGTTGTTAAACTAAATAAAAATCTACATTACCGATTCTGTAAAAGATACCTTATGAAATTGAAAATAGTCACATCAATCTTTTGCCGGAAGATTTCAATGGCTGAACAACACTTCCGTACATATAACCAATTTGTAAAACAACAAAATCTACATCAGCTTTGCGTGACTAAAATAGTTTTAAAACTATTATATTATGTATATATAACTATAGGGGTGTCAAAATTTATCGTTTCTTCGGTGCACCGTGATGCAGAAGCGGACAATTCGGTATCGGTTCAGTAATAATCATAACCGGTTATTATACTGACGTAATTTATCTCACATGCGCTATGTCGCCGTAGCTTACTATGGCGAGGGAGGCGAGCCGCGAGCGCGAGTATTTACAACGCTTTAACTACGAAAAACACACAATGTGCACAATTTCACTGCGTGTGTGTTTGCTGAACACTGTTTCACTGAAACTTACAGCAAAAGCCCCTACTTCACGGCAATTAGGAGAATGCAAGTAAACTCCATTTCTCTCTCTCGGTCTCACTGTGGCCCATGAGTGCATCTGTGTAGAGCGCCAGCGTGTAAGAGCCAATAGCAGCCCTTTCTGTTGAGCGCGTGACCAATCAAAGGGGTGTAAGAAATAACTTTGTAAACAAGGCTCAGAAAGCGAGCGGGATATTTATATTTGTTTATTTGCTATAGACTATTTCAATGTGGTCATGTCATTGGCCCATGAACATTTCCTGCTTGACTTTAAACTATTTCCTAACTGTAACAAGAGGCAATTCAATCATAACTTGATTTTAAATCAGCTGTCATAACACTATTTATCAATATGTGGACCTTTTTGGATTCTCAGAAGCAATGGAAATTAAAAATGTAAATCAGGATACGTTAGGGCCATTGTTTTTGTTTACATCCCTCAAAATGGTCTATAAATGCTCGTGTTGTTTAAAGGTACAGTTTATATATCTGACTGTTTGTATTAAAGGACAAAATTGTTTTACAAATAGTATATAAATATATTTATACATTTTAATACAAGAATTGTTGTGCTGTAAAGAAAATAAAAAACTGTGTATGGAAAGAATCATCAATGCACCGTGATGCACCGAGATATCAAAATAAACCGAATCGATGGCATGATAATCATAACCGAACCGAACCGTGAGACCAGTGTAGGTTCACACCTCTATATAACTATATACGATTATGTTACATGTTTAAGTTGTCAAGTTGGATGAGACGTAACATTCAGTGAGTCTCTTATGGTCCTGGGTAAAAATGAGAACATACAACCGATGGATAAGTGAAACAAAAAATAACAATTTATTGAACAGAGAATATCAAACTATGAATATAGGAATTTAGAATGTAATTTTAAATAACCGAATTAAATGAAAAAACAGAAGTGTTGCCAAAATAAGGAAATAAATATAACAGAATTATCTTACTAAATCCCAACCCACTAAACTAACTAACAAAAAGAAATGCAAAAACAAAACCGTAATCTTCAGCGTATGCGACGCTTAACTAAACTTCTTACCTATTCCAAAACATAATTACAAATGTGGCAACTCCTCCATAAACTAACTAACACAAAAAACTATGCTGCTCAAAATTTCTAGAGTTCTCGTAAAGTACACACTGTTAGCCATTAGCAAAACAAGAGCTTATCTGATAATCCAATTCTCATAAAGATCGTTCGACTACTCAATAATAAATACTAAATTGAGCTGCACAAGCTTATCTTATAAATAGATCACTTAAACTTAGAGACAAACTACACAGCAACAAAAATAATACAAACACAAATGAACAGGCTGACCGACACAAGTGAGGAGTTTGGTGGTGAGCCAAGCGCTCCTGTCGAACAGTGCAAGCGAACGCCCCTTATACGTGGCAGACCAACTCCCGATTGGTGCGCTGAGTGCGTCACAATGGTGACCAACAGCCTTCCCGACCAATGGCTGTACACCCAGGACAGGACAGAGCACACAACAGAAGAGAGCCGAAAAAGCGAAACACAAAACAAACGCAAAACACCTACATAAAACGCAACAATAACATTACCTGTCTTAAAGAAATACTTCAGCCATGGTGTCTACTTCCTCCAGCATGCAAAACTAAGTGAAGTTTATTTATAAACTAATTTTGAGAGGAGCACGTGCTTATGATTGATAGCAGCTGGTCCTCATTAGCTGACGCATGATTCACCAATCAGACGATTCCTAAATCACTATAAATAACCAGAGTATCTTACCTTAGCCATCTTCGTCTTGAAGAATCCCACCCTTCCACCCATACTCCTCCCCTTTCCTTGTCAGGGCAGCACGGAGGCCCAATGGTTAGCATCACTGCCTCACAGCATGAATGTCACTGGCTCAGATCTTACCTAGACAAATCGGCATTTCTGTGTGGAGTTTGCATGTTCTCCACGTGTTTGCGTAGGTTTTACCTGGGCTCTCCGGTTTCCTCCCACAGACCAAAAACATGTAACATAAGTAAATTGACAAAACTAAATCGACATCCTAGACAAACGTTGAATTCAGCATACACTCTCCATAGCTATTTATAATCTACATTTACTATCGAGCAGGGGAGTTCTCGAGACCTACCTGAGCTCAGACTCCACTCTCGCCCTGCAACGGGAGGGAGCCCCGGGCTTGAGGATCTCACGAGCTCAGGGCTCTCTCCCGGGACAGCATGTCAAACACGCTTTATAATCAATCACCAGCTAAGGGCGAACTCTTGAACTCCAATGTTAATTCAGGATTTTAAAAAGTTTTGATTCAGCATTTGTTTCAGCATTATTGGCCCGACAAATTTTAATTGGATGAACATTTTTTAGTCTTATGCCTTACCCACAATATAAAAACACATATAAATACATTTAGATCATTTACTTCAATTATTACAATTGGAATGTGAAGAGACGTTCAACCAGCACAACAAAAAATGTTTCTGAAGACAATCTGCACCTTTAACAGCTTGGTTGTGATTTAAACTTGAAGGGTCACGAAACACCAAAACACATTTTTTGAGCTGTTGACAGTCATATATGTGTCTCACGCTGCTATAAACACTATTAGGACACATATATTGCACTAAAAAGTGAAAATTGGTTGTTTTTGCGTTATTTTGAGCAAATTCGTTCTTCCGGTTTGAAACGAATTTTTGAAGCTACGTCACGGCCATGAGATACATAGGTGTAAATCCAGAGTGGAGAATGGCTGTCTGTCTTTTCGAGGACATGGTGACGTCTCTGAGTGTGCGGCATTAATTCATGAGAAAGACGTGCTTCAAACCAATCAGCGCACTCTATTGTGTATGACGTGAAACTTCATTAATATGCATGATATCTCCGGAGACTGTTTACCAGTTTACGCTGTTCATACGGCAGAGAGACGCCACGTTGTGTTGCCAAAACAAGTGAAAGTACAAGAATTTCAAGACAAGAGTCGTAGGTGTTGCAACGAAGGTTTTGTTTTCATTTTCCCTCTATAAGAGAGCAGCTGGACTCACTTGTGGATTACAGTGCACGCGACACGCGACAGAAACGCGTTTGTAAGGAACATTTTTACCCGAGAGCTTTTTCTCATCTGGAAATGGTGAAATCCAGATTTGCCGCTCGTCTCCTTTTAATAAAAAGACACAGCTCCAGTTTGATTGTCTGTCTACAGATTTGGTAAGTGTTTGCAGTGGAGTGCCCTTTGTTTAAATGCTGCTCTCCGAGTGTAAACATGTTAACACAAACTATTCCCGTCGTGCAGGATTTTCGCTGCATTTTGTGACAGGATAGTCTATACACACACGGCTTTTTGACGCTACCTACCTACCGAGTACATAAGTTACAGAGAAATGCAGAGGATTTTTTTTTCTCTCATTCGCCATGCTGTATCAAAT
Organism: Danio kyathit; assembly: GCA_903798195.1. Taxonomy (NCBI): domain Eukaryota; kingdom Metazoa; phylum Chordata; class Actinopteri; order Cypriniformes; family Danionidae; genus Danio; species Danio kyathit. The sequence goes on along the minus strand of LR812531.1, from coordinate 46,162,104 downwards.
CAGCCTTTCTGTGTTTGTTTTGCCTGTGAAACTTAGCGCGTGCCCAAATGGAAACTCCCTTCTATGCAAATCTTACCCTCTTTCCCTCCTCCGACACGCCCAACTTTCCTGACTTTTTTCAAAACAGAGGTGTGAAAACACCCTGCTGAGACAGGGGGTTTCGTGGCCCTTTAAGCCTTTTACAAAAAAAGCAAAACAATCCTGTTTCACAACTGATGTTCATCAATGTGATCTTTAAAGTCTTTCATCTTCCCTTTATAAAATCACTTTGTTTTTATCTTTTAAGTCTAAGATTTGCTTAGCGTCTATATTTTTTATGCATAACCTGACTGATTCTGTCCTCAAAGCGACCATCAGTGGTCTCAGTTATCACAGTCGCTCAGTTCTGCTGCCTCCTGTAGGGTTGAATAGAAATCACTGTGATACTGCTGGAACTTTCCACATTGTACAGTCAAATCATGTAGTTACACGTGCTGCTGACCGGTGGGATATCAGCGATTAAAGCACTCTGAAATAAGGCTGCAATATTAAAGCATCAGTTTCTCAGTTTTTCTTTGAACTCCTGATAAAAACGACACAAGCCCCTGTGCTGTTTCTCACAATAGGAAAAGTTCGGAAAAATCTCCCTGCACATCTTTTTCAATAACCATAACTGTCATTATTTACATAAAATCTTCCTCATCTGCTTCAAAATGAAAAAGGTTGCATATCAGTGATCTGAAATATCATCTGAGATTTGATTTGAGAGCTGCATCAGCGAACTTTTATGGTGAATACTGATTTCACCCTTTTCCTCACATTGATGGCCCACTTCTCATGCCAATTAGAATCATGTGACTAGAACCAGAGGGTGTTATATTGGTGCTGTGATCCAGATGGGAGTGAAGTTTTAGGGGAGGTGAGCGTAGCTACTAGGAGCTGTTTGAGTAAGACTTGCTCCCCTGCCATCAAGAGGTGCACTGGTGATTGATGCTAGGGGATGTGGTCTTTAGGGTCCTTGTTTGTATACTCACATTCCTTGCTGAAGATTTCAGTTTGAATCCTGATTAGAGCGGGTAAGTAGATCCATAGGGGTCACACTAGTGCGGCGCTGTGACTGGTATAGGTGTGAGGTTTGGGGGGGGGGGGGGGAGTTTTGTAGCCCAGTTAGTACCTTTACTCCCCTGGCCTGCAAACCTATGTTTCCTTATTAGTGTACCCACTTGGTACCCACACTGGTTTTTGATGAGAGGAAGGGTAGACGACACCTATGAGTTTATATTCTGGCTGTGTCCATTTTAGCAGTAAGTGTAAAGTAGGCAAACTACTAGGAGTAAAGAGTAAAGCTGGAGGGGATACATTGGTGCCATGACCTGGATTTGAGTTGGATTTAGGCTGATGATTGTAAAAGATAGGAGCTGTTTGACAAAGCTTCACTCCCCTGGCATCAAGAGGTGCACTGGTAATTAATGCTAGGGCCTATGGACTTAAGATCCTTGTTATTGCACCTGCTTTCCTTGCTGGAGATGCCAGTTTCAATCCTGCTCAGAGCGGGTGAGTAGATCTGTAGGGGTAACACTGGTGCTGTGACTGGTATAGGTGTGAGGTTTAGGGGGGGAAGGGGGGGGTGAGTTTTGTAGCCCAGCTAGTACTAACTTTGCAAGTAACCTTTACTCCTCTGCCCTGTGATCCTATGTTTCCTTGTTAGTGTACCACTTGGTACCCACACTGGTTTTTGGTGAGGAGAAGGGCAGATAACACCTATGATTTTATAGGGCTGTGTCCCATTTAGCAGTAAGTTTTAAGTAGGAAGGCTAGTAGGAGTTAGGCGTGAAGCTGAAGGGGTTACATTGGTGCCATGACCTGGATTTGAGTTGGGTTTAGGGGGATGTTTTAAAAGATGGGAGCTGTTAGAAAAAGCCTCACTCCCCTGGCATCAAGAGGTGCACTGGTAATTAATGCTAGGGCCTATGGACTTGAGGGTCCTTGTTATTGCACCTGATTTTCTTGCTGGAGAAAGGTAAGTAAATCCTTGCTGCTCAGAGCAGGTAAGTAAATCCATAGAGGTTACACTGGTGCTATGACACAAGATAGGTGTGAGCTTAAGGGGGCTGAGTTTTGCTCTCCAGGTAACAGGAGTTTTGCATGCAAACATCACTCTTCTGCCTTTAAGACACGCTATTTATTATATGGCCTTCTGCCATAAATGTCCTTATTAGTGTACCCTATTTACTAAGTGTGCCCTAGCTGTATCTTGTAGCTCAATGACGTACTGGATCATGTTTAATACATAGTGGAAATTCATGCACAAACGGTTGGTGCTAGAAACTAAAATTATTTATACTAATTATTAAATTAACCATCACATTGTGTGTTATTAATGTCTACACCTATCCCAACCATAACCCAACCCTCACACTCTAACCCTAAACCCTATCATCACAGCAGCATGAGTGTTAACATACTGGAACCTGACCGTACAACAGACTGCAGCAAGGACATCTTGAATTTACATGCTGGTTCTTGCTTGGGGTGGGGGTAGCTAGATAGAATCTACTGGCTTATACGGGGCCGTGTCCTAGTTAGGCATGAGTATAAAATAGGCCAGATAGTATGAGCTGTGAAAGTGATTCTGGAGGGGTTGCATTGGTGCCGTGACCCATATAGGAATGGTGTTTCAGGGGATGAGTGTAAAGGAGGCCTGCTACTTTAGTTGGACTTATGGTTCAGGTATATGCATTTCATGCTGATTCAAATCCTTATTGAAGCAAGACAAGTACAGCCGATGAGGTTTTCCTGGTCTTAAGTTTTGGTTGGGAGTGAGGATATCCTAGCTGTGGAAGTAAACTTCACTACACTAGGTACAAGAGGCACAATAATGACTGACACCTGCTGCTGCAGTCTTAAATGTCCTTGTAAGTGCACCTGCTTCCCTTGCTGGAAATGTTGGTTGGAATCCTACTTGGAATGAGCAAAAAAAGGTCTGGGATCTGAATAGAAGTGGGGTTCAGGGGGTGAGTTTTAGAGACCAGCTAGTAAAGTCCGTGCAAGCAACCCTCCCTCTATCGCTTTCCTTGCCAGAGATGTGGTTTGCAATCCTGTTTGGGAGTAGAACCAGCTGGGAGTGAATCTGGGAGTGAATTTAAGAATACCATGGGGGTTACGTTGGTCGTGTGACCCTGATGCATATTCTTGTTAGTACCCCCCACCTACGTTGTGGTTTCACTCTTCAAAATTTGTGCATCCACTATAATACAGTTGACTTTTTAGGGTTAACTATTGAGTAAGACTTCTTGTCAGCCAGATTCAAACTATTGTTTGCTCTATTTGCCTGGACCAGCAGGAAACTTCATGCAAGACGAAACTGGTTATTTTAAGCAAGTTTGCATAACACAATGTTTTCTGTTGAGAGTGAGGTGGGTAAACATTGCCACCTGTGAGCACTTAGACACAATTATAGTCACTTCTTGTTTCCGTCTGGCAGAGCCCTCTGTGCATCAAGCAGCGGTGTTTAGTTGATCTGCACCCCATTTGCCTCCAAATCCACAAAATAGCCGTTCGGAAACATGCCCATCAGGCTCATAATGAAATAAAAATGATTTAGAGCAAGAATGTTTTGAGAGAGAGAGAGGGGGGGGGGGGGGTAATGGGTAGGTGGCAAAGCTCCCATTGTTTGTCCAATCAGACAAACATTTGACAGAAATGAACCCACCTTCATAAGAGAAACTGTCAGGTTTAAAGCCTGCGGTGAAGGTGTAACTTTATCGGCATCTGGCCCGTTTCTGCGAGCTACGTGAGTCGACTACAACTGCTTCCAACAGCCCCTAATTGCTCTTCACAATAAACCAATTGATTAACATGCCAACAGAGCAGGGGTTGGGCAGGAGGACTCCAGCTGAAACCCAAATCACTACTATCTTACAATCATTAATTGTAATTAGTGCTACATCCTCTCTTACGAGGAATCACTGACAGCCAGGAAGAGTATTGATTAAAGAGGATGTTTCCCTATCTTGTCGCTGCAGCAGGTCTCTGCGTATTCTGATTAAGCGTAGGACAAGTTCATGTATGGGTCTGATTTGCATTGAGACAGCAAAAAGGAGAGCCTTTGTTTGGTCTTATAACCACCCTGCAGAACATCAGTGTTCAGGATGCTGCCGGGGGAGGACAGAATTTCCGAACACAAGCAGCTTCCAGCTACATACATATTAACTTTCTTTGTTAAAATGTCCCGCTTTTGTCAACAGTTAACATGCTTTGGCAAACTGCATTATGCACTGAATACAAACCTAGCCAAATGAGGACTGTTCAACTAACGTAAAATTAACTAGTGTAATCTAGCAAACTATGTACTGTATGTAAAGCAGGCTTGTTTATGAAAAATTCACTTTCAAGATGTAGAAAATGTAGAATTATGATATACCCCTATGGAAAACCTCATTCTGATCCTATTGAAGTATACTGTATATTTACAAGAAAATACCATTTCAGTTGTTCTACTCTAATTTCATTCATTCATTTTCCTTCAGCTTAGTGCCTTATTTATCAAGGGTCGCCACAGCAGAATGAACCGCCAACTATTCCGGCATATGTTTGAAGCAATCGATGCCCTTCCAGCCGAAACCCTGTACTGGGAAACACCAATACACTTTCACATTCACACACACTCATACAATATGGCCAATTTAGTTATTCAATTCACCTATATCGCTTGTCTTTGGACTGTGCGGGAAACCGGAGCACACGGAGGAAATCCATGCGAACACGGGGAGAAGATGCAAACTCCATGCAGAAACGCCACCTGGCCCAGCTGGAACTCAAACCAGCAACCTTCTTGCTGTTAGGCGAACCACTGAGCCACCGTTTCACCATTTAATTCAACACTGTAAAAAAAATCTGTTATTTTAGGTTTTTTTACCGGCAGCTGGAGTGCCCAAAAAAAAAATCGGAAAATGATGGCCGTTAAATTACAGAAATTTACTGCAAAAATAACAGACTTAAATTACAGAAATTTACTGTAAAATAACAGACTTAAATTACAGAAATTTACCGGAATTTTGAAGAAATTTCTGTAATTTAACATTCATTATTTTACGGTAAATTTCTGTAATTTAACATCCATTATTTAATGGTAAATTTCTGTAATTGAACGTCTGTTTTTTTATGGTACATTTCTGGCCCAGCTGGAACTCAAACCAGCAACCTTCTTGCTGTTAGGCGAACCACTGAGCCACCGTTTCACCATTTATTTCAACACTGTAAAAAAAATCTGTTATTTTATGTTTTTTTACCGGCAGCTGGAGTGTCCAAAAAAAAAATCGGAAAATGACGGCCGTTAAATTACAGAAATTTACTGCAAAAATAACAGACTTAAATTACAGAAATTTACTGTAAAATAACAGACTTAAATTACAGAAATTTACCGGAAATTTGAAGAAATTTCTGTAATTTAATATTCATTATTTAATGGTAAATTTCTGTAATTGAACGTCTGTTTTTTTATGGTAAATTTCTGTAATTCAACAGCTGTTATTTTATGGTAAATTTCTGTAACTTAATGTCTGTTTTATTATGGTAAGTTTCTGTAATTTAACGTCTGTTTTTTCTGGTAAATTTCTGTAATTTAACATCTGTTTTTTATGGTAAATTTCTGTTATTTAACGCCTGTTTTTTATGGTAAATTTCTGTCATTTAACGCCTGTTTTTTATGGTAAATTTCTGTAATTTAACGTCTATTTTTTATGGTAAATTTCTGTAATTTAACGTCTGTTTTTATGGTAAATTTCTGTAATTTAACGTGAGGTTTTTTTCTGTAATTTAACGGCCGTTATTTAATAGTAAATTTTTGTAATTTAATGTCCGTTATAAAAAAAAAAAAACACGAAATCCACGAAGGCATCGTGGTGCAGAGCATCTGGTGTGTGACCCCCTTTACAATGGTCTTGCTGCGGACAGTAACAACTTTTATTCTCGTCAATTCACACTGCTAGCATTCAAAGATTTATGTTAATTTAGCAAGCTGAACGCATTCTGTACTGTACAGTGGTCTACAGGCAATCAGGATGCAGAACACAATGTGCTGTAAAAAAAAAAAAAAAAAAAAAAAAAAGCATGTCTAATTGCTCTAAAAAATCCAGGAAACTGCGAGTGCGTGAAAGGTGAATGGCATTATAGCAAGAGGCTACTGTATACACAAACGTTTGTTTTTTTTGGAAGTTTTATTGTTGGCAAAACTGAAATAGTCATAAGTAGGCGCATGCAGAATTCTGCAAATTTTCCACAGAATTCCGCAGATTTTTTGCCCATCATTAATTCTGTTTATTTGCTTGAGTAAATGTGTGTAAATCTGAATTTATTTAGTTTTTAAATTACAGATATTTCACATATTGAGGTTTTAGTTATGAGACTCCTAAAATAATTCCGCAGAAATCCGCAGATTTTTACCAAAATTCTCCGCAGAAATTGCAAAAAAAGACCAGATTCTGTCTGGCCCTGGTCATAAGATATAACTTAATCAATATTAGCTTGTATATATCTATGTCAAATTTGCTACTGCACTTGTATGCTAACATTAGAAAACAAACAGCAATTGTGCCTTGTTATATTAACCAAACTATTTTACTTTTAGTGGTTCAAAGCTGCCTATTTAACAACACCCATTCCTGTAAAGTTTTGAAATACCTTTTGAATCTACTTCAAATGTTGATTACTCTATATCATATCTTATGAGTACAGTATATAAAAACATACAGAGATATTCATAAAGACCTCATTTTAACACGCTTTATTAAAGTGAATGCTTTTGGAATCTTAAGTTTTTTTGTTTTGTGTAGTGATTGATAATGATGGTAATGTCATTATTATTATTGTAGATGATAATATCACACCTCTATTTGTCATTCATTTTCACTGTGCTGAACGTGATCAGATTAGCATCCATTGCATTTAAAAATTACAAAGGATATCCACTGCCCTTCAGATTGAGGACACACATAGTACATTGAGATACACACACACACTGAGCATCACAGGGGCCCGTTTTCATGCTGAGAAACTCGCTCACTGACTCACACACACATTCATCAGTAGGACACCAGGGGCCCGGCCCTCTCATGTTGAGATCCAGACACACGCACTAATCAGAGGAGCTCCAGGGGCCCGTCCCCCTCCCTCTGATACCCAGCAGATGGGAAAAAGGGGTGTAATATCTGCCAGGTTGGTTTCACCATGCAGGACAGCGGCCAGAAAATACCTGATTTCATTTTAAACTGCCAGCATGCTGGAACATATTGTTTCAAAAGGAGAGTGCGGACCAGAATATTAGCATGCAGCACAGCCTGAACCATCTCGCTGTTTTGGTAAAGTACATTGGTTTTTAAATAGGGATAGTTAACCCCAAAATGTCATCTTCTAATAAGTCTTTTTAATACTTGCATGCTTTTGTTTCTTAACAGGAAACACAACATAATATTCTGCTGAATGTTCAATATACACTACCTAAACTTGTAAAAAAAAAAAAAAAAAAAAAAACAAGAAAGCATGTTAAATGAGAATTTGAAATATTTTATGGCATACTTTAAAAAATAAAGGCGATTTAGTATTCAAAAACGTTTTGTTTTTAAATATAATTTTTAATAAATTGGTTTTACACTTCATATTTTCAGATTTTTCATAGTATATTTATTAATTTCTGTACTTTTACCATAAACCGACATATCATAGAGACATAGAGGTTGATATTTTAGAAATTACAGGAAAAAACAATACATTGAGTGTGTTAACTAGCGACATTAGGCGTTAAGAAATGCAATTCAAATATTTTTTTCTTGGTGGGGTAGTTAAAGGGTTAAAGTGCAATTTAAATGCTTAACAAGTTTTATTAGGTAATTTAGGCAGGTTAGGGTAATTAGGCAAGACATTGTATAACACTGGTTTGTTCTGTAGACAATAAAAAAAAATATTGGTTAAGGGGGCTAATAATATTGGCCTTAAAATGTTTTTAAAAAAAAATCTAAACTGCTTTTATTCTAGCTGAAATAAAACAAATAAGATTTTCTCTAGAAGAAAAAAATCTTTGCTTCATTATTCATCATTTGGGAAATATTTTATAAAGAAAAAAATATATAATAATATAAATATTAGGTCTGATAATTGTGACTTCAACTGTATGTAGGATTACATTTACCTATATTGTCATTGTGAGAAGTTAGGATCCAACCAAAAGTTCAAACTGCATCATAATTCATATGACATATTTAACACATATTTTATTTCACAATTTTCAAGGTCATGACTGAACCCCCATAGCTGATGAATATTGTTCGTTTATTCATTGGTTAATTAGTTAGGTAGCTAGTTAATTAGTTTGTTAGTTCGTTAGTTCATTAGTTAGTTTGTCCGTTAGTAAGTTCGTTAGTTTGTTTGTTAGTTATTTAGTTAGTTAATTTGTTAGTTCGTTAGTTCATTAGTGAGTTAGTTCATTAGTTAGTTAGTTTGTTCGTTAGTAAGTTCGTTAGTTTGTTAGTTATTTAGTTAGTTAATTTGTTAGTTCGTTAGTTCATTAGTGAGTTAGTTCGTTAGTTATTTTGTTAGTTAGTTCGTTAGTTAGTTAATTTGTTAGTTCGTTAGTTCATTAGTGAGTTAGTTCGTTAGTTAGTTTGTTAGTTAGTTCATTAGTTCGTTAGTTAGTTAGTTAGTTAGTTAATTTGTTAGTTTGCTAGTTCATTAGTTAGTTAATTAGTTAGTTTGTTCGTTAGTTCATTCATTCATCTGTTCGAACGATTGTTTGTTCATTCATCCATCCATCCATTCAGTTTTACAACTTTCTACAAACCAGTTTGACTTATTTGTTTTGAAGAATGTCGGAAACCTGTAACCACTGACTTCCATAGTATTGTTTGCTATGGTTTTCCTCTGGGTGCTCCGGTTTCCCCCACAATCCAAAGACATGCGCTATAGGTGCATTGATTAAACTAAATTACCCGTAGTGTATGAGTATGTGTGTGGATGAGTGTATGGATGTTTTCCAGTACTAGTTTGCAGCTGGAAGGGCATCCACTGTGTAAAACATTTGCTGGATAAGTTGGCGGTTCATTCCAATGTGGCGACCCCTGATAAATAAAGAGAGTAAGCCGAAGGAAAATGAATGAATGAACTTTATGTTTAATACTGAATTCCAATGCACAAAAAAGGGTGGAAACTCTGACCTCAGTGATATTTTTAATATGAAAATAAGAACTAAAGCACCATAAAAACTAGAACCAACAAGAAACAGCCACAATACTCAAAACAACAATAATCAGTGATTCAAAATTAAGTGGAAAAAAAGAGCAGCTCCATATTTAATGATGTCTATCAAATTTAGTGCTGAAACGTTTGAGAATTTAATCTCATTTGAGAAGTCATTATCATAATTATTAAGATCGTTTGCAAAATCTCATGCTTAATTTGTCAAGCAATAAGAAATCAAAAATGTGCTTCTTGTGCACCAAAGGCAGCTTAAAAAAAACAAAAACTGGTTCTTCCAATGCAGATACTAAAGACTTCAGTGTTTAACATGCTGCGAGTCGTAAAGCTGGGTTTTTTCCTCACGCCATTAAATAAGAAGAACATTCAGCCTGAAGGAACTGCCGCTAATGTGAAGGAAATTGATTTTTGAAGACCAGGAAGGATAATGATAGCAGTCTAAAATAAGTCATAAATGAATCATGAATTCCCATTCAGCTGTGCCGGCTGCTTGAAGATCTGAGCGCCTCCATTATGGACAAAAGCCTAACTCAATGTGAAAGGTGCCATGGCTTTTTTTTAATGCACTTTTAGGTACTCTAAATGCCTGTCACCAGAAATACCCGCTGGATTTAAAGTAGACCTTAATGCCTCATGATATACGGTAAAAAATGAAGAATTGGACACCAATGTGCGCATTAAACACTCAGCCTGTCCTCGCTCTGCATAGGCAGCAGTTTGTTGATGGATGCACTGACTTCGGGGATATTTTCTCTGCTTTTTCTTCGTTTTTTGCATGGTTCAGTTTTGTATTACACAATCGAGCATTCCATGCCGAGCGGCAATGACAGTCCAAAGTCTGATGGCTATAATTATCTATCTGAAGAGCGGGAAGAGCCGTCACACACCCTGACACCCCCTGCTGGAGCCTGTATGTCAAATGAGTTCTCAATTCAATGTTCAAGTTTCACCTGTCATTCCTGCGAGCTTCACGGAGCCGTTGGATAAAAGGAATAATTCATCCAAAGCTGTTTTCATGATGTTGTTGCAAACTCATATGTTGTTATTTTCTGAAATCAATTACAATGACAGCTTAATGCGGTTGCTAGTCAATCATGTTCTGTATAAAGAAGCAATGGGATTGATTTAAAGGGATAGTTCACCCAAAAATTTTAATTCCCTGTTAATTTAATCACCCTCATGTCATCCAAGATGTAGGTGACACTTTTCTTGAGTAGAACATTAAAGAGCCCCTTTTTTGCATTAAAAAGGGTCATGTTTTGGGGGGTCTCCAACAACAGTCTGATATGCATGCAAGGTCAAAAAACACTTTCATTGTCTTATAAAATGCATTTATTTTTACCTAATTATCCCAACGACTCCCATATGATTCGTTCAGCGATTCATTTGTTCCCAAACCCCTCCCTAGCATGATGCTAATCTGTGCTGATTGGTCCGATGACCCAGTCTGTTGTGATTGGTCGACTGTGTTCAGCGCGAGACAGAGAGAAACGCCCAGCATGGCTTATCAACAATTTAAGTAGTCAGAGTGCAGAGTGTATGTGAGCCCAATGCAGGAGTGCATTAAAGTAATGCAGTTTAACACTAGCATATTGCTCTATTCTTAACCATGACACACATTCAGTATTAATCCACACAGTGGCAAAAGCTGAACTGTTTTAAAACTTGACCGCCGCACGTGTGTAGGAACAGCCAGGGCTGGACTGCGACAAAAAAATCGGCCCTGGCATTTTGGGCCAGAGCGGCCCACTATACAACCAAAATGCTACCCATCTGTGCACGGCATGCCCTTGAGTATGTTTACCAACTTCTATTCTATAAAAGCACAAAAGTCATATATAGGATATAATGAGAGTTGACCAATTAAATTTATTTATTTTTTTTTTATTATTATTATTATAAAATTATAATCCACACTGGAAGTCCATCTTGTGTGTGCCGGTGTGTTTTGAGGGAGCCTATATTAAATAATGAGCATAACAAAAACTGCCTGCTGAAGCACACAGTTAATGTTGATTAACCAAATAAAGTTAAATAATAAAAGTAATGTGTCAGAGACCGTTAAAAAATGTTTAACTTAACTATGAAACATCAAACAAAGATTAAAGATTGTATATAGTCAATGAACTTAAACGATAAAAAACTGCAACAAATATTTGTTTGGGCACAAACTACAAAACTAAATGTAAAAAAAAAAGTATTAGTTTTGCTTAAGTTGCACGCTAGTTTTATGTATAAATATCATTATAACCATATTGTATAAATATTATTGTAACTATATAGGCCTACATGACGATCAAAACCGAAATGTCATGATATCACAGGCGATTGTCTTCTGACCGAGTGCACCTTAAAAGACATGAATGACACTTATAGAGCTTGAGAAGCATACAGTACTTTAGGATCTATATAATTTGTAAAACAAAAGAGTTGCAGGTTAAGGAAACAGCATGGGAGGATGTTGCCGCAGGCCTTGTTGCAGATGAAAAATAAAAATAAAAACTATTTATATAGACAGATAGGTAACTATGTTGCTTCTGCGCACGTGCGGTTTGAAACAGGCATGACTCTATGACATATATAACTATTTTGACATATACACATGGACGTTGCACGCTTACACAGCCCACAATGGGAGTTTGTGATTGGGTCAGCTTAATGTCAATAAAGAAAAGAACCAATGGGCTGCAGATTATGTCACATGTCTGGGCCGGTCTGTCTGAAAAAAAGCATCTTACTTACAAAGAAGATGATCAGACCGGCCCAAAAAGTACATCGGCCAAGCGGGAAACTGTCCGGTCTGCCAGATGGCCAGTCCGCCCCTGGGAACAGCTGACGGTGGCCATAACAACGACAAATGGCAGTAGATTGCGAGCTCACAAACGCATTTAAATCAGTAAACAAATGGGCACGTGTCACGTTTTCGATGTGGTTTTAGACGCGATATGAGAATACAAAGGGTTAAACAGATACAGTTCAAGTATGCAAGACCAGTTTCTCACTGAAGCTAAAAGGGCTGAGCCTGGTTAGCACCTGGATGGGGATAACGCTGGAAAATTAGTTTGTTTTTAGAAGTGGTGTTAGTGGGGTCAGCAGGGGGCGCTCAACCTGTATTCTGTGTGAGTCCTAATGCCTCAGTGTAGTGACACTATACTGTCAGTGAGCACCATCTTTCGGATGAGACGTTAAACTGAGGTCCTGACTCACTGTGGTCATTAAAAATCCCATGGCACATCTCGTAAAGAGTAGGGTGTAATCCTGGTGTGCTGGCCAAGTTCCCTCCATCGGCCCTTACCCATCATGGCCTCCCAATCATTCCCATCCAGTGAATTGGCAGTATTACTGTCTCTATGCTCCACCTGCAGCTGGTGTGTTCTGAGCGCACTGGCAACATTGTCCTGTGGCTGCCATTGCATCATCCAGGTGGATCCTGAGCACTGGTGGTGGTGTGGAAAGACACCCCTCACACAATTGTAAAGTGCTTTGGGTATTAGGGTATACACAATAAATGTGCTAAAAAAACAAAAACTAAAAGCATATTTTTGTGTGGTTGCTTGCATAATGCTATGCGAAACCTTAGTACATAATATGGAAACAAATAGACTTGTATCACATATCTATCTGTATACGGCTTTTCCAGGAAACTGCAGTAAAAGTGCTGGTTCAACAAAAGAACCCAAAGCACAGTAAAATGACAGGATTGCTTCAGCAAATGCATTGTCATCTCACATTTTTTCATCTAGTCCTGTAGGTTGTGTATATATGGTTTAATTCAAAGTTGAATTCACATCAATATTGAGCCAGGATCAAATAAAAATTACAAAGGGGATTTTAAATTCAATTAATGAATTTAATGAAGTCAATTATTATTCTGTTTAACAGAAAGATTTTTTCAACACTTTTCTAAACACAATAGATTTATTAACTCATTTCTAATAACTGATTTATTTTATCCTTGCCATGATGACAGTACATAATATTTACTAGATATTTTTCAAGATACTAGTATTCTGCTTAAAAGTCCAATTTAAAGGTTCCATGAAAGGTCCCATGTGCTCCAAAACAGTGACAAAATTCGCGTTTAGAAAATATAAAACCGATATAAACATCCAAAGCTTGCAGTTTGTCACTTCCGCTTAAATGGACCAATGATTATTTTAACGTCAGCCCATACTGCAGTTTCTCTTCAAATCTTGACCAATCAAATGCTAGTATCTAGTATCTGACATCCCCCCTTTTAAGATGCTTCTTGTTTGCATTTCATTTGATGCCCTTGTGCTCATCCACTCTCATTGGCAGAGCTGTGATAAAAACAAAATGCTATTGGCTGTTCTTTTAAAGGGGAGGAGCTACTCTATGTAGCTCTTCAATTTTCAGTTGAGATTACGTCAAACATCGAATAGAAAATGCACATTTCAAAGCACTTCATGAGACCTTTAAAGGCTTAAATAGGTTAACTAGGCATGTTACTGTAGGGTAATTAGAAAAGTCCGTATAGAAAAAAAAATTGCTTAAGAGGGCTAAAGCCTCATTCACACTACGTGAGTGACTCACAGCGGCAAAGCTTCAAGAGACTGTTTATTTCAAAGGAGACTGAGCTACTTCAGGCAACATTCGTCTACGCGAGCTTCAGTGACCGCTGGCAACCTGGTGGGCGTTACAAGTGACACGACAAAGTTAAGAATCCTTCAACTTTATGCAAATGAAGAGCGACTTTGAACGATAGCCAATAAAATAAGACTTTCTACAGAAGAAAAAATATTACAGGAAATACAGTGGAAAATGCCTTGCTCTGTTAAACATCTTTTGGGAAATATTTAAAAAAGAAAAAAAGAAAGAAAGAAAAAAATCACAGGAGGGCTAACAATTTTGACTTCAACTGTACTTTAGGTGCTTAAATGTAAATACGTTTTGCGAAAAAAAAACAACACAATAACTGAATCATTTCAGAGGCTGCCTTCTCCGAAGGATGCATTCGAAGTGTGCTGCGTCATCGTGGCACGACAAAGGCCGTCTCATTTTTAAAAAATTCGAAGGCTCCTTCAAATGCAGCCTTAGGGCGTACTCACACTATGCTATCCGAACCATGCCCAGGCCCGTTTCCCGGATCGTTTGAAAAGTGTGAGTGCTTTGAATCGGGCTCAGGCACGGTACACTTGGCCGGCCTTGGCCCGGTTGGAAGAGGTGTGCCAGAGCGCGGTTCACATGAGCTTTGGCGCGGTATGCTTGTGTGTGAGTGCAAAACGCAACCGAGCCCGAAACTGAAAGCGAGACGTGACTTTTAAGCGACTGTTTCATATGGATTAATTAATCATTCGTACTGTTCAATGAACACAAACTGTCGTAGTTTATTAATGACGCAAACCCCTCACTGCACGACAGCTGCACCTTCAGCAAACCTCCTAATTCCTGCAGCAGGAGGACTTTATGATTGTTTATGAGCGTCAAAAGTGGCTGATCTGTTCGGCGAAATGTTTGACTGCGTGTCGCCGCATATCAAACAACTTAAACGACATAATTAAAGAAATCTCTACTGTGCTGAGCGAGAGCGCTTCTGAACAGCGCGTCATCGATGACGAAAGCGTGCCCAGGCCCGAATGTAATGTGAGTGTGGGCCGTCGGGGGAGACGGGAGGGGGGACAAGCGTGCTTTGGCCCGGTTCAAGGCAACTGTACATAGTGTCAGTCCGACCTTAAAATGTGTCCTTCGTTTCCCAGGTAATGAAGGACACAACCGGTAAATCCTTCGCGGCCTCAAACGTCCCAAGATTCATTCCGAGCTGATAACGGCAGGACGTTTTTAAAAGAAAACTCTGGATTAAATGTATGAATTAGGTTTATTTTACTTGGATATCTAAAAACATATTAATAAACAAAAAGAGTATGACACGTTTTACTAAAGAGTGATTTTATAGACAGGTTACATATTTATGTGGATCTAAAGAATTATATTTCCAGCTTCTGTAAACTTTGCTTTGCCTTCAGATCGCTTAAAATAAGTTTTAAAATCACTTTGAAAATAAATTTCCATTACAAATTTTATTAACTTGATCCGCTTATTAACGGCAGCTGTTATGGTTGCCTGGGGCCTCATGTATCAACGCTGCGTACGCACAAAAAATTTGTGTATGCCAGATTTCACGCTCACGTTTGGATTTACTAACGATGAAATTACCGTGAGAATGTGCGTTGGTCCCCGCCAACTTCATGTCTGGCGTACGTGCATTCCTTGTGTGTGTTTGTTTTATTTCCATTGGCGACTCCTAGAGGCAATTATGTTAAATTGCACACTACAAAGTATCTTTGAGCCATGCAATGCCAGCTGTATGGGAGGGGATCATCCGCATGTCAAGCAGGTATATAAGGTTTCCATACCATGCAGTTGACCAGCCAAACATTAAAGAGCAATTTGCAGCGATCGCCAGTTTTCCCAATGTAATCCGAGCTAATACATCTGTGTCTCCTACAGACACGGATACTACTCCAGACAGTAAAGTGTCGCCCACAATTGAGGCAACTCTCTCCTCAAATTGTGTTAGTTAAGCATCCCCTGTTGTCCGCCTGTTCGGTCCACACTTTGACAGTGCGCCGCTGTTCTCCTCTTAACCTGCACCTTTACATCAGATCATTTCTTTTTTAATTCACTCACAGGGTGATGTTCAGAGTGGTTTTGCGCTCGTGGAAATCCTTCAGAGGATGCAGCCTCTGAAATAAGACACAGCTATTGGTGAAAATAGTTCTATCATCATTGCTATCATTACCACAGCAACAATCATTCCTTGAATGAGTTGTTTATTTTTGATTGAACTACTCCTTTATTTTGATTGTTTGCATTGATTCACCTAGTTCTTATCACAATGAAAGTAATCAAGTGGTTTCAGGTGGCCACGCAGACGGTGCATTTCCGGTTCAGCAGTCTTAACCATCAGCATCTCTTCTGCATGAGCTGCATTTCGCCTCTTGCTCATATTAGAGTATGGTTTCAAGGTGACACTGTAGGACAGCTGATGGGGCGTTCAAACAGACACAGATCTGCACAAACCACACGTCATTCATTCTCAATGAGAGCTGCCTGGCAATTTGCAGTGACATGAGTGACAGCAGCTCTTGATGGGATGTAATGGGGGTGTGTTTGGCAATGTTAAAAAGTTGGAAAAAAGTTATGCAAATGAGAAGAAACGCTTCTACTAACAGAGCCGGTGACATTGAAGCGTACTGTGTTGATGAAACTTTACAGCTGAGCGCTGTGAAATGAAAGAGGCTGTCCTGTGTTATACATTAAAATAAAGGTGCGATAAATCAAGTCAGGGATTGTCTAAAAATATTTCGATCAATCAATTCAAATCAATCCATCCTGCTAGGATATTATCCAGTAATTTAATGGCATTACTGTTAACCATAAAGCACAACACAATGCTGTGCAAAAATAAAAATACAGGTAAAGCACATGTAAAATCAATAAAAATAGCAGAGGAAATTCCTTTATATTAATACTGTACATTGTGCCCTACTTTAAATATATATAGAGAGAGAGAGGGAGTTGAAGGCATTTTGGATTCTTTCTGTAAAATTTTGATTATTTTTTAAATATTTCCCAGGGGCTGTTTAACAGAGATTTTATGCAACACATTTTAAACATAATTGCTTTGAAAACTGAATTTGCCATAATGACAATACATGATATTTTACTAGTTGTCTTGCAAAATATAGTTATTCAGCTTAGATTACAATATAAAGGCTATAGGTTCATTGGACAAGTTCAGTTAATTGGGCAAGTTGTTAGAAACAGTGTTTTGTTCTGTAGCCAGTCCAATAAAAATAAAATCTTAAGGGGCTAATAAATAATTATTTCTCTTTGTTTTCTTTTTTATTTTATTTTGTTTTATTGTATTGATTTGTTTTATTTTATTTTTATTTCATTCATTTTATATTACATTTTATTTTTAATTTCATTTTATTTGTATTTTTTATTTTATTAAATTTTTTATTTTATGTAATCTATATTTAATTTAATTTAACTTAATTGCTTTTTATTTTATTTTACTTTGTTCTTTTTTCTTTTCTTTTTTCTTTTATTTATATTTTTTATTTTATTTTACTTTTTATTTTATGTAATTTAGAATTTATTTAATTTATTACTTTTCATGTAATTTTATTATTTAATTGTATATTTTATTTTATATTTTATTTCATTATTTTTTTTATTATATTTGTATTTTTTTATTTTACTTTTTATTTTATTTATTATTTTCAATTAATTTAATTTAATTTAATTTAATTTAATTTAATTTAATTTAATTTAATTTAATTTAATTTAATTTAATTTAATTTAATTTAATTTAATTTAGCCTCAACTTCCAAACAATGTATCCATGATTAGGTAAGTGTTTTAATGTTAATTGCAAACATTGTTATTTAAAAACAAAAAATGTTATATTATAATAAAGGAAAAATGGTTGTGCCCAACTGAGCCTGGTTTCTCTCGAGTTTTTTTTTCCTTCACTTCGTCAGTTGGTGAAGTTTTCTTTCCTCGCCACTGTCACCACTGGCTTGCTCGGTTGGTTTGGGACTTGTGGAGCTTCGCATAGATGGATTTGCTCTACAGTGTTTGAACTTTCAGCAGTGAAATTTAAACCACGCTGAACTGAACTAAACTTCAACTCTGAAACCTGGACTTTATTAGAACTTATATGTTAATCTGCTTTGACACAGTCTACATTGTAAAAAGCGCTATATAAATAAACATGAATTTTATTGAATAATATAGATATATATATATATACAGTTGCAATCAGAATTATTGAATCCCCTTTGATTTTTTTTTCTTTTAAAAATATTTCCCAAATGATGTTTAACAGAACAAGGAAATTTTCACAGTATGTCTGATAATATTTTTTTCTTCTGGAGAAAGTCTTATTTGTTTTATTTCTGCTATAACAAAAGCAGTTTTCAATTTTTTAAAACCCATTTTAAGGTCAAAATTATTAGCCCCTTTAAGCTATATATTTTTTCAATAGTCTACAGAACAAACCATCATTATACAAGAAATTGCCTAATTACCCTAACCTGCCTAGTTAACCTAATTAACCTTGTAAAGCCTTTAAATGTCACTTTAAGCTGTATAGAAGTGTCTTGAAAAATATCTAGTCAAATATTATTTACTGTCATCATGGCAAAGATAAAATAAATCAGTTATTAGAGATGAGTTATTAAAACTGTTATGTTTAGAAATGTGTTGAAAAATTTTTCTCTCCGTTAAACAGAAATTGGGGAAAAAAATAAACAGGGGGGCTAATAAATCAGGGGGTTGAATAATTCTGATTGCAACTGTATATATATATATATATATATATATATATATATATATATATATATATATATATATATATATATATATATATATATATATATATATATATATATATATATTTATGGATGCTTCATAATTGTGCAACACCACCAAACAGCCCTGCATTTTCAACATCTGAACTTTCCACCAATTTAGGATCTTACTCTGCCTGTTAAGTTCACATTTAGCGTCCTCCAAATTTAGAGATAATGATAGATTCAAGCTGTGCTCTCACATCCTGAAGCAACCCTATGATTGTCTTCATCCTTCCGGCTCTGATTAACCAGACTGAACGATGCAGTAATTCAGCATCCCCAGTACTGACCTCAGACCTGTGCAGACTTCCAAACAGGTTGTTATCATCAGCCACAGAGCGATGATACAGTACCTGCAGAGATTAAGCTTTCTGCCCGTCGTGTTTACCGGCTTTTCCCCCAGACCGCAGTGTTTCTGAAGCGCAGTTGGTGGCCAGTGATCGTCTCACTGCTCTGTGACCAGCGAGTTTGTGGTACAGGGTCATGCCAGGCTGTGCTGACAGAATGTGTTAGCAGTGCTTACCCCCTTCCGGCCAGTGTCGGCCTCTGTGGAGCTTCAGGGAGCACCGCTGGAGGAAGAACGCCTAGGTTCGCATCTGCGGCCCAGTCCCAGCGCGTCCTCTAAAAGCATTATGCCACTCTGTTTCTGAGTCACAGCACTCACACCCCGGCTCTCACTTCACCAAAACACATCAGACCAGATGCAGAGTCCACACAGAGGTGCTTTCAAATTCACACACAAGTCACACTCTTAGGAGACCTAAAATAGAACAATGAGACAAGTGGTAAAATACAATAAGAGCTGCTTCTACTGTATTGAGTTTGATTTACAATGCATAAAAGGGTCATTTTATGCTTTTTACACCTTTTAATGTGTAATGTTAATCTATGGCATCAAATTTCAATTATTTATCATGTTTTAAAGAAGTACATTTTATTAAAAATGTATATTTCCCCCCAATTTCTGTTTAATGGAAATACATTTTTTTCAACACATTTCTAAACATAATAGTTTTATAGAAGCCGCAGGCCGAATGCCTTAGTGTACCACCAGTGATGATATACAGCCACATCGCATTGCTAAGAGTGTGATATTGCATTTATACAACAGTTCGACGGCATAATCGTGAGTATAAAAATAAAATTAAACACGGAGAGTCTCAAAACCCTTTTGTAAGAGGAACTACTTTCTTCCGCCATTTATTCTGCAGCTGACGTCACAACAGCAGAAACTGTTGCTCATTCACTAACATCACTTTAGAGCTAGTATTTGAATGATTCTCTAGCGTAATGTCTAAAGTGATGACAAAACAGATAATTTTACTCACATTTTTAAGATTATAAGGCTGAACACCATGAAATGCCATCAATCTACAGAAATATCTCCCAGCATTTCTCTGTTGCAATCGGGAGATCACAATATTACTATGGTATAAATACAGTACAACAACTTACAAAAGAGAGAGATCGACTTAGAAAGTCATTTACCTGTTTAATAATGGTTTGATCAGCTGTAGTTACCCTGCGTTTCTTTTAGGGCTTATTATGCGGCCTCTGTCACCATCTTGTGGATGAACATGGTCAACCGTCTTTGCTCAAAGACAGGCTAATGGTCGCCGACGTGCTCTCAGAAATTATAAATATTTAAAATAGGCACTACTGTATTTAAATAAACTACATAGTTGCAATCTAAACAACTACATTCTCAACTAAAAAAGCCTCAAAAGTACATTATGTTGCCCAACAGCAGCAATATTTGTCAAACTGTAGAGTGTCCTCTGCTTGTTGCTGTATGTGGGCGGAGTAATACACAAGGGTGAAGGGTTAAGAGACTGGACAAGTGCTGTTACTGGCAGAATATCGCACGGCTATCAGCCAATCAGATTAACCTGATTATATTAGAATTACAGAAGGATGATCATTTTTCTGCAGTTCCAATGTAATTTCAATGTTTCCATCCATCAAAGAATCCTAAACATATCCTCATCCTGAAGAGCTTTCAACAATGCTAAATTGCTATATACATAAAAAAAAGTGATAATTATAATATCACAATATGCTGGGCTCTATTATGAAAGCACTACACAAATAAATAAGAATTCTTAATCATTTTAATTATTAATTTTATAGATAATCTTTTTTGAAAAGTTTCGTGACATCAAATTTCAATTAGGAAGGGAAGGAAATGAAAGGAAAGGAAAAGGAAAGGAAAAGAAAGGAAAGGAAAGGAAAAGGAAAGGAAAGGAAAGGAAAGGAAAGGAAAGGAAAGGAAAGGAAAAGGAAAGGAAAAGAAAGTTGTAACATGGCCAAGTGTGGTGTTTTTAGAACTTGTTCATATTATTATTATTTCAGGAGTTCACACTTGGATATTGCTCGACTATGATAGCAGGTTTGGCATGATGTTCTGGGAGAGAACTCTGAGCTCAGAGATAGATGAGCCCAAGGTTCCCGCCTGGTCAATGAGCATTAGGAGAGATACGAGATCGGTTATTTCTCAAGAGCTCCCCGGTTTGTTTTTTTACCTATACTTTGGCTAATATGGTGGTTCTGATTGATTCAGTATGTTAAGTGCTTGTGACTGTGGGAGGAAACCGGAGTAGCCGGGGAAAACCCATGCGAACACGGGGAGAACATGCAAACTCTGCGCAGAGAGTACCGACTGGCTCAATTAGAACTTGAACCAACACAGAGTCACCGTGTCACCTGATCATAGAATTGAGGAGGAGGGAGAAGGGAAGGATAGAGGGGGATTTTCCAAAAATGATGATAGAGAATGAAGTTTAGGCAGGATATTTATAGTAGTTTTGGAATGATCTGATAGGCTAGCTAATGATTAGCGATACGGATCAGCTGTATTTGATCATATCACGTGCTCCTCTCCAAATTCGTTTGTGAAACTTCACATAGCAGAATCAGCATTTTTCTGCAGTAAGCATTAGAAAACACCTGTCTGTTTTCCTGAGGTAACTCATTTGAGAAGCATCAAATTCAAGCATCAGTCTCTATTTGATCTGTAATTAAATAAATAAGAATTATTAATCATTTAATAAGGGAAAGGAATTTATTTACAGTTAAAGTCAGAATTATTAGCCCCCTTTGAATTTTTTTCTCTTTTTTAAATATTTTCCAAATTATGTTTAACAGAGCAAGGAAATTTCCACAGTAATGTATGTCTGAAAATATTTTTTATTGTGGAGAAAGTCTTATTTGTTTTATTTCAACTAGAATTAAAGCAGTTTTAAAAATTTTAAACACCATTTTAGGGACAAAATTATTAGCCCCTTTAGGCTAATTTTTTTTTTCTACAGAACAAACCATCATTACATAATAAATTGCCTAATTACCCTAACCTACCTAGTTAACCTAATTAACCTAGTTAAGCCTTTAAATGTCACTTTAAGCTGTATAGAAGTGTCTTGAAAAATTCATTCATTCATTTTCTTGTCGGCTTAGTCCCTTTATTAATCTGGGGTTGCCACAGCGGAATGAACCGCCAACTTATCCAGCACATTTTTACGCAGCGGGTGCCCTTCCAGCCGCAACCCATCTCTGGAAAAGTCTTGAAAAATATCTAGTAAAAAATTCTTTTTAGTTATTATAAATGAGTTATTAAAACTATTATGTTTAGAAATGTGTTGAAAAAATCTTCTGTCCATTAAACAGAAATTGGGGAAAAAAATTAACAGGGGCTAATAATTCAGGGGGGCTAATAATTCTGACTTCAACTGTATTTGTTGCTTTTAAAGTAGCACACTTTATTTATTTATTTATTTATTTATTTGCATAATTAAATAAAATTAGTAAATAATTGTAAAAATCTTTATAATTTTTTGAATTTGATCATATTAGCCGGATCAGCATTTTTCTGCAGTAAACGTTAGAAAATACCTGTCCGTTTTCCTGAGGTAAATCATTCGAGAAGCATCAAATTCAAGCATCAGTCTCTATTTGCTCTGTATTTAATCTAAGCGATGTCAATAAGAAGCAACCGATACACAAAAAACACCCGAAGCTGTGATTTTCTTTCCAACGGGATGCTCGCTTAGATCATAAGTGTGGCATCTTAAGTGTGTTACCCAAAGTACTTGCACTCTCCAAAACAGACACTGCGAGGTCTGATTTCAGTTCATTTCCTCCTGCAGTTGCAGACAGTGGCTCGTCTATATCATTCCATCTCTCCCTAATGTTCTCCATCATAACAGCAGGTGGAAATGGATCCGACTGCCTCAGTATAAACTCTGCCATGCGTTTCAGTTGTTGGACTGCCAGCTGGATCTGCGCTGCAGGTGAAAGTCAAGAAGAGTTAAACCGCATGCGTTTGGGTGTTGAAAGCACACCCTCTTTATCGGATCTCCTCTCCACCCACTGGAGTATATAAACAGTGGAAGTGTGAAAGTGGAGCTGCAGGATTTAGCCTGGAGCGAGGAGAGGTGTGTTTGAAAGTCAAAGCACCTGGGTTTTCTACTTCAGTATGGTTTACTATGAATATCATTTAATGGACTGTGATGCAGGAATCTAAAAAAGTAATGTATTAGCAAAGACCATAGAACAGACAAGACTTGTCACTCATATAGTTTTGAATGGGGAAAAGTGTAACGGTCAATATGGCGAATGAAGCCCCACCTACTAGTACAGGAGCTAATCATCGATCGCTATAGACTCACGTTTCTCCGGGGGAGAAGACAAACAGATTGAAATATCAGTGAATACTTGCTTAACAGACATAAGAAATAGATCCACTTAAAGCTTGAAATCTGTACTTTTAAATGAACCCACTACACTTGAAAACAGAAGATTTTTAGTTTTGTAATCTGTATAAAACGAGCATGAGGTACAATCTCTCCTGTCAAAGGACACATCACATGACAGCAATTACTCAAACGCCCACAAACTTGTAAACAAAAAGTCGCTGTCATTTCTAGAGGAGATTCACTATCAAGACCAAGTTGTGAATTACTTCTAAAGACCAGCGCAATCTGATGAAACATTATCCAGAGGATAATACTGTATAACATGGCCAAAAATGAGGTTCGTGTCGTGATCTCGTTACTTTCGACTGCATGCGCATTAGCTTGCGCAACCTGAAAAAATACTGACTTTGGTTGATTTGTTTAGAAATGAAACTTATGAGACAGCTGTTGTTAAGGTCTTTGGTGATTCCAAATATTTACATTACATATTTGGAATCACCAAAAGACCCTAACAACAACTGTTAAGCTTGGCAAAAGTTTTGGAGAATTTCATGTTTCAAAAATGGCTGCCAAGTGAAATGACTTGCCTTAAAGGGTCACGAAACACCAAAACACATTTTTTGAGCTGTTGACAGTCATATATGTGTCCCACGCTGCTATAAACACTATTAGGACACATATATTTCCTAATATAAAATTGGTTGTTTTTGCGTTATTTTGAGCAAATTCGTTCTTCCGGTTTAAAACGAATTTTTGAAGCTGCGTCCCGGCCATTAGATACTTGTGTGTAAATTCAGTGTGGAGAGTGGCTCTCTGTACCTGCGAGTACATTGTGATGTCTCTAAGTGTGCAGCAGTAATTCATTTAAACACCACAATCAAACTATTCCCGTCGTGCAGGATTTTCGCCGCATTTTGTGACAGGATAGTCTATACACACACGGCTTATTGACGCTACCTATTGAGTGCATCTAAGTTACCGAGAAATGCGGAGGATTTTTTTCTCCCATTCGCTGTGCGGTATCAAACATACCATTAAAACTCCACTCTTTCAGCAGTTCCTCGCTTTCAATATCTCGTTTGTCACGGGGGACATGCAGGAAATGTTCCTGAATAAAAAGTGAAAGTGCCAAACTGCAGTTAAAGTTGACAAATTAAGAATTTGGCAAGTAATTCGATTACTGATGTCCATGTAAACACAGTTACTATCTTTCTCCCCTGCTTCTGCGTGCCCAAACGGAAACTCCCAACTCCCACCTAAACAGAGCTGGACACGCCCACTTTCCTGACTTTTTCCAAACTAGAGGTGTGAAAACACCCTGCTGAGACAGAGGGGTTTCGTGGCCCTTTAAAGAGACTTTGGTATTAGTCTATGTACTCCTAACAATAAGATGAGATTCCAGTGACAAGCAGTTTGGCTGCCCACATTGGACAAGACACAACTCAATATTTAAAAACACTGTAAAAAAAAAAAAAGAATCTGTTAATCACCAGTTTCTGTATATTGTGTATGATTGTGAATTGCATTATAGGACCTTGATCTCTGTTCTGTCGAATTTTGATGTTGAAAATTGAAGTCTACAGTTTAACAAAGTTACATTTATTGACATTTTAGTCGTTTTAAACTGTATAATGTTTAGGAAATAATATATAGAGAAATAAATCTGTAAAATATTTTATTGTATGTCCTGCATTTATTGCAAGGTTTTTTATACCATAATATACAACACCAACTCAGACAATGTATAACTTTAAACTATTTAAAATGGTAATAAAAGTCACTTTTTCCAACTTTTCAATGTTTTCTCATAATGTAATTGAAAAGCATAAATAAATGGGGGAAAATAAAAATAAATAAAAACAGATCACAAAATACAGAAAACTGCTAATTCACGGATATTTTTACAGTGTAGAACTGACTCTCAGAAGTGCAGAATAATGCATTGAAATCCATATTATACATATTAAACTTTAAAATAATCAAAAGTATATGCTGAGTGACTGATGTTGGTTTGCAGTGAGTCACAGTTCTAGGGTTAATGTATTAACTAAGTTTCCTAGTTATTTTATTTTTAAGATCTGAGGTAAACTATCTGCTGCTGTCTCGTAAAATTGTATGCCAGCGCATATAATGACAGGTCCTTCTTGAACGATTTGAATATTTTGTGTGACTCGTGAATGATTAATTTTTCACAGACAGTGATTAGTTCGTTCGGGCATGCACACTTTTGTGCAGGTGGGGTATCTCTTTACATGCTGTCCCGTGATGAACGAACAACTCGAAAATCTAAAGACTCAAAAGGTAAACTAATCATGGGTCCTTTCAGCTCAGACTTTGTGCATTGGTTAAGTTTTTGTCATTGCCTTTGTAGTTTATGCTGTTGTTCCAGCCATGACATCGCAGAAATAGAAGCAGTTTTGTTTTCAATTGTAGTAATAACGTGCTGATTAATAAGTTCTATTTTGGTTTAAGAATAAACCTAGCCTATTATCATTTAGGAGTTATTGTTTTGCGTGTGTCCTGGAAAGAATAATACCTAAAAAAAAAAAATGTAAAAAATTCTTGTATGCATCTAACCCAACTAATAAAATATAGTAGTTTGCTTGCTGTGTTGGAATCATCCACCCAACTCCGTCTGATTGACTCTGTGAACAAGTAATCACAAAAATAGAAATTTTGCAAGCCATCATCACAGCTGATTAGGACAAAAACTCCTTTTAAGATGGAAAAGATACATCTTTTATCATGTCATCTCAACATAGTGTTGTGTGTAGTGACAGATCAAAGTGCAAGCAATATACAAAAAAAAAAAAAATAATAAGCATAAACAACTATTAGATTTGTTCTAAAACATGTAGCCTTCCACATTCAGTAGACAACATCTGTCTTAAAAATGTTCAGTCTACAGTATATATGTTTTCTGGCCTTATTTCTATGACTTAAACAATAAATTACACATCTCGAAAGTACAAAGTTTTAAATTCTACATATTATTGTAGCACAGTTTGCACAAAATACAGTTTAATGACTTTCAGCAATTAATATATTTTAGTGCTGGGCAAAAAATTATAACATCCAAAATAAAAGTTTGTTTTGACATAATTTAAGTGTATTTACTGTGTATATTTATTATGTATATATAAATACAGACAGGCATGCATATATTTAAGAAAAAAATGTTTATTTGTATTTATATATAAAATATATGTGTATAAGATAAAAAATTTGATGTAAATTTACATTTCTATGAACCAAAATTGTTTTGTGTAATTTTGTTCCTAAGGGTATATATAAATACACACACACACTCAGTGCTTAATTTGTGAATTGCAAGGTACTGTACCGGAACAGATCGGGGTAACGTATCCGGCATGTTACCTGTGGATGTAGAGGTGTCGCGCACGGAAGTGAAGAGGGTTGGGGAGTTGCGGAAGAAAGTGAAAGTGAACAGCGGACGGGGTAGGTGGGCGGTTGAGGAGGGGGATTGGTAAAATGAGGTGCCGGATCAGATTTCAGAGGTGCCTGATCCGATGTGTTCCGGCACAAATTAAGCCCTGCACATACTGTATATTATGTCAAAAAAACTTTTATTTTGAATGTGATTAATCACGATTAATCTTTGCCCACCCCTAATGAAGAAAGAACAAATGTCAAAACCCCTCAAACAGGCCGCAGAGATTTTGAACCCATATTTTCTGATTTGTTCTAAAGATTTTGAGCTTTAACACATCCCGCTGCATATTTTACACACAGTGTCAGGGTTGAGGTTGGGGAAAAGAAGCAAGGACTTAAATGCAGGGGCAAAAACATGGCTTTATTATAAAATAAAACAAAAAGACAACAAAAAACTACCTTGAGGGGGGGGGGGGGGAACATAAAAAATAAAAATAAAATAAAAACTTGACTGGTCAGGCTGGCAGGGATCAGGGCTGGAACAAGAATAGACATGACAGGACAAGGCGATAAACGATGATCTGGCACAGGACAGCAAACATTAGGAGACTATAAGCAGAACACATTAACAAACAAACAGGTGAACAGAATTAACTAATAATGGGTTAACAAGGAGGGTGGGACTAGATAATAAACAGGAGAGCACATGACACAAAGACACAACATAGGCCATGTGCCCACATAAAACAGGACTAGAACATGCAGCCAATGAGAGAACCCACATGAAACACAACACTAAAGCACGCGGCCACAATGTAAACACCGAGCCACGTGCTTACACAACACCAGCACAAACAGAATGCAAGACACGAGCACACAATAAATAAAAACACCTACCCATGCACTCACACATGCGACGTGCATGTTCTGATCCTAGTGTCAACCAAAACCAACTAGACAGATGCGCTGAGAATAGAACAGCATGCCACAGACAAAACACACCGGGACGAGAGCGCGCATCCCAAACCTTGCGTGCCTGCGTCAAGCAGAAGCGCGCACAGCCAAGACGGCGCTCATACAAAAATAAAGACAGACAGGATATATGAGAGCTCGGTTCGAGTTTGCACAACATACTAGACAAGACAGGACTAGTGTCTGGACTCTGCCACCAAAACAAGAATTAACAAGACCGAAGTGGCAGAGTCGTGACACACAGAGCTAAACATCAAAACATCCCATCGCTGTATGGCCAGACGATACGCTAAAATATTATTGACGAACATTGATTATTAGTACTAGACTGTGTCTGATTCACCTTTGAGCGTGGAGAAATGAGACGTGGAAAACCTGAAATGGATTTAAAGTGGAGTGATAACAGAGCACCTTGAGTGAGGAATGGAAATATCTGCCACTCCAGTTTACTCACATAACTCCTCTGTCATCACAGCGCTCTCTGCCTTTTTTATTCCCTCGAAGTGTGTTTTCTTATCTCCTTTACAGCTCAGAAACACGCAGGTCTGTCCTGCAGCGATTACACACCCTTTATCTTACAGGCAGGCCAGCTCCGGGCCTCGCTACACCAGGATTTCACCTGAGCTGCGTTTGCCCGTCAGCACTCTTAAGCTGATTTTTTTACTATGTGGCCGGCCAGCGGATGAAGAAGTCAGTGATTTAATACAGGCCAGAGCAGAACTGCTGACTGTGTGGTGTTTTTTACTACAGACGGTAAACTCAGGATGAGATGTTCGGTGACCTATTTCCTTTTTTTTTTTTAACACACCATGATGGTTGTGACTTAGGGGTAGGCCCAAACAGAACCTGCGGACGTTGTTTGTTATTTCTGCGCAGAATTTTGTAAACAATCTATGGATTTATGTGGAAAGATTTTGGGAGTATCGTAACTAAAAACATAATATATGGAATAAAAAAGAATACCTTTTTAGCTTTTACTTATTATTATGATCCACTTATTTGGTAAACAAAGCAAGTCGCTTATATGATATATCTACTAAAAGACAGAAAAAAATCACTTTACAAACTGTATTGTAAATAAATCATATGAACATTTTCAAATTTGCCAATAATCTTAATGAAATTAATTTAAAAGCTGAAAAATATACATTTACACACATTTACACAAGTAAATAAATATTGTTACATACTGGACGAGGACAACGGAGATGAGGATCCATGTGCAGTTTTTTAGAGAATAGTCAGGCAGGCAATGGTCAAACTGGAGCATGAGGGTAATCCAAAGAGCATAGTCCGAAACAGACGAATGATCATGATAGGTGGCAAAACAACATGGATGATAAACAAATCACAAGTCAAAACCACAAGACAAGGAAAACGCTTCGTAATGCTAACAGAAAACAAGACTCAGCAATGTGTGTGAGAATGTGAGGTGTATAAATAGTCCATATAATCAGTCCATCATGAGCTTCAGCTGTGTGTTAGTGTCCAGATGATTGTCAGCTGTGGCAGGAGTAGATGAGTGCAAAGAGTTCTGGGAGTTGTAGTCAATTACAGTGTGTATGTGTGTATATACAGTTGAAACCAGAAGTTTACATACACTTTAAAAAAAAGAAACATAACCATTTTTTGGAAAATGTCTGACGATAAATCATACTAAATATTTACTATTTTAGGTCCGTTAGGATTACCTAAAGGATTTACATTTGCTAAATGCCAGAATAATGAGAGAATTTTTTTTGAGAATTTACATACATTTCCTTGGTATTTTTTAGCTTTGCTTTTAAACTGTATAACTTTGGTCAAATGTTTTGGGTATCCTTCCACAAGCTTCTCACAATAGTTTGAAGGAATTTTGGCTCATTCCTCCTGACAGAATTGGTGTAACTGAGTCAGATTTGTTGGCTGTCTTGCTCACACAAGCTTTTTCAACTCTGCCCACAAATTTTCTATACAAAGAAAGAGACAGGGCTTTGTGATGGCCACTCCAAAACATTCACTTTGTTGTCCTTAAAGCACATTTTAACTAATTTGGCAGTATGCTTAGGGTCATGGTCTGTTTGGAAGACCCATTTGTGGCCATATTTTAATTTCCTGGCTGATGTCTTGAGATGTTGCTTCAGTATTTCTACATAATGTTCTTTCTTCATGATGCCATCTATGCTGTGAAGTGGACCAGTCCCTCCTGCAGCAAAACAGCCCCTCAACATGATGCGACCGCCCCCATACTTCACAGTTGGGATGGTGTTTCTAAGCTTGTAAGCTTTCCCTTTTGTCCTCCAAATGTAACATTGGTCATTATGGCCAACCATTCAATCTTAGTTCCATCAGACCACAGGACATGCCTCCCAAAATTAATTTTTTTCCCAGTGTAATTTAGCAAATTGTAATCTGGCTTTTTTGTTGATTCTGGCTTGTTGATTTTTCCATGTTGTCACACATGGAAGCAGTGTGTTTGAGGTTTTCCTTAAATACTATTCTACAGTTGTGCCTCCAATTAACTCAAATGTTGTCAATTAGCCAATCTGAAACTTCCAAAACCTTGACACCATCATCTGAGCTTTTTCAGAGGCATAATAATCTTATTGTATGTAAACTTGACTTTCAAGAAAAGTTATAACAATTTCTCAAAAAATATCTCTCATTATTCTGCTATTAAGCATAACAGAAACAAATGTGATAATCCTAACTCACCTAAAAGAGAAAAAGTTTAGTCACATTAACATTTGACTTTTTCTTAATGGTTATGTGCCTTTTTATACAGTGTATGTAAACTTCTGGTTTCAACTGTATAGGAAGTGATCTGTTTATTTTTAGCCCATCATGGAGTCTATTTGTTATGATCACCAGCGGTGTTGCCTCCCCTGGTGATCATAACAAATAGACTCAACGGTGGGTTAAAAAATATTTTCTGCCCAAAAATTGTAACTTTTTATGCGTTTTACCTGTATGTTTACACTAAAAATGCAAACAAAGTTACAATTTTTTGGCTGAATGTTATCAGATAAATAGACCCACACGCCACTCTCACTGTTGTAATGTCCGTAAAAATACCCGAAAATGGTACGCATTTAGAGAGCAATGGCTGAGTACATGGTAGTGTTGCTGTTGCTCAAGTGCTTGCTAAAGCTTCATTAGCAAAGTGTTAACTTCACATTACAACCAACAGTTGAGACGTATCATACATACACAGCACATTCTACATAGACACCATACACATCGTCACTTCTTTACAGATACTGTTTACTAATAAGGTGACCATGCCAAATACTGGCCTGGCATGTGTAATACAGCACTTTTGGTATTGTAGTTTTCTCAGATATAAAAATGTGGATTGTATTTTTTTTACTATATTTACTATAGAATTACTATAGCCATTATTCTGACCGTTCTTATATAAGGCATCATATTGTCACGTCATATTTACATTCAAAGCTTCTTTTGAGATATTAAAATTAAGCTTTGAATGTCTGTTGTTTTCCCAGTACTGGGTTGCGGTAGGAAGGGAAAACTGTGCTGGAATAATTGGTGGTTCATTCCGCTGTGGTGACACCTGATGAATACATGTAAGGGACTAAGCCGAAAGAAAATGAACGAATGTATTTCGTCATGTTTAATTAAGACAGCACCCAAAACATCCAATCTTTTTGCTAATACAGCCTTTAAATGTATAGTTAGCCAACGTTAGACCATCCGCAAATGTCCGCCCCTTACTTTCATTGTTACTTTCTCAAGCAGGGAAGAAGGCTTAATCATGACACTGATTATGATATTTTGAAAGGCATATCTGAAGTAAAGTTATGTTTTTGCCAACAGAAAGCTATGTTTTTGTTAGCAGGAAGTTGCAAGGCAACAGAGACACACATATTTAAAGTAATATGACGCTGAATTTATTTAAATGTTTTAATGTATAAAACAACCCAGCAGTGGGTTGTCTAATAACCCAAATTGGGTTGATTTTAGCCCAGCATCTTTTTAGAGTGTAGAGATGTATTAAATATTACTGTATTGTAGGGAATTTAAATAGAATATTATCTGGAGAGAAAAAAAACAGTGACCTCCATAGTTTTTTGAGCACAGATATGCTTGTGTAATACCAAGCGTAATGGTACAGTATTTAAAATGATTTGTTTCAGTTCTTTTGAATGGGAGTTCCTCAAACCGGAAATGCAACCCATAATTTGAAACACAGTAGTCAAAAATGGACGGAACAGTGTGGTGTATTGGGAGCCGGAGTGCAGATACCTTTGTCTCACCCCGTAAGAAAAAAATGGAAAATAAGGGAGGAAGGGAATAACAGGATGACAGAAGATGGCAAGAAAATGAGGTTGGGGAAGGACGGCGGGCTGCTTGAACAGTGGTGCTGATTGATTATTTGAGAGTGCTGTAATCTGAGCTTTTCGCACTGATGTTTAGACCCTCTCCTCCAGCTATTGATCCCTTGGGCTTCCCGGAACAAGATAGGAGGTTCCAGCTCATTGGGTTCCTGCTACCTGTGTAATCACTCTCCCCGAACTGAAGGAAACCCAGGAGAACGAGGCTGTGGACGGGCAGAGAGTGCCGTCTCTGGTGGAAAGAGCTCATCTGCCTAAGTTCACCAGACAAGCCCAAGTTCACAGGCTTTTTCAGTGAAACAACAGGAAATGTCATCTCCTCTCGTCTGGATTGGGATCAGATGTTATGCTAAGCCTTCAAATGCAGCTGAGGACTTGAATATATACTTTACTGTACACAGGAGTGCAAATCTTAGACTATAGACCATAGCCCATACACTAGTGTTTCTACAGATTGTACTCATGCATTGTTATTTTATTTTATTTATTTTCTTTTTCTTGATTGGTCCTTGAACAAGGGTGTCCAAACTCAGTCGTGGAGGGCCAGTGTCCTGTTGAGTTTAGCTTCAACTTGCTTTAACACACCTGCCAGAAAGTTTCTAGCACAGGGGTCACCAACCCTGTTCCTGGAGAGCTACCTTCCTGCAGAATTCAGCTCCAACCCTGATCAAACACACCTGAACCAATTAATTAGGACCTGGAGCAGCATTTGATAATTACAAACTAGTGTGTTTGGTAAGGGTTGCAACTGAAATCAGCAGGAAGGTAGCTCTCAAGGAACAGGGTTAGTGACCCCTGTTCTGGTATAAAGCTGCGGTCACACTGCACTTTTCTCCCCATAGACTTCCATTCATACGCACGCAAATGTGGCAGACCAGAAACACAAGTTTTGCATCAAGTTTTGCAGTTCATTGCGTTGGAAAGTTCAAGCTTGGTGAACTCTGACCTGCAAAATCGCATCACGGGATTGCATGTGTCAATCCAAAAAATTTACATATGAACCAATCACTCGCTTTTTTAATGTTTAATCATCTTGTTTAATCCCGCCTCACATGCTCAAACTCTAGTGTGACAGCGGCATATCTAGTAAGAGCTTGATTAGCTGGTTCAGGTGTGTTTGATTATGGTTGGATTTAAACTCTTCAGGACGCCGGCCCTCCAGGACCGAGTTTGGACACCCCTGTTCAAGATCCTCATTTGTATGATTCTGACCTCAAAGTCCGTCTGACACCTTCCAGATGAGAGAAAACTAATGTATAAAAGAAGATTTCTCATCTTGCTCTTATGTAACTAATTATAAAGCATGTTTGGCATGCTGTCCCGGGAGAGAGCCCTGAGCTCATAAGTTCCTCGAGCACGGGGCTCTCTCCCGTTTGCAGGGCGAGGGGGAGTTTGAGCTCAGGTAGATCTCGAGAACTCCCCTGCTGTTTATAGCTAATGACCAATTAGGGATTGCTATGAAGAGATAACTACTGACTAGGAGCACATCTATGGTGCCAATTTGTATGTCAATTAACCTAAGTCGCATGTTTTTGGATGGTGGAAAGAAACTGGGGGAAACCCATGCGAGCACAGGGAGAACATGTAAACTCTGCACAGAAACGTTGACTGGCTTGGTAAGGACTAGAACCAGTGACATTCTTGCTGTGAGGCAACAGTGCTAACCACTGGGCTGCCGTGCCACCCATCTAGGGAAGGAGGAGGAGTAGGGGTGGAAAGAGGGACTCTTCAAAATGAAGATGACTGTGGTAAAAACCTTGGTTATTTATAGTGACTTAGGAATCGTCTGATTTGTCTGACTGGCTAATGCTGGACCAGCCGTGGTCAATAATAATCATGTGATCCTCTTGAAATTAGTTATTAAATAAACTTCACTTAAAAAACTAATTAAAGGGATAGTTCACCCAAAAAGTTCAATCACTTAATAGAAATCAAATGAAAATGAAGCAAATGTATTATAAAGCGATGTTTGTTAATAATATACACTCACCGGCCACTTTATTATGTACACCTTACTAGTGCCGGGTTGGACTCCCTTTTGCCTTAAGAACCGCCTTAATCCTTCGTGGCATAGATTTAACAAGGTTCTGGAAATATTCCTCAGAGATTTTGGTCCACATTGACATGATAGCATCACGCAGTTCCTGCAGATTTGTCGTCTGCACATCCATGATCCAAATATCCTGTTCCACCACATCCCAAAGGTGCTCTATTGGATTGAATTTTAGTTACTGTGGAGGCCATTTGAGTACAGTGAACTCATTGTCATGTTTAAGAATCTGGTCTGAGATGATTGGCGCTTTATGACATGAAACATTATCCTGCTGGAAGTACCCATTAGAAGATGCGTACACTGTGGTAATATAGGGATGGACATGGTCAGCAACAATATTCAGGTAGGCTGTGCTGTTGACACAATGCTCAATTGGTACTAATGGGCCCAAAGTGTGCCAAGATAATATCCCCCACACCGTTACACCACCACCACCAGCCTGAACTGTTGAGGCAGGATGGATCCATGCTTTCATGTTGTTAATGCCAAATTGTGACCCTACCATCCGAATGTCACAGCAGAAATTGAGACTCAGACCAGGCAACGTTTTTTCCAATCTTCTATTGTCCAATTTTGGTGAGCCTGTGCGAATTGTAGCCTCAGTTTCCTGTTCTTAGCTGACAGGAGTGGCACCCAGTGTGTTCTTTTGTTGCTGTATCCCACCCTCTTCAAGGTTTGAAATGTTGTGCGTTCAGAAATGCTCTTCTGCAGACCTCAGTTGTAACAAGTGGTTATTTGAATTACTGTTGCCTTTCTATCAGTGAACCAGTCTGGTCATTCTCTTCTGACCTCTGACATCAACAAGGCATGTGCATCCACAGAACTGCCGCTCTCTGGATATTTTCTCTTTTTCGGACCATTCTTCGTAAACCCTAGAGATTTTTGTGCGTGAAAATCCCAGTAGATCAACAGTTTCTGAAATACTCAGACCAGCCAGTCTGGCACTAACAACCATGCCACGTTCAAAGTCATTTTTCTTCCCCATTCTGATGCTCTGTTTGAACTGCAGCATATCGTCTTGACCATGTCTACATGCCTAAATGCATTGAGTTGCTGCCATGTGATTGGCTGATTAAAAATTTGCGTTAACGGGCAGTTGGACAGGTGTACCTAATAAAGTGGCCGGTGAGTGTTGAAGCATTGATTTCCATTACATTTGCAAGTGCTTACATAAGAAATTAAGTAGAAAACACATCTGGGAATTTGTGCAGCTCATTAAGAAAACTGACCACTTGTTATTTCTCCGATTGAACCAACAAATATACTTTTCTTTCCCCCTAACTGTTCCTACATTCTCATCTGCATGTTTGTGGCCTCAATCTGACTCATGAAAGCTCATTCTCGGGGAAGATTCCTCATGATGGACAGACACCAATGAGTTTCATCTCATCTCACTCTTATATAACTCAGGAATGAGCTGCCTAATGTGCCGGCGTGTGCGGGGCGAGAGAGAGTGGTTTTGAGGATTAAATCAGCATCTCCAGGGGCCACCGGGGCTCTAGCTGAAGCGGCTACTGCTGGATGTGCGTGGACTCGTGTAAGGAGCTTTGGTGGGGTGACGAGTATTCGGCTGACAGTCACTGGGGATTAGTTCCCTGCTCAGCACAGGAATAAAGAGAGACTGGCTGTAAAAACAGATTTCTTCAGCGGATGCTTTAATCTGACTGCCTTCCTCTATTGCATTACAGCTCTCTCAACCTTTACGCTGCATCTTGGAAGTTGTGGAAAAACTCCTAGCTTGGCATTAAATCTTTAAAATTTTGAATTTGAGTAGTCTGTAATTAATGAGCACGAGAGTGGAAAGTGTAATTTTAAGCTTGCGTGCAGAATATTAACCAAACATCAAGGCCCAATCCCAATTCTACAATTTAACCCTTCCCCTTACCCCTTACCCTTACCCCTACCTCTCGTTTTGCGCGTTCCCGTCAAGGGGTAGGGGTGTCCCAATTCTCTTTAGCTTGAAGACGTAGGGCTAAGGGCAAGGGGTATAAACCCCTTCGAACAAAGATTTTTCAGTAGCACACTCGAAACAGAGGGGTAAGAAAATTTCCCAGAATACACCTGCCACAACGGCAGTTTCACTGCACCCGGAAGTAAGGAGATTCACAAATTAGTATTTTTTGTTTTTATTACGAACTTTTACGACAAACAAACACGTTTTAATATATCCATAACCGGGTTCATGTTTTACCATCATACTTTAAAAAAAAAACGAAAAAAAAAAAACGCTAAATTTTGCGATCTATAATCCATAATCATAACTCTTGTACAGCAGTCCCACAACATTCTGTCACTTGATGACACTCGAACACCCTGTCAGATCCCTGTGATCGTCTGATCTCATGTAAAGCAAGAGATCGTGATGACATATGATGACGTGTGCAGGTGTTGAAGTGCTGTCCCAATTCTTAGGGGTAAGTTTTGAAACGGTACAAAGGGGTAGGGGTACAAAAATAGAATTGGGATTGGGCCCAAGTTTGAACAGTTATACTACAGGTGTCAAACTCAGTTCCAACCCTAATTAAACACACCTGATAGGGATCATTTCGGTTAATTTTGCTAACCGCTCGTTAATCGAATATTAACAGTTAACTGATCAGATTAAAATTAAATTATTATTTAATAAAATAAAAAAAATAAAAATTGACATGTCTATTTTGTGTCTGACACATTAAATGTTGCATTTTAAAACACAGATTTTTTTTAACATGCGAACATATTAATAACAGAACATAACAACAGAACATCTTTACGCATCTGCTGTGTTTCCAAAGGCCTAGAAAAATAAATCAATTAAATAAAAAGAATAAAATAAATAGTCCTGCCCTAGATATTTTTCACTTAAACTACAGAGTTAGATTACAAAACGAAAACACTGACTGAATCCTTTTTAAGAAACGGCCTAGGCTGTTTTTTCCAATCATATGTTTTTTGTCTACTGTCAAATACAAATAGCAGGCTACCTTAAATCGATCGCTCCATGGAAAATATGCATTTAATTAACTGTTATTATTACATCACAAAACCTTTTTACATTTTTTAATAGAAGTCATTATTTTAAAGATTATTTCTTGAGCGTCTGGGTTTACCTTCTGAGCTTCTGTGCTTTTTTTCCTCGCTCACTCGTGGACTTTTTGTAAACAGTTTTGTTGTTTAAATTTGATATTGCATTAACTTACATACACATTTTATAAGCTGTAAAAATTAAAGCTATCGCCTATTGTTGTGTTTATGAAGCAGATCCAGGAGGCAATCGGCATCAGTGCTGGTTTGGCATCAACTCATCTGTGTCACACTGCAATATTCTTCTTTTATTTAGCTTCTTTGGCAAATATGTCTGTAGGTTGACGTGTGGTTGCACATTACAGTCCCGTGAGTTAACAAACATGTTGCAGTTGCACATTAAGGGGCCGATCACAGCAAACGTGCTTTACCGTTCTAAAAACACGAGGCGCATCACACTGCCTTTTATGTTGACAAGAAAAAAAGAAGTGCGGTGCTCTTTTTTTGTCACTAGGAAACGACTGAATCAGCTTGGTATTGATTGTGCGCGAGTGTTGCTGTCTATGTTGTTATAGTTGTAATATTTAATAATAAATTTAAGATTTGTAAAGTCATACAGGTCTAAATAATTTAAAACAGCGAGCACTAGATTCTCCTCCATTTTAAAAAGTTCTCCATATTTAAAAGTTCTCCGTAGTAGTCTTGACAACACAAACACTGCTGCTCTGGGCCAAGCAGCGCGCAAAACACTCGCGAACATTAGTAAACCACTCAAAAGATGCCTCCCACACGCGCTGTGATTGGCCCCTTATGCAGCCAGACTATAAAAATATATAAAATAATATTTTTTATCGTTTAACTGATACCATTATACGATTAAAAACGCACCCTTTCGGTTAATGGTTAATCGATTATTTTGAGCATTCCTAACACCTGATCAAACTAATTGAGTCCTTCAGGCGTGTTTGAAACCTATGGGTAATGCCATGGTCACACTAGACTTTGAGCATGTGAAATTTTGTCATATGGCACTGCGAGAAGAGTTGGGATTAAACAAGATAATCAGACATTTAAAAAGGCAAGTGATTTAAATTTCTGTACACTGAGATCATGTTTTAATCTTCGATTGGGCTCACGCAGTCACATGATGCGATATCGCAGGTCAGAGTTCACCAAGCAAAGCAGCAAATGGCAAAACTTGTCGCACAAGCTTGCGTCTCCAGTCTGTCACATTCGCATGCGTATGGAGGTTTATGGGGCAAAAAGTGCAGTGTGACCGCGGCTTAAGTTTGACACCCCTGTGTTATACCATCACTGCATTCAAATCAGTATGCAGTGTGAAATGATTATTGTTGAAATGTTTAGGGCTTGGGCGACGCAGTGGCGCAGTAGGTAGTGCTGTCGCCTCACAGCAAGAAGGTCGCTGGTTCGAGCCTCAGCTGGGTCAGTTGGCGTTTCTGTGTGGAGTTTGCATGTTCTCCCTGCGTTTGCGTGGGTTTCCTCTGGGTGCTCCAGTTTCCCCCACAGTCTAAAGACATGTGGTACAGGTGAATTGGGTAGGCTAAATTGTCCGTAGTGTATGAGTGTGTATGGATGTTTCCCAGAGATGGGTTGCAGCTGGAAGGGCATCAGCTGCGTTAAACATGTGCTGGATAAGTTGGCGGTTCATTCCGCTGTAGCGACCCCGGATTAATAAAGGGACTAAGCCTAAAAGAAAATGAATGAATTAATGTTTAGGGTTTGTGGAAAGAAAAAAAAAAAACTAAAAACTTGATGAATCAAATTAAACCCAAAATAAAATAATTATTAAATTAATAATAAAATAAATAAATAAATAAATAAAAACAACAACAGAGCAAATTTTAAAATAAAAAGAAAATATTTAAAAAATATAAATAATTAAAAAATGTGTTTTGATAGTAATTGAAATAAAATGTAATTTAATAGTAAGCAGCAAAAATCAGTCAAAGGCACTCAAAAAAAGTGTAAAAAATATTAAAAAGCTTTTATTGAACTGGCTATTCCTTAAAACTGCACCTGTTTTAAGGAATAGCCATGTCAATAAAAGCTTTTTAATATTTTTCCCACTTTTTTCGAGTGCCTTGGACTGATTTTTGCTATTTATTCTGATGAATCCCTTACCCAAAGATCACATACACATTATTTAAGCTACTCCTGAGCACTTTATGTTTGATTTTGTAATTAAATAGTAGTTTATTTACATTCTAGAAATGTAATTAAATCTTATATAATTTATTTATACTAAAATGACAATAAAATATAAGAATATTTATTATATTATTATATTTTTATGCGTTCAAATAAGCACGAAATATGACATACACTATCATTCAAAAGTTATTTTTTATCCCTTTTAAATGATTTACCTGAGAACAATGAAAAGAACCATGAAAATAGCTCTTTTAGAAATGTATTTACCAGGAAAAATCATGATGAGTTCAATACTCATTTTAGCTCCTACACATTTTTTTTTACTCAACTGAAAAATACAAACTGACTTAATTTATATATTTTTTCACTAAACAATGCAGTTTGCTTTATTCAAGTAAATACACTCACCCGGCAAAGTTGGACGTGTTGTGCATTCAGAGCTGCTCTTCTGCATACCTCGGTTGTAACGAGTGATTATTTGAGTTACTGTTGCCTTTCTATCAGCTCCAACCAGTCTGGCCATTCTCCTCTGACCTCTGGCATCAACAAGGCATTTGTGCCCACAGAACTGCCGCTCACTTGATATTTTCTCTTTTTCTGACCATTTTCTGTAAACCCTAGAATTGGTTGTGCGTGAAAATCCTAGTAGATCAGCAGTTTCTGAAATACTCAGACCATCACCTGTGGCACCAACAACCATACCACATTCAAAGTCACTTAAATCACCTTTCTTCCCCATTCTGATGCTCGGTTTGAACGGCAGCAGATCGTCTTGACCATGTCTACATGCCTAAATGCATTGAGTTGCTGCCATGTGATTGGCTGATTAGAAATTTGTGTAAACGAGCCGTTGGACAGGTGTATCTAATAAAGTGGCCAGTGAGTGTATATGCATAGCACGTTATTTCACTCTCGTCGCTGTTTTTAATCCATAAACGTTTAAACAATGCTTTCGTTTTTTGAAAACAAGACAACCTATTGGGAATAAAGTTTACTGTAGTCTTAATAATTGTATTTTTGGGCGTCACGGTGGTGCAGTTGGTAGCACAATCACCTCACAACAAGAAGGTCACTGGTTTGAGCCCCGGATGGGTCAGTAGGCATTTCTGTGTGGAGTTTGCATGTTCTCCCCATGTTTGCGTGGGTTTCTTTCAGGTACTCCGGTTTCCCAGCTCTGGCTATGTAAAACATGTGCTGAATAAGTTGGTGGTTTATTCCGCTATCGCAACCCCTGATTGATAAAGGGACTAAGCCAAAAAGAATGAATTGTATTTTTTTTTTTTTTGCAAGGCAAACACTAAGCAAGAAAAATAATATTTATATTTCAGTATATCTGCATAATAAAGGTCTCGCATCAAAGACAAGTTGCTTTTAGTAGTGCAATATCTGTGCATTGTTCATCTCAGCGACATGATTAATGAGCATGAGAGTGCAAATCGTAACTTTTAAGTATGCATACATCACTAGCATTCATAAACTTGAAGCATAGTTAAATCATAAAAATAAAAATAGCTGCACTGAACTCTCTCAAACTCAATCTTCCTAAATGCCACTCAGTAAAATCCTGTTTATCCCTAAAAATGAATTCCTCTTCTTAATATCTCTGTAAACATATTTCAAGTTTTGGAATGAAAAGATGAGTATTCATTAAACTTCATAATAGATTCCAAACATTTGCAAACAGCTCAACTCTTCTATTCTTTCAGTTTCATCATTAACTTATGATGCATGAATGTGTTTATGGGAACGCTGGATGTTAAAAGTGCATCTTTTCTGTCTGGTTATGGAAAAGATTCCTCAGGATGCTGAGCAGTGGCGCTCGGATTTCACACTTTGTTAGGTCTAGTGTGTAAATACAGTTGAAACGAGTAAGCGCCTGTTAGTGTTCACTAGGGAGGGATCTAACAGAAGTACTATCATATATTGCATTCCCTGATACTGCCTTCATCCAGATCATTCACTTTAACGAAAGAAGAAGAACATAAACTAAAGCACTTTACTTTAATATGGGTTGTTTTGAGATGGTAGATGGTAGGCTACAGTAAGTTTCAAGACTCTGTCATAACAAAATTTTATTTAACAATAAATTTATTAGAATATATATATATATATATATATATATATATATATATATATATATATATATATATATATATATATATATATATATATATATATATATATACAGTCAGAATTATTAGCCCCCAGTATATTTTACCCCAATTCCTGTTTAACGGGGAAAAAAATAAAAAAATAAAAAATAAAATAATTTCTAAACAGAATAGTTTTAATAACTAATTTTAAATAACTGATTTATTTTATCTTTGCCATGAAGACAAAATATAATATTTTACTAGATTTATTTAAGACACTAGTATTCAGCTTAAAGTGTCATTTAAAGGCGTAACTAGGTTATTTAATTAGACAAGTTAAGGTAATCAGGTAGATCAATGTATAGTAGTGGTTTGCTCTGTAGACAATCGAAGAAAAAAATATTGTTTAACAGGGCTAATAATATTGAAAATATTAAAAACTGCTTTAATTCTAGCCGAAATAAAACAAATAAGACTTTCTCTAAAAGAAAAAAAAATATTATTGGAAATACTGAAGGGCTAATATTTTGACTTATATTGAATATATTTCCCAAATGATGTTTAACAGAGCAAGGACATTTACACAATATGTCTGATAATATTTTTGTCCTCTGGAGAAAGTCTTATTTGTTTTATTTCGGCTAGAATAAAAGCAGTTTTTAATTTAAAAAAAAACATTTTAAGCTAAAAATTATTAGCTAGATTTTTTTTCGACTGTATACAGAACAAACCATCATTATACACTAACTTGCCTAATTACCCTATCCTGCCCAGTTAACCTAATTAACCTAGTTAAGCCTTTAAATGTCACTTTAAGCTGTATAAAAGTGTTTTGAAGATAAAATAAATCTGTTATTAAAATGAGTTATTAAAACTATTATGTTTAGGAATGTGTTGAAAAAATCTGCTCTCTGTTAAACAGAAATTGGGGAAAAAAATAAACAGGGGGGCTAATAATTCTGACTTCACCTGTATATAAAAAAAACTAGGCTCGTTTTATCCTCAATAGTAATCCTCATTAGTTAACACAGTTTATTTCATGACCTGTTGAAGGTCTTAATTCTAATTGGCTGGAAGGTGTGCAGTACGAAATAAATGCGTTTCCCTCAAACATTAGTAGTAACATTAGTAACTGAGTGATAGTTGCCAGAGCCT
This sequence comes from Danio kyathit, assembly GCA_903798195.1. Lineage (NCBI taxonomy): Eukaryota > Metazoa > Chordata > Actinopteri > Cypriniformes > Danionidae > Danio > Danio kyathit. The sequence goes on along the minus strand of LR812531.1, from coordinate 46,119,630 downwards.
TTAAATCTCTGTGTAATTTCAAAGATGTTGACGTGTGTAAATATGCTTGCGAAGAGGTAGCTAGTACATGTTACTATGAGCTATTAGATATGCCCATGTAATCTATATTAGTGGCACTCCGCTTTACATCAGGTGGTTCTTTGCCTCTGAGTTGCGCATTTTAAATACTTTATCCATTGTAATATATATATATATATATATATATATATATATATATATATATATATATATATATATATATATATATATATATATATATATATATATATATATATATATATATATATATATATAACATGTTGGAGAATCAGCGTACACCAGCACAATACCAATTTTATTTTAAAAAGTATTATCTTTTTATGTATTTTATTAACAAAGAGCAGCTTCTTGAAATAGATAGTCTTCATGTTATTTACAGTACAAAAACACAACTTTATGAAAACCTGACATAATGTGTATATTGTGCATATACACTACCTGACAAAAGTCTTAGGACAAAAGTTTTATGAACAAATAATAACTTCTGTGTGATCATTTGGTATCAGAAGTGGCTTATATGAACAGTAAAGGCCTCTCGCTTATTTTACCAAAAAAAATATATAATCATGCCTTGATTTTTAATGATTTAATTAGGACAGTAAGGTCTGACTTTGCTTAGACAAAAGTCTTGTCACTTAACAGAAATAATATACAGTATAGAATATGAAGTCATGGTGCAGTGGAAAAAGAATGAATTTTGTGTATGACTCCCATGAGCTTGAAGGACTGCATCCATACATCTCTCCAATGACTCAAATCACTCATTAATAAAGTCATCTGGAATGGCAAAGGAAGAGTTCTTGCAGGACTCCAGAGTTCATCAAGATTCTTCGGATTCATCTTTAATGCCTCTTCTTTCATCTTATCTTAGACATGCTCAATAATGTTCAAGTCTGGTGACTGGGCTGGCCAATCCTGGAGCATCTTCACCTTCTTTGCTTTCAGGAACTTTGACGCCGAGGCTGAAGTATGAGAAGGAGCGCTATCCTGCTGAAGAATTTGCCTTCTCCTGTGGTTTGTAATGTAATGGGCAGCACAAATGTCTTGATACCTCAGGCTGTTGATGTTGCCATCCACTCTGCAGATCTCTCACATGCCCCCATGCTGAATGTAACCCCAAACCATGATTTTTCCTTCACCAAACTTGACAGATATCTGTGAGAATCTTGGGTTAGTGCGGGTTCCAATAGGTCTTCTGCAGTATTTGTGATGATTGGGATGCAGTTCAACAGATGATTCATCAGAAAAATCGACCTTCTGCCACTTTTACAAATGATCAACTAGCAGTCAAGTTATTATTTGTTGCTCTTACAACTGGGATCTACGACAAGACTTTTGTCAGGTAGTGTACAAACACTCTGTTACAAGGACAACAAATCCTGCAAACCTCTCGACATCTATAAATTGCTGCTCTCTGGTGATTTGAAGTACTTCTTTTATTTCGATATGCAAGTCTCTTTGGATAATATAATCCGCTAAATAAATAAATCAAAATGTATTACATGTTCAGTCTATATGGATATGCAAGTATTTGATAATTAAAACTACAGAACTAGAGATCCATTTCTTTGTAAAGGGACATTTTAACCACTGGCCTGGCATGCAAAATAGTGTCATTTTCATACATCTGGGAGAACAGGGATTTTTGTTTTGACATCATTTTGCTGTATGCAAAACTTTTCCAAAATGCACAGTAAGAACTTTTAGGTTTGTGGTGTAAAAGTACAGTTAGTCTACAGAAAGCACACCATGTGTTTCTCTACTTGTCTATGCAACTTCAAACCGGGCACTATTTGAAGCAAAGTGCACAAGGCATACTGCATCTCACAAGAACTGTCAACCCTAGGGAACATCTAACAGAAGTGCCATCATATTGCTTTTCAAGATATTGCCTTTCAGAAGTTGTGCAGCTCTGCACTCATCATCAGCGGCGAGATCTTTCACTTCGGGGAAGGACAGAGGAAAATAAACTCAAGTGGTCTAGCTCATATGGGCCTCCTCAGGGTTTGTTTTCCTCTCGGCCCAGCATGCAACACTTAAAAATATGTGCTGCTGGAAAAGCATGAGGGATAAACTGTAATTTGAGATGCTAAATGGCGCAGTAAGATTCTTCTCCAATTACTTTCAAAATGTTCTCCCTATGCCTACCTCTGTCACAAAGCACTCGACCAAGGTTAAACCAGTGTGTTTTTGTGCAATGAAAATAGCATCAAAATGACGAGTCATTTATTGTGTCATCACCAGTGTTGGGGAAAGTTACTTTTGAAAGTAGTGCATTACAATATTGAGTTACTCCCCCCCCAAAAAAGTAACTAATTGTGTTACTTAGTTTTTATAGAAAAAAGTAATGCATTATATTACTTTTGAGTTACTTTTTTTTATAGAGAAGCTCTGCATTTAACAGCCACCTATATAACCTACACCAGGTCTATTCAATTAGTTTGTCATGGGGGTCAGTTCATGAAGAGCATCCCAAATGAGGGAGAGATGTCGGAGAGATATGACTTGCAATATGAGTGATGACACAACAGCATTTAAGAGCCCATATGTTGTATTTTTGCTCCTTAAGACACCCACGTTGGATTTTTCTACATCGAAATGTTGATATATTGTATTTTGAAACTACCAGTGGTGGAAAGAGTACTGAAAAATCATACTCAAGTAAAAGTACCATTACTTGCCTAAAAATGTAGTCAGTGCTGTTCAACCCTGTTCCTGGCGATCGACCTTCCTGCTGATTTCAGCTCCAGCCCTGATCAAACACACCTGAACCAATTAATTAGAACCTGAGCAACACTTGATAATTACAGGCAGGTGTGTTTGATATGGGCTGCAACTGAAAACTGCAGGAAGGTCGATGGCCAGGAACAGGGTTGAGCACCCCTGGTGTAAGTAGAGTAAAAGTATCTGTTGAAAATATTACTCAAAGTTTGAGTAAAAAGTAGATCTTTCAAAAGTACTCAAGAGTAGTGAGTATTATGCTGTCAAAAGCTGATATGTTTAGATGTAATTTGTGCATGTGTGTGTAAACGTAACATTCTGTAGTGCATTTAGTTATTGCCCTGAAGGCACACAACATCATGAGACGTTAATATTAGGTTAGATTTAGGTTGTAATGTCAGCTGACCAAAATCAATTGTCAAGCCAGCATTTAAGGATGTTATTTTGATGTCTAATAATGACGTCAAATGATGTTGATATTTGGTTGATTTTAGGTTGTTAGAAAGTGAGTAAATCCAGCGTCGAGCCAACATCTATAACCAACGTCATATATGATATATATGTATACTATAGTATATATATATAAATACTGACATTTATTCGTCGGGTACGGTAACCAAAATCCAACGTCTGATAGATGTCATAGGGGTAACGTTCACACAATGTCAAGCTGTAACATCATTAGACATTGATATTTGATTGGTTTTAGGTTGGACATTAGATATTGATGTTGGCCTGACGTTGAGTTCTGACGTCAACCTGATTTTCATTTACAAACAAAATGCAAAGTCCCCATGACGTTAGGGTTCAACGTCAATCAGAAATCATGTTGACGTCCTGTGCCTGCTGGGTGTTTAAGGCCATTTCGGTCATCATACTGTACAGTAAACATCCGTCATCTTCTCATCAGTGACATGCATCTAAACAGTCTCTGGGTCAATGCGCGTAAAGATTTTGAACATCTTTATGGACACTTTTAATACTTCCAAACAGTTTGCTGCTATTATAAAGGGCACACGTCTTGAGGTAGTTCATTATGATACGATTTACCTTCTACGGTATGTGCGATTTGATTGGACAGGAATCTCAGGACTGATTTTTCTAATCCCCATAGACAAGACAAATCAAGTAGTTACTGCATGTTGAAAGAAAGTAGTGGAGTAAAAGTACAGATACTGCAGTAAAAATGTACTCAAGGAAAAGTAAAAGTACACATTTATAAAACTACTCAGTATATTACAATTCCTGAGAAAAACTACTCAATTACAGTAAATTGTGTATTTGTAATTAGTTACTTTACACCACTGGAAACTACATATCAGTGCATTGTACAATGGGCTTTTTTTTTTTTACAAACATTCAAATTTTGTATTTTAAAGCACAACAAAAGCAGTGCATTGCTTAAGTAGGCTTCTTCTACATTCAGACACATTCATATGTTATGTTTTGAACTGCATAACAATTATGGATGCAACAATTATAGATTTTGGTTGTACGGTTATATAGTCTAAAGAATAATCATGGTTCTATAATCACATCTAATGTAAATTTAAGCTTTATATTAGGTAAGTATTTAGAGTAACTGTTGTTATCGTGCGCGTTCATACATACATAATGATGTTAATAATTTGTATTAATTTGTCTAACATATCTTTTGTTTACATTGCACTGAAAGCCACGCACACCTCTCACCGCTACGGCGTGAGATGTTTTCAACTCGGTGCATCTGGAAGGCGCGAGCACATCGCTCCCCTTGCACGCGCATATTGCCGTATATTCTTACATTTCAATAATAAACTTGCACGCGGATATGTGAATGACCCGCTGCTATAGTTTATCCAGTGTGCGTACGTATTAGCCTCGGTGTATAAGCTCGGAACTCTAGTTTAGTTGCAGCAGTTTCGTTCCATGCAACAGAAACGTGGCGCTGAGAAGCCTTTACGATTAAGTATCCAAATGTTTTTATCGCTTAATGTCAGGTGACTCACGCTCTGCGCAGCCTTCAACTGCAGCTCGTGCTGTACTGAACAGACACACGTCACTTCATAACTATAGCGGCCATTTTTCGACTGAACCAAATTTATTTTTGATGTCTTGGTCACACTATTTGGAGGGCTGGAACAAATGCCACCAATTGAATAGCTCTGACCTACACCTTTATTTTCCTTTAAAAAAATGTAAGAAAAAATTATATTTCGAGAACTTTCTGTGCCCAGAGCTATACATGCTGTATATACAGATTAATGAGAGCATGTAAAGTAATGTGTTTGCTTCTTTTGAATGTTTTGTGTTATTCACTGTCCATTGAGATAAAGACTGCAATGAAGTCTAAGAGAATTAACATGAAATAATTTATATTAAGGCAAAAACGGTTGATGGAAATGCACATCAATTTTGAAAATGCGCATAAAAAAAATGTACGTGCATAACTGAGTAGGATAAACTTTATATTCAATAAGAAAAGATGCGCATAAACTATGATGGAAACATTTTTACCGAACAAATTCTAATATGCGCATTAAAGAAGTCATGTGATTTTGTTATAAGAGATCATGTGATGATGAAAATGTGTGTGAAAGGACAAACCAGCAGGCTGAGCACATTGTAAAGCATCTGAAATGTTGTTTTGGTCAATCTAAAACGCCTTAACTGTTTCAGTATTAGTGTTGTTATATTATTAATGACCTCCAGGACTGTCAAGGACATCTGTGCTCTGCGTCTCACGCCTTCAAATGCCACCACATGTTCATTGCGTGTCGGCATCGTCTTCTGAGTCGCAAGTCGTTTATTAAATAAAGATTCACGCAGCTTCTCCAACCAAAGAAAATTCAGTTTTTACTGTTGATAATTGGCACCAATTAATCAGGAAGTGTTGATTTTGTTCTCTTTGACTCATTGGATGGAAACGCTGCTTTATTCGCATTAAATGACAATCTACTTCTTTTATTCGATGAGTTCAAAATAACAAGAATCCATTGCAAAAATGTAAGTCTCCAGCCTGCCATTGTTTCTGTTTCTAACTGTCTGTAGTGATGACGGGCGATTCGCGAATGAAACGTTTGTTTAAACCAGATCTTCTAAGTGAACCGGTCATAAAGCGCAAATCATCTCAGACTGGTTTCTTGGACATGACAATGAGTTCACAGTACTTAAATGTCCTCCACAGTCACCAGATATCAATCCAATGATGATGATGATGATGATGTGCTATTTATTTGTCACATATACTTCCATGTATTCACATACACTGACATATAGTGAAATTGGACCCCCCCGACTATACACAAACATTTCAGGGGAAGACAAGTCAACGGGAGGTATTATTTAGAAAAAGGAAGTAAGATACATAAGGAAAGATAGGCAAAAAAAACTCCCTCTCACCCTGCTCTAAAATTAGGGCAGAGTGAGATCAAGGATAAAACCAGCCCTGGCAGTCAAACACATAGAGAAGACAAAACATCGCAACATGGAATGGGAACAGGGGATGTGGATATAGTCCGCCCTGCAGCTGAAAAGCGCTGGTCACAGACCCGCCTACCCCCTCCAGTGGGTGAAAGCACACAAAGGCGTGGGATGAGGGACTCAGTAGTGATAAGTCTATCTGTAACTGTGTATGTGTGTGTGTGTGTGTGTGTGTGTGTGTGTGTGTAAGCCTGTATAGTCCAACAGGTGCCCTTGACAGGGAGCAGGAATATCAGAGCGTCTCCTTATCTTGCTATCCGGGAGAAGTTGTTTTTCTCCAGCCGAGGCCGTCTGGCTGGAAAAACACTGGGAGCCGAAAGAGAATAAAGTATTTCAAATTTAGGACAATACCTGCCAATTTCACAGATATTTAATGTCCATCACTGGTCTCCAGGTCTGGCCAAATCTTGTTGCAAAGCCGCTAATTTCACCCCGATGTTTTCCAATTTGCGCTCTAATGCAGCAGCCTGAGTATTAGCATTTATGCCCACTATAGTTTCAATCAAGCCAGTCAGCTTGGTGGGGTTTTGAGATGCACTGACCGCTTTCATCAATCATCGATATCCCAGGGCGCCGCATAAGCCCATCAGCAGAAACCCTGTTATCAAAGTTCCGAATAGATAGATATCTTCAATATCCTCCAGGGACAGGGCAGCCAGGCACACGACGCGCCACTTCTCCCGCCCGTCCATCACGTATCCAGCTGTAAACTCTCCCGAGCCCAAACTTCTCGTCGAGAAGATGGTGTCAATCGCGTTCAGAGACCAGTTGATCAGATCCATAATTCCTTATTCGTTTGGATAGCAGGGCACGGAGAGCCTCAGAGATAGAATAAGACGAGACAAGAAGAGCCAGCCAGGGAAGATAACGGACAGAGAGGGAAAAAGTGTGACCGCCTTCGTCAAGAGCCAAAGAAAGAGGACCTTCATGTCAATTTGGACCAAAATCTTTGAAGAATATTTCCAGTACCTTGTTGAATCTATGCCACAAAGGATTAAGGTAGTTCTGAAGGCGAAAGCGGGTCCAATTTGGTACTAGTACCTAAAACAGTGGTTTGAGAACGGGTTTCTCAAGCCAGGTGGCGCATTAGACCAGGGGCTCATCTCCGGTTTCCAAAATGCATCACAAACTGCTTGAGAAACTGTTCTACTTTGATAATTGGTGATGAAAATAAATGATGTTCAATAAGATGTACGTGTGTTTACTAACTGTTTATTCAGTTAAACATGAATTTTGAACTGTAGGCCTACATACTCGAAACAGCAATTTTTGATGACCTTAATCCGACTAAAGTCATAACTGAACTAAACAGAAATGGAATTAAGACGTGGAGTATGCAGATATTAGTGGCATTATTGAAGTAAACATGGCGATCAAACTACTACCGTCATGTATAACTTTTCGCCATATTTTCTGATCTACACACGCGGCTGTCAGTAAAGGACAGCACACACACACACACACACACACACACACACACACACACACACACACACACTCACGCAAAATGCAGAAGATTTTTTCTTTCCATTTGGCATGTGGCATTATTAAATTCCACAACACGCTCACCAGTCCTTACTCCTTATTTATAGTTTGTCACGGGGGCATGAATGAAATGTTCATGAGTTAAAGTGAATATGCTGAACTGCAGTTAGTCACCCAAAATTACAGGAAACTTTTACATAAAAGCACTTCACGTAAACACCTTAATTATATTATTGTCTATTACGGCAAATAACTAGACTACAGATGTTCATGTAAAGGTAGTCAGTAGTCAGTGTCTTCGGAGTAAGTGAAAGATCCAGAAGGGCATCCTGCTGATTTGATTCAGAAGGGCACTTTTTTGTCAGACGGCTCACCGGTCAGGTATACTTCCGCGCTAAAATATCAAGGTGAAAGTCATCGTAGCTTGCATAGAATAGACCCAGCTCCCAACCCAACTTTGAGAATAGATTAACAGCAATGTTTTTTTATCGCGCGTCAAGAGTCTTGCATTAACGCAGCGCGTTAACGCTGATAACGGCCCACCACTAGTTCATTTATTAATATTTACAAATTTAAGTGGATTAAACATAAAACAATTTAGTTGTTGCAACAAAAACATAAGAATTGTGTTGTTACAGCTCATTTTAAACAAGTAGTTTGAACAAATAGCAAACATATTTTTTGTTGTCCCACATGTTGTCCGAACCCAAATCAATTAAGTTAACCAATTTTTTTTTACAAATGTAAGCAGCTTGAACATAAAACAATTAAGTTGTCATTGTTTTGATTCAGCTCATTTTAAATAAGTAGTTTGAACAAGCATGAAAAATCTTTTTTGAGTGTACTGCAACAATTTGACAATTTTCAGGTCTTTTTCATGCTCAAACAGCAATATATTGATTGCTGAAATAAAAATGGCCCCTGTTTTCCTGACACAAGCTTAAATCACCTGTCTGCACGTTCTCAGAAAGTTGCCAATATGTCAGAGCTCTCTGAAATAATGCGCACTCTCCTGTCCAACCTCAGCCGAAACACAGCGAAAAGCAACCAAAGGCGCACCAATACTTCACCGGCTTCTCAAGAGACGAGTCAACAGCTGACAGGGTTTTTTAAAGCTCATGTAAATAGGGAGCTGCGAGTGTCCAGAGAGCGCGTCTGGCCTCACAGCGACGCTGAAGGGGAAGGCTGATGTCAGGTCCTCTTTCTTCTGCTGTCAGTCGAGCACATACAGGGGGGATCGTGACCCCTCTGGCGCCTCAACACACAAACGCTTCTGACTCATTTTGGCAACGGCTGATCGTGATGGCAGTTCCCCTTCACCTGGGATGTCAGGGCTGGCACGGTTTCCAAGGTGACGGCTATCGCTGTGACTAACTAAACGCAGTGCAATCCATGACCACACACACAACAACCACAAAACACATATTACACACGGACACTGACAGAAACAGAGTATATCCAATGCAATCTCATGGCAATTCATTACTTTTTGATTTAGTGGCTATAGTTCGTATGAATTTATAAGATATTTATTCATGTTTAGTATGATTTGCTCATCCCCCAATGAGGGATAGGTTAAGAAGTGGGGTGGGGTTTGGGGGTACATCTCCTTTTTAAAATTTTTTGTTAAAAAATAGTTTTCATATGAATTAAATAAAAAGGAGCACTTGCACGTGCATCAAAATAGGTTATTATGCTTTATGCAAGCACTATACAGCAGTGTTTTCCAACCCTGTTCCTGAAGCCACACCAACAGTACATATTTTGAATATCTCCCTTATCCGACCAAGGTTATAATAGTTTTGGATTTTTCATTAGTCTTAGTTTCTATTTCGTTTTGACTTTTTGTTTTTTTCAAATTCAGTTAGTTTTAATTAGTTTTTTCAGGAGTTCACACTTAGCTGATGATTGATAATAAAGCTTGTTTGGCATGCTGTCCCGGGAGAGAGCCCTGAGCTTATGAGATCCTCGAGCCCTGGGCTCTCTCCTGTTGCAGGGCGAGAGGGGAGTTTGAGCTCAGGTAGATCTCGATGACTCCCCCCTTGCTTATTTGTAGCTAAGTGTCGGATATGGATGGCTGACAAGAGGTGTACTCACTTAGAGCTTGATTAAGGTAAAAAAAAATTGATCAATTTGCTTAGGGTGCTTTTTATTTGGACTGTGGGAGGAAACCGGAGAACCCGGGGAAAACCCACGCGAGCATGGGGAGAACAAGCAAAACTCCGCACAGAATTGCAGCCTGGTTTAGAAGGGAATTTAACCAGAGGCATTCTTGCTGTGAGGTAACAGTGCTAATCACTGGTTGGGTGGGAGGGGGGTTGTGGGGTTCTTCAAGACGAAGATGTTGAGATAAGAAAACTTTGGTTATTTATAGTGAGTTAGGAAACAACTGATTGGATAATTGGCCATGAGCTGATGCTGGAACAGTTGAGAACAATCATAAGCACGTGATCCTCTCGAAATTTGTTTATATATAAACTTTATTATTATTTAAACTTTACTTATTTATAAACTTATTAGTTTCTATATTTTGAAATGACTTAGTTTCAGTATTAGTTTTTATTTTTTCTAAATAAGGATATTTGTTAGGTGCAAGATTCAAAAATGAGTAGAATAAATATTGTATAATAAAAACTTAGCCATACATTTTTTAAAACCTGTATTTAGAGGATACATGAACACTATCATCTACCACTACCATCTACCCATCCTCAAATTCAAATACAACAGCCCACAAGATAGCAGCCTTAAGTACCATATGTGTGCAAGGCTGCTCTGAGTTTAGATACAGATGAGAAGTTTAGATTTTTAACGCGGATGTTTGGACTTAACATACCAAAATTATGTAGTCAGCAATAGTAATTTCAGTCAGTTAAAACATCACCATCGTATGATCTAAAAAAATGCCTTACAGTAAAGTTTTGCAACCCAACTGAATCATGATTCACTTATTTAAATTCCAATACGATTTTCTGTTATGAAATAAACTTACGTTTTTTCACTAGATCCTCTCACTTAAGCCCTCGGTTTACCCGCGGTTCCTGTTGTTCAAGTTTAGTTCAGTCCCAGCAGGCTGTCATGTGCTGTTTGTGTTTGGTTCACTGAATCATGCATGCGCAGTATTATCGGTTCACCGCTTCTCAAATTTGATCTCAGTGTAATGTTACTGTTCTAATAACTGAATGAGAGTATAGATTGGAGTATTTCGAGTCAGAGGTGGGTATTAGGCTTGTTAAAAGGTAAGTAGTTTGTGGATAAGTGCTTACTGTAGACGCGAATTGGTGAACTAGTTCAACCGGTTCACTTAGAAGATCCGGTTAAAAAGATTCGTTCGCGATTGCCAAATTGGGCACAAATGTGTTAAAGTAATAGTTTTAAGTGCCTGTAATGCTGTCACCGTGCTGCTGTCATGTCCACTCGTTGTTTTTGTCGCGGGAGCAACAGCTAGGACTGACTGGAGGAGAACTGGCTCGATCTGGCCAATGGCAGCAGGACTACAGACTCTGAGGTGTGAAAGGGTCAAACACCTGCAGCGCAAATTAGATTTACTCCTAAACGGCTTACAGTAAGATTATATATAAAATACATTCACAAATATGAAAACGAAGGAGGTTTTTGCTATAATTTTAGTTAGCTTCAGTTAGTTTTGTATGTATACAACACAGTTTCAGTTAGTTCTAGTTTTTTTCAAAACTCTCGTTTTTATTTTTATTTTATTTAACAACAGTTATTTAAAATTTTAGTTTCCGTTTTTTCGTTTGTTTTCGTTAACTATAATAACCTTGTATCCGACCCATGAACTTCAGGTTTTGGAGTCTCTTCTTATGTTCTGATGAGTTGATTTAGGTGTGCTTGATTAGGGAGAGGTTGAAAATGTGTACTGTAGGTCTGCCCTCAGGAACATGGTTGGGAAACACTGCTACATAGGATAAATCACTATAGATTTACTCTATTATACAGGGTGATTCAAAAAGAATACCACAACTTTGAAAATCTGTATTTAATCAAAGAAACATGATGGAACCTTAGGTAAAGAGTACAGTAGAAAACAAGTTCATAGATGTTCAATATGACCCCTTTCAGACACTTGAGTCACATCAACTCGAAAGTTGTGGTATTCTTTTTGAATCACACTGTACTGTACCGACACAAATTGATAGGTAAAACAACAAACAGTTACCCACAAATAGCCTATAAACAAAGCATCAGGCTATCTTCGAGTTCACATGTACTGAGCATGAGTGGAATTTGCATCACAGAGCAAAATAAGACATTTTTTGGGACCCCCTAAATTTGACAAATCACATTTTCAGGGGAGCCCATGTCTTATTAAGGGGAGCCGAGATCCCACAGTCAACTTGTTTTTTACACACACACCCTATGTAGGGTGTTTTTTACACACACACCCTATGTTTTTGCATTTGGAAGTTGAACAAAAATCATACAGGTTTGGCAAAGCATTTTTGGATGAATTACAGTAGCCTGAGTCTTACATAAAACTACACTGTAAATAAATATCCAGAAATTAGCAGTTTTTTTTTTATATTTTTTGAATTATGGTTTTATTTTTTTTATTCTTCCTGATTTATTTATGCTTTTGAATTGCATTATGGGACCTTGATCCTTCTTCCGACATCTTCTAACCTTGAAAGTTTGAAAAAAAGTGACTTTTATGAACATTTTTAATAATTTAAAAGGATATATTGTCTGGGTTGATGTATATTACGGTACAAAAACCTTCTAATAAACCACTAGTAGATTTTCTGTTTTTTACAGTCTTACCTCTTTAACGTTATATTATTTTTTCATACATTATTTCAAACTACTAATAGTCAATTGAAGTCCTTTTGTTAAACTGTAGAGTCGAATTTTCAACATCAAAAGTCCACAGAGCAGAGATCAACATCTAATATTGCAATTCACAACTGTAAATTAACAGAAAACATTTATGAAAACTTTACGAAAACTCTTAAGTATCAGATATTTTTTACAGTGTAACTCTACAACACAAATCATACTGTTTACATGAATTATACTGTACATTTTCTCATTCAGATATATGAAAACTAGGTTGTGTAAATGCCCCTAAGCCATCTGACCAATCAGAGCAGAAGGGAGGACAAATAGTTTTAAAAAATATGAAAAAAAAGACTTATTAACTGAATGCATATTAAGAGGAAATTAAAATGTTTTATGACCTTGTATAGATGTATACCTCTTGTAAAAGACCTTAACATCAAAATTAGTAAGCTTTAAAACAGCATATAGGCAACAACAAAAAAAACTTTCCATTCTTGCTAACAAAAGTGTGTTTGTGAAATGTGGTCTTTTCAGCAATGGATTTAGATACAAATTTTGATAGTCTTGGGGCGACACAGCGGCTCAGTGGTTAGCACTGTCGCCTCACAGCAAGAAGCTCGCTGGTTCGAGTCCCGGCTGGGCCAGTTGGCATTTCTGTGTGGAGTTTGCATGTTCTCTCTGTGTTCGCGTAGGTTTCCTCCAGGTGCTCTGGTTTTCCTCACAGTCCAAAGACATGCGCTATAGGTGAATTGATTAAAATAAATTGGCCATTGTGTATGTGTGTGAATAAGTGTATAGGGATGTTTCCCAGTACTGCGTTGCAACTGGAAGGGCATCCGCTGTGTAAAACATATGCTGGATAAGTTGGCGGAATGAATGATTTCGCTGTATATGCTGGATAAGTTGGCGGAATGAATGATTTTTGATAGTCTTGATAGTTTTGTCTTGAATTGTACCTTTCCAGTTTGCTCTGAGCACTTATACTGTGTCCTCCTGTGGCTTTACTGAGCTCAGATGTTTGACAATTATTTATTCTGTTTGGGAGGAAATACAAAAAAAAAAAATCCAAAGCAGGAAAACAGCACATAAAAGTGAGGTGCAGGGCTCCTTCTATTGCTGGCTCTATTAAAATCTGTATTTCTGTCGGAATGATTGAAGATAGGTCTTCGTTTATGAGCCATCAAAGAAACTAGGCTAGGTACGGGGCTGAAACCCTGCAAATTTTTATTCACTGTAGTCTGCTCAATGAACTGAGTCCCTCTATTCCCTCTCAGCATCTCTGATATTCTTTTATAAGTCTGCAGGTGAATTGACTAACAGTTGTGCCACTTTAGCATGCAGTAGTTGAATGCCAAACTCCGCTGCTTATTTGCTTACACCTGCACTCTAGCTTTTCCGAGTACTGTACAGCACTGCACCAGGCAGATTAAAATGATTGCATTCCTTTCGAGGAAAAACATGCCTCCTTTCAAAACAAGCAGGGCTCATTATAGTATAGATGCACCTTCTTCTGGTTCTTATTGGCATCCACTTATATTATATGATCCCAATGTTGATCCAAAGTAGAAGATAAAAGTGGAAAAAGTAGCTTTATAGGAGACTTGTGTCTTCACACATCTTTGTGTCATGTTGATTTACAGTAGAAACTGTCGGTACAGTACTGTATATTCAAACATCTGGATGCGATTATATTTAATATATATCTAATATGATAAACATCTTGCAATGGATAACCTTTCTAAATAAATTAAATAAAGATGGATATATTTTAGGATACATTTATACAGTGTGAGATAAAAATGGTAAGTTTAATATTATAAAGAAACGATGCTGTGTTTACATTGTAGTACATCTACAATTGATAAATACTGAGTTACATCATTTAATGCAGAATTATATATTTTTTTGTGTTAAAGCTAACATAAATGACTAAAATATAATTATATTTTTTCATTATAAGATTTGCACTGTTTGATGCATTACAACGTCAAATCAATTGTCTAATAATAAAATGTAAAAATGTAACATAGGCCCAATCCTAATTCTATTTTGTACCCCTACCCCTTTCCCTTCCCCTTGGCCCTCAAAACCGAGTGTGAAGAGGAAGGGCTTCAAAATTTTCCCCTATGAAATGGGACAGCACTATAGCACCTGCACACGTCGTCAGATGTCATCGCAATCTCTTGCTTCATATGAGACCGGACAATCGTGACTGCTATAATTATTAGAGTTGTGTTATTTTTTGGTATTTATCTTAAGGAAATCACTGAAGGCATATATTATGTTATCATAACAATCTAATGTACCAATAAGATCATAACTATACTGCACATTTACACAGTGACCATATTCATCTATGTAAACACACCAAAACAACATTAACATTATAGCAGACACTGTAAAAAGCTCATTCCTAGACACTAGACTTTTCTGAGAGGGTATTCTAGTGTCACTGAGTGTCAGAATGTTGTGGGACTGCTATACAGGAGTTATGATTATGGATTATAGATAGCCAAATTTAGCGGGGTTTTTTAAGCATGACGGTAAAACACGAACGCGGTTATGAATATATTAAAACATGTGCTTGTTTGTTGTAAAAATTCGTAATGATGACAAAAAATACTGATTTGTGTATCTCCTTACTTCCGGGTGCAACTATCCTGCCGTTGTGGCTGGTGTATTCTGGGAAATTTTCTTACCCGTTGCTTTCGAGTGTGGTCCTGAAAAATCTTCGTTCGAAGGGGTATCTACCCCTTCCCCTTAGCCCTACGCCTTCAAGCTAAAGAGACTTGGGACACCCCTACCCCCTCACGGTAACGCACAAAATGAGGGGTAGAATTGGGATTGGGCCAGAATTTCCCAGAATACTCCATCTACAACAGTAGCATGGCTGCACACGGAAGTAAAGAGATGCCAATTAGTATTTTTTGTCATTATTTCAAAATTTTACAACAAACAAGCATATGTTTTAATACATTCATAACGACGTTCATGTTTTACCGTCATGCTTTTTAATAAAAACAATAAAACAATAATAATAACTCTTGTTTAGTAGTACCACAACATACTTTCACATCTGACACTCGATGAAAGTCTAGTGGCTGGGAATTAGTTTTATACAGTGTCTGTTAATGTTGTTTTCATGTGCTTAGATGAATATGGCTACGAAAACTAAATAATGCAACTGGAATAACTACAGCAGTCGCCATTAGCTACGTTTTCATCCACCTATTTTTATGCGCATTTTGGATATGCGCCAAGATGCGCATCAATGTTGAAAATGCACATAAAAAACATATGAGCATAACTGAGTAGGATAAACTTTTTATTCGATAAGAAAAGATGCGCTTAAACTACAATGGAAACACTTTTACCGAACAAATTCATGCATGCGCATTAAAAAAAGTTTGTTATAAGTTTGTTATAAGAGATCATGTGACGATGAAAATATGTGCGAATAGACAAACCAGCAAGCTGAGCACATTGTAAAACATCTGAAATGTTTTGGTCATTCTAAAATGCCTTAACCGTTTCAGTATTAGTGTTATTATATTATTAATTACTTCCAGAACTGTGAAGAGTTCCTGTGCTCCGTGTCTCACGCCTTCAAATGCCACCACGTGTTCATTGCATGTCAGGATTGTCTTCTGAAGCGCAAGTCATTTATTAAATAAAGAAAAGATTCACGCAGCTTCTCTTACCACAGCAAGTTCCTTCTTTACTGTTAATATTTGCCACCGGTTTATCAGGAAGTGACGATTGATTTTGTTCTCTTTGACTTGTTGGATGGAAACGCTGCTTTATTCTCATGTCTTTTATGTGATAATCCAGTTTTGAAAATAAAGTTAATTAGCATTTTTGGATGGAAACAGCTATTGTCGATTTCATATGAAGTAAGAGATTGCAATGACATATGATGACATTTGCAGGTTTTTTGGCCCATTTCCACTGAGTGGTATGGTATGGTATGGTATTTTTATGGCCGTTTCCACTGTCAAAAAGCGCACCGAACCGAACCGTACCGTACAGTACCACTTTTCCAGCACCCTTTCGAAAGGGTATCAAAAGTTGGAGACACACGCGCAGCTGAACGCTGATTGGTTACAGAGATACGTCACAATCTCGTGGAGCTAGCCAGAATGAAAACAAAGGAACCGCCATGTTTTTTAAGCCGAGACAGCCGAGACATTACATGGAAATACTATATGCATATAATAACGAACCATGGATGACCCGAGTTCAAACAAAGCTTGTCGTTTTCTTGATGAACAGCCACTAAGCCAAGAAGAACAAAATCTGCCGTGTCCTGTTGTTGCTTTACGAAGCAGTCAAAAAGTACGAGCGGTTTTCGCTTTCTCCAGGGAGCTCGCGATCGCGTCTATATTTGATATAACGAACTTCTTGAACTGATGATAATAACGAGAGTGTGATTATTGAAATGTCTTCGACATCTGATCATTCAGAAAGAAAAGGACAAACACGAGAGTGAAGCACGAAAAAATAAGAAGCCCAACAAAACACAGGAGCAAATAGTTTCAGCGACCTGAATCATGAACAAACTGCCATGTTTATCATCGCCTTTGGACTATTATGAACTCGGAATGACAGAAATAACTCTAACAGAGGCTACATGTGGTGGTGAAGATTACAGACACAGATGAGAGGTTAGCTCTGCCTGGGGGCTATGTTGCGTGTTGTTTTTGAACTCAAATAAGGACTAAATGTACGCTGTGTGTAGGTTTCCTGTAATTGGTAACATATCAGAGAGTGTAAGGGTCTGTATGTGTTCATATATGTTGTATTTATTTGTTTATTTTATATAATTGCAGACGTTACAGTAGGCTATTTCGCAATCATTGATCTGCAGTTATAATCAAATCATGTTCATAGAAAAGTTAGTAATAAACATTTATACACAAATATTTATATGTTTAAAGCATCTGTTTTGTGAGAAGTGCTTCTTATATGATGTGAACGACCTGTGCAGCTTTACTGTAGACATTTCCTCGAGTGAAAATGACGTCGACTTAAACTCTCTGTCGTACACCATGCCCACCAAAAGGGTACCCTTGGTAGTGGAAACGCAAACCTGATAAAGATGACCCGTATCGACCCGAACCATACCCTACATGTACCACTCAGTGGAAACGGGCCATTTGAAGCCCTTCCTTTTCACACTCTGTTTCAAGGGCCAAGGAAAAGGGGTAGGGAAGGGGTAAGGGTATAAAAAAATTGAATTGGGATTGGGCCTTAATCTTTGCCTCTTTTTTCCAAACTTCATCACTTTACTCACTTTTTTTCAGTCAGTTAAAACAGCAGTATGGACGAGGAGCGTTTTCATTCTAGAACCACATTTTAAAACCAAAACGCACAAGTGTAAACATTTTCAAACTTAAACGTTGTTTTCAGCGCTTTCAAAACACTGTTTTTGCGGGTTCAAGATGCTGGAGTAGTGTGGATACCAGACATAACCGTAACAAAACTAAAAATCAAAAATGCACTAGTATAAACGCAGATTAAAATCAAACTTTTACAAAGCATTTCTGCTGACAGGAAGCAACATTTGCTATCAGCATTTATTTTGTGGTCGTGTTTGCACAATTACCGGCTCTGCATAATCTCTTTAGTTATCAGGTGCTAAAACAAGGCATGCGAATACACAGAGTTATCAGCAGGTACAGTGTTCAGTCAGTGCAGTATGATAAGGATTATAAGGCCGGCGGGTTTTAGGAAGGTTATTCTCCAGGCGGTCTAGCAGATGAGCAGATTTATTTTGGGCTTTGTTTGCACAGGGGTGAGAGATTGACCTCCCGAGAGACTCCAGCTTTCCCCAGGTGTTCAGCTGTGTCGCTCTTACAGGATTTAATGCGACAGTCCTGGTGGCTAGAATTAGTCTCCTGCATTTCTCCTGAGGCGTCTCTGTGTGTGCAAATTGATGTTAGAGGAAAGAAAGGGAAATGTTCACTGGAACAGTTTATCTTCTGTGATGGATTCGATGGATTAGTGTAAATATTTGCACTGTGTTATTACAGTACATGCGAGCCAGAAATTATCCAACCTGAAACAATCTCACACTCTAACCTCGAGCTTGGCAGGTTTTATCAAGTTGAAAACGAAGGTATTTTATGGAGAATTTTGTTTTGCAGAGTTAAGATGGAAATGACAAGGAAACTCGTGTCCAATATTAATAATAATATTTCCTTACATTTAAATAGCGCTTTTCTAGACACTCAAAGCTCTTTACACAATGTGGGGGGGGATCTCCTCATCCACCACCAGTGTGCAGCCTCCACCTGGATGACGCGGTGGCAGCCATATTGCACCAGAACACACACCACACACCAGCTGATTGGTGGAGAGGAGACAGAGTGATGAAGCCAATTATGATATGGGTATGGTTAGGAGGCCATGATGGACAGTGGGCAGATTTGGCAAGGATGCTGAGTTCAAACACCTACTACTCTTTTTCGAAGGACATCCTGGGATTTTTAACGACCACAGAGAGTCAGAACCTCGGTTTAACATCTCATCCAAAAGACAGCACTCACTGAGCAGAGTCCCCATCAATATACTGGGGCGTTAGGACCCATACAGACCGTAGGTTGACGCCCGCTGTTGGCCTCACTAACACCACTTCCGGCAGCAACCTAGTTTTCCCAGTTGGTCTCCTATACGAATACTGACGGGCGCAGCCCTGCTTAGTTTCAGTGGGCGATGATGTGAGAGTTGCAGAGAGCTAGCTGCCGGCATATATTCCTACTTCTTAATTTGATCATTGAGTCAAAGTGAATTTGGATTGATTATGAAAGTCAGAAAAGCATGTAAAAGCTTTTATGAAAGTGTATATTGAACAAAACCCACAACTTTGTGTAAATGAGAGAAATCCTTTAACTTTAGAGAAGCTTTGATCTGCAGAGAACTTTTTTTATCTGCAACTTGCTACAGAATTTAAAGTATTTAAAAATGATTCTTCTTCAGAAGAAAGAAAGAAAGAAAGAACAAAACTACTTGAGAGACTTTGTAACAATACGTAAATAAACATAAAAAGTAAAATTTAAAAAAGTATTCCATCAGTTATAAGTGTATAAAAAACAATAATATACACTGTGAAAAAAAAGAAAAATAATTAAATAATAATTTTAATTACTATATAATAGCTAAATATAAATTACATAATTATTAGGGATGCACAATATTTTATCAGCCATATCGATATCAGCCGATAAATGCTATTTTTAATGTTATCTTTGTCGGTCAGATGTCAAAATTAGGCTGATATCTTTAAGCCGATAGATAATGTAATTGTAGAGAATTGCCTGCCTCGTGTATGCGTGGGTCGAACAGGTTTAGACTTGTCCCGTGCACAATAATGGAGTTATCCTTCCATTGTTTATTCCAGCCTGATCTCATGAGAAAACGTAAGTATTTTACATTTTGTCAGTTTAGTGGCTAATTCGTACGAATTTGTACAAAATTGTACGATTTTAAAAAGAAGGCGTGGTACCTAACCCCACCCCTAAACCCAACCGTCATTGGGGGATGAGCAAATCGTACTAAATTGTACAAATTAGATCAAACGAATTCATACAATTTAGCCACTAATCAAAAAGTTACGAATTGCTGTGAGATTGTGTTGTTTATTCCTTCGAAGTTCGTACTTTCTTTGTGTGGTATTGCTGTGTGTTAATAACTCAGTAAGTAACCATGTTCATTATCATTATAGATATGTTTGACAGTCACATTGTGTATTTTGGTTTAAATCACCTCAGGAAAAATATTACGTTTAAACATAATAGCAGCGATGCACATGTCCTAAACAACTCATTGGGTTTATAATCTAATATGATTACTTGTTATTATCAACGCTTCGCTTGCCATGTGTTGTTGATGTAAGATTGTATTCAGTTTATTCGGCATATTTATAATGATTATAACAAGCGCACGTGATGGCTATCACCGCACACACATCCAACAAAGCCTTCATAGCAGCCCAAACAGCAGCAGGCGGGAGACGTGTGCCAGTCACTGAATCCAGAATAGGGGTTCTCAACTCACAGCCACATTCTGGCTTTATATTATGCACTGTATTTGTCATAAAGTCATCTGTGCTCAATGCTCAGGTGTTTGACTCCAAGGACAAATCTGACTCCGCTTCGCGTGCACACGCATCACACAGCGCCTGAAGTTAAAGTTTCAAACTCACAGCAGTTTATCATAAACCTTTAATCAATCATTTTTCCCGCAATTGAAAGCAAGAACGAACATAGAAAATGGGATAAGTTTATGCATTTTCTAAAGTAAAACATGCTATCTGTATTTAGCTTTTTGCTTGTACGGTGGCTCTGAACTGTCAAAAGACCTCTGTTTTTTTAACATTACATATTTCTACATATGTACTTTACTGTAACATGTTTAATTCAAGAACATTTGAGCTAGTTTTTAGTTCATTTATATTTTATTTAAATATATATTTAACTTGTTTGTTAATTAAATCCCATTTAATTTAACCTATTATTTTTAATTATGTTAATTTACTATGCAAAGAAAAGGAAATACTTTATTTTGGCATGATAATTATTTATGAAATTGTGAATATAAGTCTATTAAAAAATCACTTTACAATTTTGAAATTATTGCGTTTTTGATTTGACTAGTGGTTCTCAAAGTGGGGGTCGCGGGACAATGAAGGGGGGGGGGGGGGGGGGGGGGTCGCCTGGTGATTTCCAAAAATCTATTTATTTTTGTTAAACCATAAAAATTACCATATTTTATCCATAACCTACAAAAGAGAAAAAAAATAGTTGTTTATAGTTACTATATAGTTACTATAGTAGCTTATAGTTACTAGTTCTATTGGATTGCGACCTCTGGGGTAATTACAGTATATTAAAGACACAGCAATAGCGTCAGATGCAGCAGATTGATTTTATAACACCAGGGTAAACTTTCTGGCACATTTACAGCACTGACATATATATAAAAAAAAAATAAATGAAGAATAGACTTGGGTCTATTGGTGTGTGTGCGCCATTTCATGCAAGGTTTCTGTATTTATAACCACCTCAGAGGATATTGGGGGTCGCGAGTCACTGGCATTGTTATTTTGAGAGTTGCGAGCTGAAAATTTTAGGAACCACTGGACTAGACTATTCTAAAATCAGTTCAAACTTTTATGAAGTTTTAAAAAAAAAAATCCGTTGTTTATTGTATAAAAATATAACATTTTGAAATATTTATATTTATCGGCTAATATATCGGTGTAATGTGATTGGGGACGCTAATAAAGAGGTGCGGATCCAAACGCAGGTTTATTTAGCAGAACGGTTAGGCAAGCAACAATCACAATCAGGAACAAACAGATGTATGCAGGCAATTTCAGAGTCATAGTCAAATACACAGACGACTGGTCAGTACAGGCAGGCAGCAGACAACATAAACAAGCGAGGCGTGTCATAATGTTCACAAAACTGTTTACAAGACTCAGCCCTGATGTGTGTCTATGTGCTGTATTTATAGTCCTTGTAATGAATGAATGATGAGCTTCAGCTATGTCTGTGAGTGTGTATAATCACCGGAACTCGTAACAGGTGCATGTGAGCGGTGCATGACTGGAACTTGTACTCCATGTAAGGGCGGGTTTGTAGTCCATTGCGATCTGCGTGTTTACTAGCGATCTGCAGCCGTTCGATCGATGATGATCCTTACAATCGGTTATCGGTCTCGAAATCTAAAGAGTTATCAGTTATTGATATCGGGCAAAAAAATTTGAAACGGTGCGATCGATTATCCAAAAATAAAACAAAATTGATATTAACAATAATAATAATAATAATAATGTTAAAATAAGGTAAAATAAAGTAAAACTAAAAAAGATTTTTGACTTTTTATGGCTTTTTTATGCTAAATATGAAAAAAATGTTTTGTAATTGAATATGAAAACGCTACAAGTGAAGATAAGAGTATAACACTAAATGACATCCTGTTTTGTCTTTTTCAGCTTGAAGCAGAATCAGCAATGAAGAACAGCAAATCCTGCAGATGACACGGACAACAGAGGCCATTTCAGCAGAACTATGAAGCTGCACAAACTAATTGTGGATTCATAAGAAAAGATGAGTCCTTGTTTGGTCACACGAATTGACCTACAATATCGGAAGTTCCTCAAACATCTGCGAGCGTTTTATACTCTTACTCTCAATCAAACGCTAAAGGATTGCTCTACTTTGGGAATATCGTGTGTCCTTCCACGAGCATAAAAACAAAAGGATGTCTATGATCAATAAAGTCCAGTGATATTCATCATATGGCTCGAGCGCACCAGCCTAAATAGACACTGTTACTTTTATTATTTTTTTTGCCTTTGAGACTCTTTGTATGCAGTGGCCTGTCATTTTGTCTGCTCTTCAAACTAGTCATCGCTGCTTTGGTTTGGCATGCTGATGACAGAAAAGAGATCATCAACCTTTTTTCAGTGATTTTGTTGAGTACTTGTCACAGTAGTACGCAAATGCTGCCAGCGAGGAATCGTTTCATCTGCCTTTTGTGTCCAAAACAACATTTTAGCACAGACTAAACGTGTTCATTCGCTCCATATAGTCAGCATTGCAGAATATTCTTACCGAGCTGCGATGCTGCTTAAACACTGATGTCAACTGAAATACGCCATCAATATCGAGGGAGTCCAGATGCAATGAGCTGGCATTTTTTTCACCCTGACTCCCATCACGGATGATTCACATGGACGTAAAAAGTGTGAACCAGGCTCTGAGCTTGATCTAAATCTATGCCAAAATGACTGCCTGTAAAACTAGAGCTCAGTGCCTGCCGTTTTATGTATGAATGCTCTATTTTTGCTTTTCTGATGTGGCATAAAAATTTTAATTGTGGTGTATTTTCTTGTTATCTTAGACTATATGGTAGCTACAAAGCAAACAAAAAAAACTAAAGAAAACAAACAAAAAAAAAAAAACACTGGGGCCTCATTTATAAAAAATGTGCACAGATTTGCACTGAATGTCAGCAAACAAGCATTTCGTAAACATCTAACGCAATCTCATGGCAATTCCTAACTTTCAGATTTAGGGTGCTTTCACACCTGTAGATCAATTGTTTTATTCTGAAACAGGGATTAAAATAGTTACAATGTTTAATTTTGTTCTTGGTGCGAGGTTCGCTTTCACACAGTTAAGTTTAAACAACATTTAAAACAAGTCACGCGCAGGTAAACTCTCCTCATATTGGTCAGAGTTTCAGGGTTTTATTTTCAGAGTTTCACAAATTCTGCTCAGCTGTCATACGTCGTTATTTTAATTTATGATGATGACAAATGAGAGGTTATAAGTGAAAAGGTGCACTTTCATTTTGAATGGTGACACCCACAGACATTGTTACCAAATATACAGTAAATCACTTTCTCATACAGTACATAGCCCTCATTTCAGTTGTCAAGGGCTTTAAAAATTGATCTACTGAATCAATCAATCCTATAGCCTGTCATATTTGTAACATTTAATTAGCTATTTTAAAATAAGAATACGACATTTAATAACTTTGTTTTCATTATTATTTTTGAGCTTAAAAAAATGTTGGCTAAAATTATGCATTATAGGCTTACATTATCCTCCTAGGGCTTGAGTGTCCACATACTTGGACAGCACATTTTAAGCTCGTAAGTGGCTATTTAAAATAGTTTGAATGTTTTATATTTTGTTACAGACATAGAGTGTCATCCTGCAACTGTTTTGCAGCATATGAAATGTCCCAAACCCTATTTTTAACTGTCCAAAATGGGAAAAAAGGTAGTTTTTACTCTCTAATAATTAAAGCAAGTTAAAAAAAATTATATGTTAAATATGCATAAAAGAATATTCGGGAAAAAGTGTTTTATGTAATTCGGACCACAAGTCCACATATATGAACATCATTTTTCTTTAAAAGTTCATCATATCAAAAGATGATACTTAGATTTTTATTCTAATTAGGTTCCAATAAGCCCAAATAGCAAAGAGAAATAAAAAATGCATGCAAAAAAACACCTTGAGCCTTAAGAGGATAAAGCGAGAAATAACAGATGAACCGAGACTGCAGTCAGATCTGTCAGTGCAGAAATGAACAAAACAATAGGCCTTATACAAAATATTATAAGACTAAAATATGGGAAAAAAGTCAGATGGTAATTTCGGTCAATTTTTCTAACAAATAAACAGCTCTCTTTAATATTTCATCACGCTTTCACTTTTGTATTCGACATGAAATGCGCATTTACCAATAGGAATGACATCCCTTCCTACTCATAATTCTCTCTTCTTACATCAGTATATATGGCTATTACATAACCATAATACACTGTGATATAGCCTGGTTCATTAGTTCATTGGATCGTATTGCTTTCTCACTACGATCCGCTCCAGAGTTCGTTTCAATCGAGCCGAGACCACCTCATTCAGGCGATCTCGGACCGATTGATTTGGCACGGAACAGAGCGCAATTGCTGGATTCACATATGCCAAATGAACCACGCTAACTAGGGAAACGTGCCAGGTTCCGAAACAAACGCTGAGGTGTGAAAACACTCTTATTGGCTAATTTGTACTAATTTGTACAATGTCATTTTAGTATTTGCTCATCCTCCAATGAGTGATAGGGTTAGAGGAGGGGTTTGGAAACATGCCGCTTTTTTTAAAAAACATACGTTTTCATATGAATGGAATACCATGAATTCATATAAATTAGCCACTTTTCTGACAATATGTATAATAGTTATGTTTTCCTGTCAGATCGGGCTGAAACATTTCTATGATTCATGAAAATTCACACTGCTGATTCTGTATTGATCTGCAACACAAAACTGAGCTGAGAAATTCGGGTAATCCGAGGTTATACTACTTTTAAAAGTGACTTTTACATGACATTGTTTTAGCTAAAAACGTCCTATATATATATATATATATATATATATATATATATATATATATATAATTTATTTTTATTTTATTTTATTTTTTCATTTGCACAACAATAATGTTTTGGAGGTCTGAAAATGCAACTTTTGAAAACATTTTTTTTTAAGTGCAAGTTGAAATTGATATTAATGGGGAACTGATAGTGTTATTTATTTTCTGTAAACTAAAAACACAATTTTCTGAAATCAATTATATAATTCGTATTTACTGTTTCTTTAAAAAGTGACATTGCCACTTACTGGCCTGATATGTATAACAGCATATAACAGCAAACATCAGCGTTAACTGAAATCATTTTGACTTTGAACACAAAATGCTTCCATTTGTAATTGGCAATGTTGTCATGTAAATGTCCCGTAGTAGTAATAGTAGTAAACATAAAAAAGTAGTAAAAGGTAAAGTAAAAAAAGGTTTCTCATTTAGGGTTATAACATATATATTAGGGTTGTCACGATACTGGAATTCAGTACTGATCAATACTGAAATTTTAAAAACATTCATTTCCCACTAACATTTGAGTGCTGTTGAGCGCGTTCTTAAACATCGCTGATTTGTCATTGTGTTTTCAACAGAAATGACTGATTGGCCGCGAAGGTCATCAGTTCACTGAACTCACCACTGTTTACTGAGTGTAGACACAGATACAGGGACACTGGAGCATTTCAAAGTCACGTTGGTCAGCTGCTTTGTCTGTAAGCCAACATACAAGCGATTTGCTGATGAATCACGGCTTTAAAGCCCTCCAGTGTCCCTGTATCTGTAGTTACACTCAGTAAACAGCAGTGAGTTTGGTGAAGAGATGAACTTCATGGACAATCACAGTGATTTTTGTTGAGAACGTGCTCAACAGCGCTCAAATGTTAGCGGAAAATGGACATTTGGACATCACCGATTGGTGTAAAATTTCAGTATCATAACAACCCTAATATATACAGTTGAAGTCAGAATTATTAGCCCCTCTGAATTATTAGCCCCAATGTTTATTTTTTCCCCAATTTCTGTTTAACGGAGAGAAGATTTTTTTCTACACATTTCTAATCATAATAGTTTTAATAACTCATTTCTAATAACTGATTTATTTTATCTTTGTCATGATAACAGTAAATAATATTTTACTAGCTATTTTTCAAGACTCTTGTGTTCAACTTAAAGTGACAATTAAAGGCTAAACTGGGTCAATTAGGTTAACTAGGCAGTTTAGGGTAATTAGGCAAGTTATTGTATAATGATGGTTTGTTCTGTATACTATCAAAAAATATATAGCTTAATGGGGCTAATAATTTTGACCCTAAAATGTTTTTAAATATTAAAAAAATATTATCAGACATACTGTGAAAATTTCCTTCCTCTGTTAAACATCACTTGTCAAATATTTAAAAAAGAAAGAAAAATTCAAAGGGGGGCTAATAATTCTGACTTCAACTGTATATATATATATATATATATATATATATATATATATATATATATATATATATATATATATATATATATATATATATATATATATGTCCATGGGAGTAGCATAGGAACAGAGGAAATATCAGTTATGTCATAGACTTTGTCATGTCTGGTTTTCTGTCCTCTGGGTTATTTGCATTTATGCATTTGGTAAACACGTTTATAAATTCATATATTTGAATATTTTTTAAATATGTAATTATTTTATATTATTTGTTTTACTACTTTGGCATTGCTAGAGCCTGCGCTGCATGAGGTTCACACAATAACAACGGTAGAAACACAATGTATACTAATACAATACTGTTTATAGTACTCAATATTTTTTTAAAGAAAATAAATTTAAAGAAATAACTTTTTAGTATAGTTTATACATTCCTACATTATTAAGTATTCATGATGAAGATTGACTGTTTTACCTGATAATTTTTAACTGTGTGATTTTTGACAAATTGTTTAATTTACAACATGAATTCAAACATGAGCACTAATTAAAGCACTTATTTATCCATTTATTTCAAAAAGTAATCTGAAATATTCTATACAAATAAAAAAAAAAGACATGCCGCACACTTTACATTGGTTTCTGCCTTTATAAATCTGAGTTTGTTCATCACATTGGATAAAAATCATGAGATTGAGCATCATATTACAGTATATGTGCATTTTATAAATGAGGCCTCAGTCATTATAGCGTGACGTTTATGCAAATCAGAGTATTATTGTAGCGACCAAGCCAGATGTTTTAAAATGGTATGGTTAAATAATGCAAAAAAAAAAAAAAAACACGTTGTAAATAATCAATACACAACATTATTGTTATTATCACTATTGAACTGATAGTCTGAGATGATTATTGTGGAGTATCTACTTGACAAGATTTTGGTGTGCTGCTTTCTGATCAATGTAAGATTGAACTGAAATCCTGAAAACCCTTAGGCTTTTACAAATCATCCGTTAACAGCCATTAAAGACACACTATTTATGTCTAAACCCAATGATGTCTATGTTGAAAGATATGGAGGAATTATATGTCATTGTATGTAAGCTAGACTACTGAATGGTTCGTATTTGTATGTGATGCCAGTATTTATAGTCTTGTCTTCCAGTAAATCTTTCTTCTAAAGCAACTTCTGTTATGATTTTTCATATATTTACTGGAAAACAAGATCGTTGTTTATTTGCAATGCTGTTGGCTAAAGTGTAAAGGACTCAGGATTACAGGAATCACGTTTTGTGAATATTTTAGAAAATATCGCAGATCTTTGAGAACAAACTCAGGCTGTTAAGATCAGTTAATATCAGTTCTTGATTCACCTCATCTGAATCTTAAGCCTTTTGCTGATTAAATGGAATGCAATTTCAACTACAAAAGGATTACACAATATTTTATGGTCAGTATATGCTGTGGGCTAGAATTATATATTTATTATAAAACAAAATATATATAAATGAAAAAATACAATGTATGAAAGTATATATGTTAGCTGAAAGAATTGTGAATTTCCTGTGAAATTGTGAAAAATGAAGTCTGTACTGTTGACATTTGTAAATACACTTGATAATGACTATTTTCACTTTCAAACTGTAAATGACTGGTTTTTGGCTATTATTTTCTGTGACATGAAAACATCAGTCAAAATGGCTTAATGAATAGAACAGACAAAGAGAAACAGAGATGGAGATGATGGCATGATGTATAGAACAATGAATGCATGAAAGGGATGGATGGATGGATGGATGGATGGATGGATGGATGGATGGATGGATGGATGGATGGATGGATGGATGGATGGATGGATGGATGGATGGATGGATGGATGGATGGATGGATCAAACAACAGAAGATGGATGGATGGATGGATGGATGGATGGATGGATGGATGGATGGAACAACTGTCAGAAGATGGATAGATGGAACAACAGTCAGAAGATGGATGGATGGATGGATGGATGGATGGATGGATGGATGGAACAACAGGCAGAAGATGGATGGATGGATGGATGGATGGATGGATGGATGGATGGAACAACTGTCAGAAGATGGATAGATGGAACAACAGTCAGAAGATGGATGGATGGATGGATGGATGGATGGATGGATGGATGGATGGATGGATGGATGCATGGAACAACAGTCAGAAGATGGATGGATTAAACAGCAGAAGATGGATGGATGGATGGATGGATGGATGATAGATGAATGGATGGAACAACAGTCAGAAGATGGATGGATGGATGGATGGATGGATGGACGGATGGATGGATGGATGGATGGATGGATGGATGGATGGATGGATGCATGGAACAACAGTCAGAAGATGGATGGATTAAACAGCAGAAGATGGATGGATGGATGGATGATAGATGGATGGATGGAACAACAGTCAGAAGATGGATAGATGGATGGATGGATCAAACAACAGAAGATGGATGGATGGATGGATGGATGGATGGATGGATGGATGGATGGATGGATGGATGGATGGATGGATGGATGGATGGATGGATGGATGGATGGATGGAACAACAGTCAGAAGATGGATGAATGGATGGATCAAACAACAGAAGATGGATGGATGGATGGATGGATGGATGGATGGATGGATGGATGGATGGATGGAACAACAGTCAGAAGATGGATGGATGATGGATGGATGGATCAAACAACAGAAGATGGATGGATGGATGGATGGATGGATGGAACAACAGTCAGAAGATGGATGGATGATGGATGGATGGATCAAACAACAGAAGATGGATGGATGGATGGATGGATGGATGGATGGATGGAAGGATGGATGGAAGGATGGATGGATGGATGGATGGATGGATCAAACAACAGAAGATGGATGGATGGATGGATGGGTGGATGGATCAATGGAAGGATGGATAGATGGATGAATGGATGAAACAACAGTCAGAAGATGGATGGATGGATCAAACAACAGTCAGAAGATGGATGGATGGATGGATGGATGGATGGATGGATCAAACAACAGAAGACAGACGGATGGATGGATGGATGGATGGATGGATGGATGGATGGATGGATGGATGGATGGAACAACAGCCAGAAGAGGGATGGATGAATTGATGGATGGATGGATGGATCAAACAACTGTCAGAAGATGGACGGATGGATGGATGGATAGATGGATGGATCAAACAATAGTCAGAAGGCAGATGGATGTATGGATGGAACAACAGTCAGATGATGGATGGATGGATGGATGGATGGATGGATGGATCAAACAACAGTCAGAAGATGGACGGATGGATGGATAGATGGATGGATGAATCAAACAACAGAAGACAGACGGATGGATGGATGGATGGATGGATGGATGGATCAAACAACAGAAGACAGACGGATGGATGGATTAAACAACAGAAGACAGACGGATGAATGGATGGATGGATGGATGGATGGATGGATGAAACAACAGTCAGAAGAAAAACCAAACACTTAGCAGATGTTCAGCTATTCTGAACAGTTATATTATCTTGTAAACTGGTGTCCCATCAGCTGTGAATTTTTGCTGAAGGATGGTTCTTTGGGGGAAAGGAAAATTATACACATTTTTTTAGCCACTGTGTATCAGTAAGCTGTTGCCATATTGATCGTACACGCTTTCAGATTTCGGGGTTATTAAAGTTAATGTGTCTGCGTATGCCGTAAGCCCCCAGCT
This sequence comes from Danio kyathit, assembly GCA_903798195.1. Classification (NCBI taxonomy): domain Eukaryota; kingdom Metazoa; phylum Chordata; class Actinopteri; order Cypriniformes; family Danionidae; genus Danio; species Danio kyathit. The sequence continues at coordinate 46,089,008 of LR812531.1, read as the reverse complement.
GCACAAGTTCAGACATTATTGAGGTTTGGAGATACAGTCTGTTTTTCCTGCAGAACTGATGATTGCAAAAGCACATTTGGAAGATTGATAGCTGATATCAATAACATACGAAAAAGCAGCTTAATGAAAGAGCAGCTTAAAAATTTTGCTTACTATTTCCTATGATGTCATAATTTCCTATGATGTAAAAATACATACTTAAAATGTAAATACTTGTGACACTGATTGTGTTGGCACAGTATTGGGACTGGAATACTTGGAATTGGAATATTAATACCATTTTCAATACCATGAGGAAAATATTGCCACATCTCTAAAAATAACATTATTTATGCATGTTTTTATTGCTTCATTTGTATTAAAACCTTAAGAATGGCTCAATATTAAGAATTTTTACAACTGTTAGGTCGGGCCAAAACTTTTACAGCCAAAAAGGGTACAATTAAAGCAACTAAATTTTAGCTTTTTTGTTGTTGTAGTTTTAAACCATATAACATTCTAATAATTAAACCATTTAGCATTCTAAACAAAACTTAAATCCAAATTCAGCATTAGAGAAGCTACCCTACCTACTGTATACCCACATTTAAGGCTTTAAATAGTCTAGCTCCTGTTATCTAACTAACGTTCTGTCTTGCAACAATCCAACATGCTCTTTAAGATCTCAAAACTTAGGGCTTCTAGTAGTACCAGAATAAACGGTCCACTAAAGGAGGTCAAGCCTTCTCATATATGGCTCCTAAACTCTGGAATAGCCTTCCTGATAATGTCTCATAATTCCGATAAGTAGCTCAAACTGTCTGTCAGCAAATGCAGATTTGAACAACTGCGCAGCCGTTTGTATGCAGCTCTGCTGTTTGTGCATAGACGCTCTGCGCTTTCATGAGAGAGATCGAGAGAGAGGAGAGGGAGAGTGCGCGATCAGTAAAAACATGCTGAATCATTTATTTATTCATTCAATCATTCATTTTCTTTTCGGCTTAGTCCCTTTATTAATCCGGAATGAACCGCCAACTTATCCAGCACGTTTTTACGCAGCGGATACCCTTCCAGCTGCAACCCATCTCTGGGAAACATCCACACACACTCATTCACATTCATACACTACGGACAATTTAGCTTACCCAATTCACCTGTACAGCATGTCTTTGGACTGTGGGGGAAACCGGAACACCCAGAGGAAACCCACGAGAACGCAGGCAGAACATGCAAACTCCACACAGAAACGCCAACTGACCCAGCCGAGGCTCGAACCAGCGACCTTCTTGCTGTGAAGCGACAGCACTACCTACTGCGCCACTGCGTCGCCCATGCTGAATCAAAACTTTTTAAAAACCTGAATCAATATTGGACTTACTTTTGCACGCTGGAGAAAGGATGACACCATGGCTGAAGGATTTCTTTTCAGACAGGTAATGTTCTGTTTTAAAACTATTTAGCTTCATGCAGAGCTGGTGTAACATTAGATGTTGTTACAAATGGGTTATATGCACAGAAGTGTTCTTCAGCCACTGAAATCTCCCCGTGAAAGATTGATGTGACTATTTTCAGTTTCATAAGGTCCTTTTACAGCATCGAGAATGTAGATTTTTATTTAGTTTAACAACAAATCATCAGTAAATAGCGCTATTCCACCTAGCCTGCTTTACTGAGGTGAAGTTGGTTTTATATTCAGATCACATTAGTTCATTTTTGAACAATGACAACCCGTGACTCTCTCCCTATATTGTTTACCATGCTACTCTGAATATTCGCTCTGAAATAGCAAGTACGTATGGCTTAGTAATGAGTGCAATTCCTGCACGCCGCCGGACAAGCACTAGTCGCTTTTAACACATGAGAGAGGGTTCTGCTGTCATCTTTAAGGTGCGCGTGCTCGTGTTTCAGGAGGCTTGGCTCTGGACGGCAGGGGAGGGACTGTGATTCAGAGATTTATGCTAAGCTGTTAGCATTGTGGAAGATAACCTACTGCACCTTTAACATTCTTCAGGTATGCCTAATGGTGATTTTGCCTTTTGTTGTTGATGAATGTTAATGATGTCAGCAGTTAACTTTACAGTAAAAGACATAACTGACTGGCTTTAAAGAAAGGCATTTTGACACTGTTTGACATATTCACTGAAGCACAAGAACATGTCAAATGAACTCATTTGTGCATTTGTGAGAAGAGAGAGAGAGAGAGATGCACAAAAAGCAAACCAGAATTGATTTCTCTGCTTCATTTTGTGCTTAAATCTTGAAACTAATAAAACCTTAGCCATACAATAAGTCACTGAAAATTCGACTTAAACTCGAGTAAAGTGAAACTGTAGTTGGACAGATCCTATCCTACTGTATCGTATTGAATAGTCCAGTATCGATACTTTTGACAACATCATGAGCCACAGGAACATTCACACATTCATTTTCCTTCGGTTTAGTCCCTTTATTCATCAGGGGTCGTCACAGCAGAATCGCCAACTTCTCCAGCATACGTTTTACACAGCGAATGTCCTTCCAGCGGCAACCCAGTACTGGGAAACACCCAAACACTCTCACATGCACACACATACACTACGGCCAATTTAGTTTATTTAAGTCACCTATAGGAGAACATGTAAACTCCACACATAAATGCCAACTGGCCAAGCCGGGACTCAAACCAGCAACTTTCTTGCTGTGAGGCAACAGTGCTAACCACTGAGCCACTGTGCCACCTCCACATGAACATGAAATACTGCTACCGTTCTTCCTACTTCCCAGTAGTTTGATTGACTGATAATTTAGCCAATGGCTGCATGATTTTTGCTCTTATTGGTCGTCTGCACTCTTTTTGCTGTCACTGGCTCAGTGATCTGTCAATCATCATGTGATGCACTTGCCCCCTGTTGCACAGCTGCTATAGCAGTTTGAGCTAACGGCAGAGGGGCTGGTAAACAATGAAAATAGATCGTCAAAAGTTTTGTTCTGCTGAAGAGAGTTTTGAGAGATTGTTTGAAGCGAAGAGGAGAATATGTCTGAGGAAAACTGATACTTACATGACCTGGATGAAGAGTATTCTGGTATTTTCTAACGGTGAGTTGTATTACATTGTTTACGTGTCAGTTCTTCTGTGAAGCCTGCTTGTGCCTATAAGTGTGAATGTCTCTCCAGTAGCGATAATCTTTCAGTAATGTTTTGCATTATCATTTGTTTGCTATTTATCTGAATGGCTGCTGTTCCTAAGCTATCTGTAATAATTATCATATCTATAAAAGGGCATCAGAGTAAATCGTGTTTGCTACTCAAGGGGGGAAATACAGTTGTTTACAATAGAATCCTAATTCTGTTTTTTTTTTTTTTTTTTTTGTCATGTAGCTGAATTTGCTGTGCGGTGGATTTCAAGCAGCAGCCAGGAGCAAAGTGAGAGAGCATAACAACAACTCTTGTAAGACTTTTTGTTGCATATGCACTGGACTTATTTCACACAATGTACTTCTTGTGCTCAAATAAATCATTCATACTATACGTTTCTGTCTATTGTTTTACAATTAAAAATTTGTGTTATGTGAAAAGACTAAAACAGTTGTGTTAGAATCCCCAGTACATGTGTGGTCATCAGACCTCTCTATAAACAAGGAGAGGGAAAAAAATCACAAGACGTTGTCTCGGAAAAATAATTGCAGAAATTTTATTTTGCATGATATTGGCATGATTTTATGTGCTGCTCCAGGACTAATTTCACACATTTTTTATGAAATAATAAAATGTTTAGTGCAGTGCATTTATTTTTACATTACTTAAACATCTATAACTTTTTATTTTTATTTTGAGCATTATAAACTCTAGATGATGGATAATAAAGCCCAGAGTGTCTTTTTTTCAAAGATACATAAACTGTGAATGTAGATATTATTCAGCAACTGTAAACGTTTTAGTTTGGGATAGTTGTTTTTTGAGAAAGTGCCTCTGACGGTGAGGGAAAGGAGGACACCGATATAGTCTCAGCAAACTTTTTACTGAAATCTCATTTTGCATGCTATCTTCATTAAATTTGAAATATAAACTCATGAGACACTTGGCTTTCAAGTCATATTTTTTCTAGGACATTACATTAATGTTTTCCTGTGTTTGTATTAGGGATGCAACAATACAGTTATCTTACGGTTCAATACATACCTTGGTTTTTTTAACACGGTTTTCGGTTCGGTTCTGATGGCTTGACACATAAGTGTTTTTTTTTTTATTGTTATTCTATGCTTAGGCAATAGGAACAGTAAGAAAGAGAAAAAATACAAACGATTTATTGCAATACTCTTTTACTTTACTTCAAAGCCAAGAAAGGCACATATAGTTCCTAGTGTATTGTATAATAAAAAAATTAACACTGAAATCTCACAGCTGCTGGTAGCCTATGTACAAACTGGGCAACACATAAATTCCTACATTTTAAAAATAAACATACATGTGAAGTTAATGAACATAAATTGACCTTTTCAAATAAACACATTTGTACTTCAGTATATATAAATAAACCGTCTTAATTAATCTTAACACTGCCCTTGTTATTTTTATATGTCTTTCGGAACCAGTTTGCTGGTAGGATTCAGTGAGGGATTGTTGTTTTATGGAGGTCTTTATTACCTTCTCTGCTATTCTGCCTTCAGACAGTGATATTGCTGGGTGATGGCGCCGCAGATGTGCAGTCATGTTGGAAGTGTTTCTGTTCGATTAGTCTATACGTGTAACCGAAATGTCCCAACACCGCGGATTTGAAAGACACCGGCATCTTCTTGCTCCTTCACTTCACTGCCGCTCGCCATGTTAAAGTGTGGAATGATGGTGGAGCGCCGTCTAATTTTAGAGCATAGTGATTGAATATTTACTCGCGGGGAGGAGTTTCCTCATCTCAGCTCGTAGACTTACAGGCACACACAAACAGTCTATTCGGAGAGAAATAAAACGCACACAAATTATTTAAACGTAAAACCGGAAAAACCGCAATTCACAAGCGTGTATTGAACCGTGGATGTCGTACCGAACGGTTCAATATTGTATTGAGAATTGTGGCATTTCTAGTTTGTATATGGAAAAACAAATATTGAACACAATAATTTTTTTTTCTCATGACTTCATAATGTATAACTTTTTATATTTTTTAACATATAACTTCCCATTTAACCACAGTAAAGCTCAAAGTGTCTTCTTTCCAATGATACCCAGTTTGTGTTTGTAGCTTACTGGAGTCAGGAACTGTTACTGTTTAAATTTAGGTAGGTGTAAATCCCCAAAATTGAGTGATGGCTAACAGGTTTAAACAAAACATTGAGGTTTAAAGATCATCCTGATAAATCTAAAGTTTTTATCTGACACTTTTCCCCACTAATTTATCATTTTTTTTCCTCTCTGTATTGCTCTCTCCTTCACATTGTCTCACACGAAGGACTTTTTTGTTTTAGGACAGCACTACTGTAATCGAATTACCTGGGAAAATCTAATCAGCTCTCGGTAACAACCCGCTAAGGAAAATATTTCAAAGGCTCTCACAAGGGCAATGACCCGAACTCTTAAAACAGCTTGATTTAATTGACATTCATTTTGACAACCTGTGTCAGAGATGACGACAGTCCTCCCATACATAAATAGATCATTTTCCAGCACTAGAGAGCAGACAATAATGATATTACCTTCATCTATGACTACAATAGAGGACACGCACAATCAAAACAACACTATTTGTTGTTCTGATATTATTTCGGGGGTATTTTCTTCTTTTCTGCTCACCATAAACACAGTTTGATTAATGGCTCATGTCATCTTTTTTACATATATAAAAGAAGATAAATGTTACATGGCTTACGGTGAAAAATAAATGACCTCACCTTGGGTCTTTAAAAAGTCACAAAACACCAAAACACATTTTTTGAGATGCTGACTGTCATGTCCCATATTGCTAAAAACACTATTAGGACACATATATTTCACTAAAAAGTGAAAATTGGTTATTTTTGCATTGTTTAGAGCAAATTTGTTCTTCCGGTTTGAAAATAAATTTTGAAGCAACGTCACGTCCATGAGATCATTGTGTAAATTCCAGTGTGGAGATTGGCTGTCTATGAGAAACACTTGGTTCGAACTAATCAGCGTGCTCTATTTTGAACGAGATGCAACTTCATTAATATGCATGATATAGCTTCAAAGATTCCTTTTACCTGTGTTGAGAGAGATGTCACGTTGTGTTGCCAACTGTAATTCAAACAAGTAGAAGAAGAAGAAGAATTGTTCGGATACATGGGTCATCAGTGTTGCGTTTATAAATGTGCCGCAATGAAGGTTTTGTTTTTATTTACCTGCGATGAGAGCACAGCTCACATGTGGACCCAAGTAGCTGGATTACAGTGGTCTGCTAACACATGACAAAAAGTATGTTTGTAAGGAACATTTTTTACCCGAGAGCTTTTTGAATCTGTAAATGGTGAAATCCGGATTTGCCGCTCATCTTCTTTTAAAAAAAGACGCGGTTCCAGTTTGTGTTGATTGTCCTGTACCTATGGATTTGGTAAGTGTGTGATCAATGTTCTTTGCTTATGTTTATTCAGATGGCAAAGTTAGTTAGTATCGTCAGCGGTACTCTTTCAGTTTTTAAAGACATACCTTAGTCAAAATGATTTAGTACTAAGTTTACAGTAATATTACTACAATATTATGGACTGAAAAACCTTCACTTCAACACAGCTCTCAGATCTGCTGTAAATGCTGCTCTCCGAATCACTGTCCATCTCCCCTGCATCTTTGTTTGTGTTGTTGACGGTGTGAAAATCAGTTGTTGTGCAACTCCCCTTTTCATGCAAACCCTTTCCTCTTTTGCCACTCGATACTCCCACCTAAACAAACTTTTTTCAAACTAGAACCCTGCTGAGAACCCTCAAACTACACCCTGCTGAGATGGGGGGAAGGGGGGGGGGGTTCATGGTCCTTTAAAGACACATGATGACATTGAAATTTGAAGTTTGAGTAAAAAATTGACCCGAGGTATGTAATTGTGTAAGTACATTTTTCCAATGCAACAATAATTAAATATCTAATGACTAATGTGCAATTCACCTATACAGTTCAAGTGCTAATATGTTTTGATGTTTCATAATTACCATTAAAAAAAAATAAATAAATAAATAAATAAAAATAATAATAATAATATTTATGAGCAAAACTTCACACACAAAAAAGTTACATTTGCTGTTTGTTCAGACTACTTGTTCAAAATGAGCTGAATCAACACAATTCTTGAGTTTTTTGAGGGGACAACTTACGTAGGGCCCAAAAGTCCATTTTCAGTTTTTGGCCGAAACATTTTCATCACTAGCTATGTTTCCATCCACCTATTTTTATGCGCATTTTGAATATGCGCATAAAAAAACGGTTGATGGAAACGACATGATGCGCATACATTTTGAAAATGTGCATAAAAAACATATGCGCATAACTGAGTAGGATAAACTTTTTATTCGATAAGAGAAGATGCACTTAAACTAAGATGGAAACACTTTTACCGCACAAATTCCACTATGCGCATTAAAAAAGGTCATGTGATTTTGTTATAAGAGATCATGTGATGATAAAAATGTGTGCAAATGGATAAACCAGCAGGCTAAGCACATCTGAAACCATCTGAAATGTTGTTTTTGTCATTCTAAAACACCTTAACCGTTTCAGTATTAGTGTTATTATATTATTAATGACCTCCAGAATCAAGAGCGTCTGTTCTCCATGTCTGACACCTTCAAAAGGGTGGAAAAAATAGGGATACATATATATATATATATATATATATATATATATATATATATATATATATATATATATATATATATATATATATATATACATATATATATATATATATATATATATATATATATATATATATATATACTGTGTATATATATATATATATATATATATATATATATATATATATATATATATATATATATATATATATATATATATATATATATATATAAAAATAAAGGATTTCATTAAGAGCATTGCAACAAACTTACTTACAAACATCTGTCACCCTTACTTAATCCTTATGACAATTAACCATGTTTTTACTATAGTAACCATAGTTAAGATATGTTTTCTGTAGTAAACCATAGTAACCACAAAATGAACTACAGATAAACTATGGGGGTTTTTTTTTATGATTTTTGTAGTGAAACCATAATAACTACAAAATGAACTACAGTTAAACTATTAACTAAATGAACATTTTATTTTATTTTGAAACTTTCATAGCTATAAATAAAATGGTGCTAATAATTTCTACAGAATGCACAGGAAATAAGCCTTAACATAACATTAACTATAAAATCACATGCTCAAATTAAACACTTCAAACCACACACAGTAAATGTAACTAAGTGTGTTTTGTTCTTTTGTAAGTTATTAAAATGTGACAGTTTTGTACTACTTCTGTCTATTGATCTACTGATCCAGGTAACTAAAGACCCAAATATGTAAAAATGATCTGTAAAATAGTTAAAATAAATATCTGACGCAGTGAAACAACATTTCTGACCTCCTTACTTTAGAAGCAGAATGTGTGGATTGGCAGAGCTCCTCAACAAATTGTTAGACGGCAGATCAACACACAGCCTCGCATACACTACCAAACGGAAACACTGAATCACGAGGGCTGAAAACAGGAGATTGCTTTTGACAAGAGCGCAGGCACATGAAGAGGAACGTAACCCTCAGCAGAACATCTCATCATAAATACTACAGAGACACCCTGGAACATGAAATGAAATCCTGTTTCTCCTGGTTTATAACCTATACATGTACTGTAGGTGATATTTTTTCAGTTTTATTAAAAGTTCACTTATATTGGATTAATTTTAATTGGCCATAGATATTTGTCTTAAAGTCTCAACTTTTTTATATAAATTGCATATAAAGTCCATAAAAACCTTGACTTTTAAATGTAAATCTACTGTAGTTTACATCTGTAATGAAAGCACATGTGGCAACAGAGGTGGAGTTCCACATCCATTTTTACATTTAAGAGAATGATCTGCAGACAGGGACCAAAACAGGAACAAAACAATAATAGCAAAGGCAATCCAAGAGACAGGCAAAGGTCAGGGCAGGGAGAAAACTATCATAATCCAAGAATCAAAAGCCAGACAGAGCAAAACATGGGAACAAGAATATGGAACAAGAACCACTACTGAGCAAGGAATGAATGTCTCTGTTGTGCTTAAATAGTCCATGTTATCGGTCTTCGATCAGCTACCAGCTGTGTGTAATCATTGGAGATCTGAAAACAGGTGTGTGTGAAGTGCATGATGGGATATGTAGTTCATAAAGTGACAGAATTGTAGTCCAGGTGAAGGTGCAAGTTTACCAGCGATCTGCAAGCCTGAATCTCTGCATGTGAGACAACATTAAACTAAATTTGGTAATGACATTGGTGTGCATTAAGGTCATTCATTTAGCTTTAATGTGGACATCAGAATGTGAGATTTTACATCTTAAGTAGGATATTTCATGACTTTCATTTGCTATTGGTTCAGATGTTTTTTTTAAATGAACCTACATGATGCTTTGATGGATATAATAATAATAAACTTTCAGTATTGCTGTAATATTGAAATGAAGCCAGCATGTTGGCCACCAGGATGTTGACGTAAAGAGTTTGTCACTCAGAGGTAAAATGAACCGTGAAGTATCTTGCCTGTGGAAATGTTTTCTTGCTCCCAAAGCAGCTACTGCTTCACTTTTACACAATCATCTTAAAGAGCTTTTCTGTGTTGTGCTTCCCATCTGGATGAAACAGATTTAATTAAAGTATGCACACACACAGACACAGACACCACACACAGTGTTATTACAGGCTCATTCAGTCGTGAAGCGGTTTGTTATTCAAAGACTATATCCATCAAATTAATAGATACATAAATAAATGAAACTCATAGAAATCATATTTACAGAATGATTTCTAAAGACTGAATTAATGATGGGTGACAGTGGCTCGGTGGTACACATTGTTGCCTGACAGCAAGAAGGTTGCTGGTTCGAGTCCTGGCTGGGCCAGTTGGCATTTCTGTGTGGAGTCTGCATGTTCTCCCTGTGTTAGCGTGGGTTTCCTCCGGGTGCTCCGGTTTCCCCCACAGTCCCAAGACATGCACTATAGGTGAATTGAATAAGCTAAATTGTCCATAGTGTATGTGTGTGAAAGAGTGTGTATGGATTTTTCCCAGTACTGGGTTGCAGCTGGAAGGGCATCCACTGTGTAAATCATATGCTGGAAAAGTCGATGGTTCATTTCACTGTGTATTCGATTTAGGGCTGTGCGATTAATCGAATCGTGATTTGAAACGTTGCGATAAGCTAATCCCAAGACGCTGCAATATAAAATATATATTATTTATTTCCCCCCACCCACAGCACACTTCGTTCTGCCCAATCAAAATTGCGTAACCAAACTATGCAGAACGCTCACAAAAAAAAAGTGGTGGGAATGTCCGGGTGTCGGAGGTTAGGTGTCTGAAAAACACAAGTAACTGTACTATGCACCAGGTTTTGGGCAGCCGCTGCGATCAGTTACTATACCAAAGTTGGCGATCCGGGGGTGTTAAAGGCTGTACCAAAAAGCTGAGGACCAAGGGATGGGCGAGGAAAAGGTGAAATTACTGGAGTTTTCCGGGAGAAATAACAAAACGGGAGGGTGTGGGAGATGGGTCTGAAACACGGGAGACTCCTGGGAAAAACGAGAGTGTTGGCATGTATGCATTACGTTAGTAATATGGGAATATCTTGGTTTCAAAGTCAGACACCGCACAAAACAGGTCATTTGTAAGAGCTGTCACAGAATTGCTGCCAATTGTTGATATACACTTCCGCCTCACACATATTTTTTTCCATTTTGCAGTAATACATGCAATAATAATTCAACTGTACGTTGAATGTCGTGATATTTTGTTTAGCATCTGTGATAATTATTTTGTTTTTAGACAATCTAAGCTACAGAAAGCCATGTTAGTTTGCTGAGTGTTCTGTATTTTTATAATTATCTTTTTTTATATATATATAATAAGCTACACTATCTGACTAATTTGATGTAAGGTCATTTTATTTGTGTTTACTGTTTTCTCTAGAGAAAAATGAGTGTTTAATTTCTGAATATTTAAAAACAAATTAGAATAAATGTTGGAGTTACACTGTAAAACCCAAAAACTTAAGGTAACTCAAACCATTTGAGAAAACCGATTGCAACAAACCATTTAAGTTCAAAAACTAATCATAATGAGTACTGTAAACTTAATCTATTTGACTTGAGCACAGTAAAACCCAATAAATGAAGAGAACTCAAACCAACTGAGTATTGTAAAACCCAATAAGTTAAGGCAACTCAAACCGTTTAAAACTATTCTATATGAATACTGTGAACTTACTCCATTAAGGTTGAAGTAATGAGGTATTTAATTAACTCAATACCTTCAACATTGAGTTCAAAACTCTTTTCAAATGAGTAGAATTAACTTTGAGTCAATTTTGAGTTAACAACACTCATTTTATTTGATAAAGTTGACTGTTGGGTTTTGCAGTGTAGTTAATATCTTTTCAGTTTTTTTTTTTTTTTACTAACACTCTCTGCATTTTAGCAGTAAGAAGCTACGATACAGATTAATGAGCTGAATCTTCACTACAAAATTAAATCACAAATCAAATCAAAATCACAATATCTGTCAAAAAAATAGATATTAGCAATTAGATATTTTTCCCAAATCGCACAGCCCTAGCTCGACCCCTGATAAATAAAGGGATTGTTATTCTAAATTGCTATATTTCACAATATTATTGTTTGTACTTTTGTTTTAATCAAACAAATTGCCTTAAACAGCCTTAGTGAGAAGAAAAGACTTCTTTCTATTTTCTGCTTATTATTTAATTACACTGAATTGCAATTTGAGAACAACACCATCATAATAAATAGGTTGCTTTGGAACAATTACCAAATGTATAAATCAATATTATATTGAGACCTCATATGTGTTCATTCATCAGAAACATTAGTGGTCTAGAAATTGCACAACCAAGAACAATACACAACATCCAAGAATTTTAACAGGAATGCTGATCTTTCAAACAAACCAAATCAGGAATCAGTTATTCGGGTTTTATTTTCTGTTTCGGCTGTCAAGCTGTTATTTTTCGCCATTTGCTCATCCTCACAAATCTTTGCTGCTAAATGGAACACAAGCTCTTTTTAGACTGTCAATATGCAGCAGATGTCCTGTCACTATGCAGTAATCTGTGATGACAGCATCTACATATCAAATTAAAACCTAATGTGTCTCAATGAACAGTGAAACCATTAGTGAATTTATCTAATTACTGTAACAAATAATAGTATTTTAAATCTAAAGTGATCAGCTTTTCTTATGCCGTGCTGTATTGCATACATAGACAAGGCTGAATAAAATGTATAAATGCTTAAACAGCTCCATTGATTATAATGGTAATATATATTTAGTTATTATTATTATTATTTCTCAGTGTATTATTATTATTATTATTATTATTATTATTATTTCTTAGTGTAAGACATGCATTGCAGTTGAAACACTCTCTTGCAGTATAGACAGATTTTATACTGACTATTATGTAAAGTCAAGTTGAACTTTTTTGTCATTCTGCTATATGTGTGGACATCCAGTGGAATGAAATATCTCACAGGACCACAGTGCTACATAAATAAACAATCATAAATATGAACAACACTGGACATAAGAGCTATTTTAAACCTATACATAACTAATATACCGTAGTGGTAATCTAACTATACTATTTATTAACTATACACATACTATAAATACTTAAACTATACACATAACCGTAGACAGATCATACAAGTACATTAAGACAGAGCAATACACCTGACAAAAATAAGAGCAACAAATAATACCTTGGCTTTTAGTTGATCATTTGTAAAAGTGGCAGAAGGTAAACATTTTCTATGAATCATCTGTTGAACTGCATCCCAATCATTACAAATACTGCAGAAGACCTATTGGAATCTGCATGAACCTAAGACTCTCACAGAAATCAGTCAAGTTTGGTGAAGGAAAAAACATGGTTTGGGATTACGTTCACTTTGGGGTCGTGCGAGAGATCTGCAGAGTGGATGACAACATCAACAGCCTGAGGTATCAAGACATTAATGCTGACCATTACATTACAAACAACAGGAGAGGGCAAATTCTTCAGCAGGATAGCGCTCCTTCTCATACTTCAGCCTCCACATCAAAGTTCCTTAAGGCAAAGAAGGTCAAGGTGCTCCAGGATTGGCCAGCCCAGTCACCAGACATGAACATTATTGAGCATGTCTGGGGTAAGATGGAGGAGGAGGCATTGGAGAAGAATGGAAAAAATCTGGGAGTCCTGCAAGAACGCTTTCTTTGCCATTCCAGATGACTTTATTAATTTATTTGAGTCATTGCAGAGATGTCAGAGAAAGTCAGAGACCCTGACTTTATATTCTATACTGTACATTATTTCTGTTAAGTGACAAGACTTTTGTCTAAGCAAAGTCAGATCTTACCGTGCAAATTAAATAAATCAAAATCAAGGCATGATTATATTTTATTTTGGTAAAATAAGTGTAATCTAGAGGTCTTTGCCTATCATATAAGCCACTTCTAATACCAAATGATCAACTAGAAGTCAAGTTATTATTTGTTGTTCCTAAAACTTGGATAGATTTTTTTAGAAGACTTTTGTCAGATAGTGTATATTGTCAAAGATATTGTGCAAAAGAGGTATTTTTAAGGTTGAAGAATGTAGGGCCTAGGGCTGGGTGGTATATCGAGTTCTGGGGATATATCGATATGATTCCCCAACGTGATGCAGGATTATTCAATATCTTTCATATCGATATGGTTTGAGGCCACACGTGCGTATTCTGTGTGAAACAGACCACTCCAAGGTAGCACGCGACTTGCACAAATGAGCGCATGCGCAAATAAAAGAATCACTCTACAAAATATTTGTTAAAAATGAACGAATCGCTCAAGAACGACCCATCCCTACATGCGACATGGAGGAACATGCAGTGCCAGTGTTGAATCGAAATCTGACTCCCCGGACAAATCTGACTCCCCCTCGCGTTCACGCGACACAGCACCTGCAGATGTCACAACGGTTTATCAGAAACCTTTTATTGATCATTTCTTCTGCAATTAACAGCAAGAACGAACATACGTAGAAACCTTGTCAAATTGACAAGCAGCACCTGAATGCATTTTAAAAAGAATTAAAAACGCCAAAATGGGACGAATTTATACCACATTTTGAAAGTGAAACCACTTCATATTCACTGATTATAGGTTCAGTATTTATTACACGATGGTCTCTTCTTTACATTTACGTTATAACATAGCTCTGCGTTGTGGTCTGTTATTGCATATTGACTTCAATTCCTATTTTATTCTAATCATTGTATGTATGTATGTATGTATGTATGTATGTATGTATGTATGTATGTATGTATTTATTTATTTATTTATTCATTTATTTATTTATTTATTTATTTATTTATTTATTTATTTATTCTGTTTAATTGATTTATTTATTTTAGCCCATTAACTGGAGGATGTGATTTGATTTTTGTGTGTGCCTAGTGTATATACGGTTGGTGGTTTAAACGATTATTAAAACTTAAAAAGTAAAATAAAAAAAAACATGCATTTGTCTACCAAACATTTCTTTTTCTATTTCAATATATCGCTGTTAGCTACTCTTTCAACAAATAACAATATATGAATGATAATTAACATGATGATAATAAACCCCTGTGTTTGAATTATATTTTGCTCAAAAGCTGTTTAATAAAGTTTTAATAAAGGCTTTGACTTTCAAGTAACCATTTATGGGAAAATACCAACACAGGCTCATTCTGAAAACGTAGTCCCGTGGACATTTCTGGAGACCGTGAATTATGTAGCCGGAGGTACGTATGGCTGCATTTCATTTTTTAAGTGAACGGTATGACGTGTTCCTTTTAGCGCTTACCGCCTGACCGCTTACCTCCGTGTGGAGGCCTTTCCCGCTGCAACCAGTTTGTCCAGTTAGCTCATCGTGTACGTCGGTGGACTTGAGATGCAGAGAGGAGTTGACCATGACGACGACCGGGTTCAAGTCCGGGGAAGAGCGGTTCCAGAAATCAGGTAAGACAAAAACAGAATCCAAAAATTAAAATGAACAACAGGGTAAGAATGTGGTAAAATCTGAAAACGTGGTAAAAATCAGACGAGGGCGTTTCTTTTACTGGACGCCATTTGTAAACCGTTGGTTGGGTTTAGGGAAGTATGTGGGTGGGCGGGTCAATCGGTAAAATTGGTTGGGTTTAGGGAAGGAGGAGAGTGGGTCAGTTGATTGGCCGGTCACCAAGTCAATTATTCAGTCATTCAGTCAGACAGACGGTCGGTCGACAGCGGCCTCTGGTGGGTTTACGCGAAAACAGCACGGGAGCGAACAGCACTCATTTGAGATACAAAAAAAGATACGAAAAAGAGATACAAAAAAGCGCACACAGCGGCCTCTCGCGGACTCGCGAAAACAAAAACTGCAAAAATACGTACCTCCCAGGATGTATTTCGCTGTCTCCAGAAGTGTCCACGGGACTACGTTTTCAGAATGAGCCTGGGTTGAAAAATACTGGATATATATCGTATACCGTCATTCCTCCGAAAAATACTGAGATATGATTTTTTGCCCATATTGCCCAGCCCTAGTAGGGCCACATGTAAACATTGTTTTCCTTATTGAGTCCTTGTAGGAAAGAGTTCAAGTGTCTGGAACATGTAGAGAGAAGAGTGTCGTTACAGGTGGTTTGTCAAGCCCACTTACCTGTGTGATGATTTTTTTGCTCGACAGATGGAGTGATTGCAACAAAATGACAACCATCATCATATTCTATAGCAGTTCAGACATATTATGGTTACATGGTCAGACTTTGTGTATGAGACAATGAGGGTGGGTCACCTAGTGATTTCCAAAAATCTAATTCATTTTATTAAACTTATAGAATTACCATATTTTATCCATCACCTACAGAAGATAAAAATAGTAGTTAATAGTTAAATTAAAAAACAACATGCAAATAAAAATGCCCTGGGGTATTTACATTATATTAAAGACAAAGCAATGGAGTTAGATGTAGCAGAATGATTTTATTCACCAGGTAAACATTTCTGACGTCTTTACGGCACTCACGTACAATATATATAAAGACAGGCCACGTCTGAACATGGAGGATGGTCTCCGAGTGGCGGTCTTCAAAATTACACCAAGAATTACACTTGCGCCTATTATTGTGTGTGCAACCATAATCTATAAAATCACAAGCTAAAATGTTGCACACCTTGACCCCAATAACACATTTCCTGCAATTCACAGTTGATGATGAAATGCAAGCTGTCACTCAACGTAATAAGATTTTTACCGGTGATATTGGAATTGCCAGCGGTTGACTGAAATGAATGTCAGCGCTGACTCTGGAGTATTTGCTGTCTAATAAGCTCACTTCCAGCAGACGTCTGTATCATCTGTCACTGTCAGACGCACGCAGGGTCTGCTTTCACACTGGTGCTCCTTCTCATATTGAGATCTCACAACCGGACACCACTGACAAAACACTCACGTCAAAGCTGACACAGGCAAGACTTTTCACACACCATCAACACCTACACAGCACATACAAAAAAATCGGCAACATGAAATGACAAACAATGACAGGCGAGCAAAATGTAATTTCATTATGACATTGACTTGCAGTAATATTAGTATGTCATAGAAATGGTTGCAGTTCTTCCAAACTTTTGATGGGGAGAGTGTCTATAGTGCTGGGAGATCAATCAAAATTAAATCACAATCACGGTTTAGCAAAAGCTGCGATCGTCATTTACATCTTTTCAGAGAAGAATGGTTCTGTGATCAGTAGTAAATCTCCATTTGAAAGCCAGGGGCCATCTCAAACAGTAACCCCAAACACCACAGAAGACGAAACACAGGAAATCCCTGTAGTTGCTAAATAAACAGAAGTATTTACTGCTTTCATTGATTCAATGTGATTCAACGTCCATAATCATGACTTCTGAATCATTACACAAAGGATTTATTTCATTTATACTGCCGAGTAAAGTCATGAAGTGAGTTTGTAGTAAAAATGTGTTATTAAATTGGCATCAAAGAACACGTCAAATATTTTTGGAACTTGTTTTTTCATTTTTCATTTTGACATCAACGTAGTCACCTGACAACAAATCAATTAGCATTTTTGACGTTTTTAGCATTTTTATTTCATGGTGCCCACTGTGGTGACTCTGTGTAGTGAATGCTGCTACATTTGAAAGCATGTGCTGGAGATTTACTACTGATTACAGAACCTGCTTTACTGACCAAATGCACATTAATATCACCTTCAATTAATCACTTAGCCCTACTGTTCACTTTATGCAGATCTGTCAAATTGTTTGTTAACTCATTGGGCCCTATCATACACCCGGCGCAATGCGGCGCAAGGCGCGACGCAAATGTTGTTTGCTAGTTTCAGCCAAGCGGCAACCTCCCGCTCTCCCTCGGGAAGCCTATACGGAAGTAACTGAAACTGCAATTCATCGAAATTCCGCTAGTCCTGGCTCCATAACAGAGCAAATTTCTATTGAGCCCACTGTTAGAATGGCCAATATTACAGCATAAAAAAACGTGTTTACAGCCTGGTACAAAGAACAATTTTGGTTCATATAGCTAATATTACCCTTTATGACAACTGTGAGGGGGTGAATTTTTTTTATAACTCATCTGTTTCCTTTATATTAGGTTATATTAAGTTTGCATAATTAAGGGCGTGGCCACTTGAGTGACAGCTAGGTCTCGCTGGTCGCCGTCACTTCACCTGATTACGGCTGATTAGCCGCAGATCTCGGCATATTCATCGTATTTTTGTGTTATTTTATGTGACTTTACACAGTCAACTGCCGTTTGGAATTATTTCCTACAATTATCAGATGATATGGCATGCTGTGTGCACTTAATTGTGCTCACAAACCATTCACGTGGCCTCCATTTCCCAGGTGAGTGAAATTATATACCATCTCTATGAATGTATTTGTTTTATTTAAGATCATTTATCATTTATAATGTTCTTTAGAGCTGTAATGCACTCCAGAATCTGACAGATTATTAGCTGTAGCCTCTAGAACAGTCATCTGAAGCGTTGTCATACAGTGTTCTGCCCGGACTTCATAAATAGCCTTGCATTTACTAACACAGACTATAAATGAAGTTTTTGGAAGTAATTCGCACTTTCCTCCTGTTGAAAAACGTCATAAGCACAATGCTTAGTGGCTCAATGTGTAATGCATTGAGCCACTAAGCATTGCGCTTATGACGTTGCTTATGAAACAGTGTTTTTAAAAGTCTAAACACTTTATTGATAAAGTGTACAACCAAGCACATGTGGTCAGAACAAAAACGAGTCGCAGGTGATGAAGTATTAAGCGTTTCTCCCATAGGAAAGCCCGTCTAAGCAGAATGCCAGCATGCGTCTGTAGCTCCACTCACGCTCCGCCTCTTTGCCCTTGTATGGTATGCCCGGGGTTGGTGCGATGACGCGCAAACAAAATGGCGACGGTCAGCCATGCCTTCTGGTAGCTTCTTTTGGGTTCTTCATAAACCTATGGGTGACGTCACGGATACTACGTCCATATCTTTTACAGTCTATGGTTTCAGCTTGACGCAAGGGTCGTTTTTACATTCTGCACCACGCTGTTTAAATAGCAAATACATTTGTGCTCATATGTGCGCCCATAGGCGTTCTGGTCTAAAAAGGAGGTGTGTTAAGGCGCATTGCTGGCTTGTTGCTATTTTGAGGAACTTAAATAGACTATTCAATAGACCAGCTAAGAAAAGGTCTAAAGTCCAGCGCAGAGCGCATTAGATGTGTGCCTAGCTTAAACATAGCTTGATACACACAGGATGTAGAGCAATACGCAAATATCTTTACAAACAAAAAAGAATTAAAGGATTAAAATGTTACATAAATTATTACTTTCTACATAAATATAAAAACCACTGCTTTTCCTTCATCTCGGGGGGCTTTTTCAGTTTTATTATGACAATTTGCTTTTGTATAATGTTATTATTAGTAGTAGTATTATTTATTATATGCATATTTATATTTGTTTTATTAAAAACACGGTAAGATTTGCTTACCTGTCAGGTTTTAGACCATATGGGGCATAGCATGTGTGTTTGGATATAACTCCGTTATTATTGTTCATTTATTCGTTTGCTGGAAATTAGAACTGAATTTAGAAATAGTTTTGAAACAAATCTTTGTGCTTAGCAAACGAAATTAATTATGTAGGCTAATGGATGTCTGTGCGTACAACACCTTTCTTTATCCACAGAAGAGGAAGTGAAAGTAAAGAATGAGGAGGCTCATTCTCTTATTCTCGTGCTGCAGATGGTCTGTTTGACTGTTTTCTTACTAGTGAAGCACTCAGTTATTCCACTTACAAAGTCCGCCATGTAAATAGCAAATGTGCTATGGCGCAATCCAACTGACACTTAAAGGGAATGGGAGATGAGACTCTGATTGGTTTATTCTCAAAACACACCTATAACTCATTAGGAGAATAAGCTCAACCCTGTTAGACCATGCGCCGCGGCGCAAAGCAGAATTTTCCATCCATAGCAAAAGTGGATTCTGACACGCCCTTAATGCTTTTGTGCCCTGCGCTTTGGACTTTGAGCCTAGATCATTAAAATAGGACCCATTAAGTTAGCAAATGTCCATTTGAAGACCAGAGAGTGCTCTCACACAAAAAAACTATAAGCACAACAGAAGAAGAAACCCAGGGAAACCATGTAGTTGCTAAATAAACAGAAGTATTTACTGCTTTCAATTATTCAATGTGATTCAACATCAATAAAGTTTTAAGTTATTTAAATTTGCAGATGATATGGCACTTGTTGGCCGGTTGGCTAAAACAGGAACAGAAGGAGATACCTTGTACTATTGAGGAATTACCAACCTACGTCACACATGACGTCACACGGGTTCCTGGTTGCAAGAAGAGACCGGTTGCAATAGCAAACATGTGGTGTTGTGTGGTGGGATGCCAAATTTGGAAAAAAAAATAGAAAACTTAACTTTTACCTTACACCACACTGTTTTTAATGCCAACCGCAGACATCTTAGGCTAAAAGGGAGCTGAATGAAGTGACGACCTAATTAAAAATGCTCGACTCTGCAGTTCTCATTTCATATCAGGTAAGTTCACGCTTTGCTGAATCATATACATTACTCGTTTTTGATTGCAGCAATGAAATCAAAAACAGTTAAATATGGTGAATTAAACTACGGACACTGAATGCTAAGAATGAAACGTAAAAGTGTGCGTTCACATACCCTGCCGTACAGGTGCAGTTCACTGTCAAAATGCAGTTGTTTTGCTTGTTGATGATTACCCAGGCCTTGTATAGTCTTCTTTCCTTGTCTTTGACCAGTCAGAACCTCGGTTTTTAGCACTACATTTCTTGCACATGACCACACAGAACAAAATTATTGGCATCCAATGACTTGTAGGCTTTTAACTTCTCTTTTGTAAAAACACTTGGAGTTTCAATGAGATATTTTTGGGGCTGGATGCTTGGTCATTTCGTCTTATCCAATATGTATTGTGAGGTGCTATCGCAAATGGACCTGTCAGACAAACGCCACTCACTTTAACGTTAATTTTGGCCGAATAACTGTGCTTATCACTGAGTGACAAGGTGTTATAATATGCTGAAAGCAGTGTGTAAATAATATATATAACCAATATAACTTATTTATAAGACAACAACAAACTCTGTACCCCATCGAATGTAATTCCCTCGCTGTAAATGCTAGCGATCCCGTTTTTTTCTGCAACCTTGCTGCGCGCGCATCCTGAATATTTACAAACATGGTATTTTGTCTATAGCTATATAAATTTGCTTCAAAATTGATGTAAAAGGAATTCACTGGAGATTCACTGGAGATACGTTTTAATAAAACCAAGGAGATGATAATTAGCAGAAATAAACTAGTTCTTAGTCAAGGGTTGAAACCTCTGGTCCTTGAGGGACATGATATAGAGACAGTTGGATGTTTTAAATATTTAGGAACATTTATTGATAGTAGATTGACATTTGCTGCAAATGCAGAGTGCATTTTTAAAAAAGCAATGCAGAGATTATATCTCATTAGTAGGTTACAACAATTTGGTGTGAGTCAAGATGTTCTGGAGATGGTATACAAGAACTTGGTTGAAAGTGTTGTGAGTTTTAACATGATTGCATGGTATGGACTGTTGCCAATTAAGGAAAAGCAAAAACTGTCTTGAGTAGTAAAAATTGCCAGTGCAATTGTAGGTAAAGCACAAAGATACATTTCAACCAAATTAAATTTATTCAATGAGAATTAAACAGAAAGCACACGTCATAATTGAAGATTGTTCCCATGACTTAAATATAAAATTTCAGCTCTTGCCTTCAAAAAGACGTTTTAGGCAACCTCAAGTAAAGAAAAATGTGTATCAAATGTCCTTTGTGCAGACTGCCATTAGAATTTTAAATACTAAGTATCTATAGGGTTTTAAATTGAGTTTTTAATGTGATATATGTGATGACATTGAATGTATTTGTGTTGCCTGATTTTTCTGTGATGTGTGTAATGTGAACGCTGATGTGGTTGTGTGCATGGTGAAGCCAAAGATATTAAAACGCATTTCCACTTGTGGACAATAAAGTAAAGTAATCACATGACTTCTGAATCATCACACAAAAGAATTCATTTCAAAACAGTCAAGTGAAGTTTGAAGTGAGTTTGGAGTAAAAATGTGTTATTAAATTGGCATCAAAAACATGTAAAATATTTTTGGAATTTAATTTTTTTTGGTTGCCAATGTTAAATTTTGATGTCATTTTGAAATCAAGGTAGTCAACTGACAGCAAATAGACTTGCATGTTTGACATGTTTTTTTAGCATTTTTACTTCATGGTGCTTACTGTGATGACTGTGTAGTATCTGAAAGCATGTGGTGGAGAGTTACTACTGATTACAGAACCGGCTTTACTGACAAAATGTGCATGAAAATCACCTTTAATTAATCGCCCAGTCCCACTGTTCACTTTATGTACATCTTTCCAATTGTTGGTTAACTCATTAAGTTAGTAAATCTCCATTTGAAGGCCAGAGGGCACTCTCACACAGAAACCCCAAACACCACAGAAGAAAAAAAACAAGAAAATGCCTGTAGTTGCTAAATAAAGCTTTACTGCTTTCATTAATTCAATGTGATTCAATGTCAATAATCACATGACTTCTGAATCATCACACAAAAAGATTTATTTCAAAACAGTCGAGTGAAGTTTGAAGTGAGTTTGTAGTAAAAATAGTGTTATTAAATTGCCATCAAAAAACATGTCAAATTTCTGAAGTTTTTTTTTTTTTTTGGTTGCCAATGTTAGATTTTAATGTCATTTTGATATGAATGTAGTCAACTGACAGCAAATAGATTTGTGTTTTTGACATGCTGGGATGATTGTGTAGTAAAGGCTGATACATCTGAAAGCATGTGCTGGACATTTACTACTGATTACAGAATCGGCTTTACTGACGAAATGCGCATAAAAAAAAATAATCACCTTCAATTAATTTGCTCATCCCTACTGGCCACATTAGGTACGTCTGTCCAACTGTTAGTCAACTTATTAAGTAAGGTGGTCTAAATGTATTTACATTGTCTGTGGCTTAGGCATTGGACAAAACAATTTTGCCTAATCAAAATGTTCACTCCAAACATTACAATAGGCTGTCCTAGCTGCCTATTGATGTGTATTTGCATACTTCTGTGCACTCTTTTTGGAATCATTCATGTCATCAGCACACTCCCACTATGCAGTCTGATTGGCCGCATATCCACTGAAGCAGCTGAAAATGCCTGCACTCTTGATGAATTGAATACAAGTTAAATATTCTCTGACCACAAAATTGTTAAATCTCAAACCAAGTGGTAGACTGGCTGACTTCAACAACTGTTACTTAATTTAATTTACATATCAATATCATTATCCAATTATCCAGTAAAACAGTGTTTTGCACTTCAAGGAGTAGTTTGCAAAAAACTGAAAATCTTCTGTTAATTTATTCACCCTCCGGCCATCCTAGATATAGGTGACCTTTTTCTTTTTCAGCGGGACATTAAAGAAGATGTTTAGCTGGAGTCGTGGTCCTTGGTGATTCATAAATTAAAAGTCAACTGCTGCCAAAACTTTGAGAGTAAAAAGAGAGAGACACAAAAAAGTAAGAGTAGGAAAATGAAGATAAAGAAAGTCTTAAGTGGTTTTAGAGTGATTACATTTACAGAAGGGTAAAGTTTTAGGGTAAAGTTAAGGGTTACATATATAGTATTTAGGGTAAAGTTATAGGATTATAGGGTATTTAGGGTAAAGTTAAAACAGTGATGATTTAAATGGCTTCTATTTTACCTCTTTTTACAATATGTAAAATAAATCATTGGTATCTCCAGAATGTGTCTATAAAGTTTTAGCTCAAAATACCCATCAGATCATTTTTATATCCTCTTGAATATGTGAATATTGAGGTTAGAGGACATTGTAGCTGTATGGACTAACCCCATACAGTTATGATATGGACGTAGTATCTGGGACATAGGTTTCTGAAGAACGTAAAAGAAGCTACAAGTAGGCGTGGCAACTCGTCGCAATTTTGTTCGCTTGTCATCGCACCGACCAGGGGATACCAAGCAAGGGCAAAGAGGCGGAGCTACAGACGCCTGCTAGTATTTTGTTTAGATGGGCTTTTCTTTGGGAGAAATGCTTAATACATTATTAGCTGCGACTCGTTTGTGTTCAGACCACATGTGCTTGGTTGTTTACTATATCAATAAAGTGTTTAGTCTTTTAAAAACACTGCTGTAATAGCTAAGCATTGTTCTTTTGACGCTTTTCAACAGGAGGAAAACGCTAATTTTACTTTTAAAACACTTCAAATATAGTCTGTGTTAGTAAATGCAAGGATATTAATGAAATCCAGGCATAACACTGTATTACAACATTTCAGATGACTGTTCTAGAGCCTACAGCTAATCAATCTGTCAGATTCTGGAGTGCATTCAAGTTCTAAAGAAAAATATAAATGATAAATGATGTTAAATAAAACAAATACATTTATAGAGATGGTATAAGTATATAATTTCACTCACCTGTGAAATGGAGGCTATGTGAATGGTTTGTAAGCACAATTAAGTGCACACAGCATGCCATATCATCTGATAATTGTAAGAAATAACTCCAAAAAGCAATTGACTGTGTAAAGCCACATAAAACAAAACAAAAATACGATGTATATGCCGAGTTCAGCAGCTAATCAACCGGAATCAGCTGAGGTGGAGTGACGGCGACCAGCGAGACCTAGCTGTAACTCAAGTGGCCACGCCCTTAATTATGCAGACTTAATATAAACAAAACAGATGAGTTATAAAAAAAAATTCACCCCCTCACAGTTGTCATGAAGTGTAATATTAGCTAAATGAACCAAAATCGTTCTTTGTACCAGGCTGTAAACGCCTTTTTTTCTGCTGTAAAGTTGGCCATTTTAACAGTGGGCTCAATAGAAATTTGCTCTATTATGGATCCAGGACTAGCGGAATTTCGATGAATTGCAGTTTCAGTTACTTCCATATTTGCTTCACGAGGGAGAGTGGGAGGTTGCCGCTTGGTTAATACTCTCCAATAAATCAATTCGTTGGGTGGAGAAAACCACATTCCTATGTAATGTTGACGTGGGCCTCAAAATCACTGGGATTTGGATCCTACTTTAATGTAAGGAAACTTAAAAGAGAGACTTCTTGCGTTTATATCACTCCAATAGGACTGTCGACACACTATACATAAACACGGTTCTGTTCAAACAGCTTACAAAAGTTGATTTTGCATCATAGGTGCCCTTTAAGGTGAAATCTGCTGACAGTAACTGAGCTCTACAGGCCAGTGAAAGTGAAAATAAGGTCACAAAATTTCAATTACTGATTGCAGCTGACCAGAAAATTACATCTCAGGGACAAGGAGCAAATAAAACACTGGAAATAGGCAAGTGCAACACTACTGACATGTTTCCTCATTAATGTGGGTGTCAGCAGCGAGTGTGTTGTAAGATACTTTTACTCCACTGCCTCAAAGAAGTCGGATGTGGAACAATGAAATCAATTAATAATCCTACACAGAATAATGTTTACTATGTCTTAAAAATCTGATTTATTAAATGAGAGATGTGCTGGCGACATGGTGGTGCAGTGGGTAGCGCTGTCGCCTTACAGCAAGAAGGTCGCTGGTTCGAGCCCCGACTGGATCAGTTGGCATTTCTGTGTGGAGTTTGCATGTTCTCCCCGTGTTCGTGTGGGTTTCCTCCAGGTGCTCCGGTTTCCCTCACAAGTCCAAAGACATGCGCTATAGGTGAATTGGGTAAGCTAAATTGTCCGTAGTGTATGTCTGTGAATGAGTGTGTATGGGTGTTCCCCAGTGATGGGATGCAGCTGGAAGTGCATCCGCTGTGTAAAACATATGCTGGATAAGTTGACGGTTCATTCCACTGTGCCAACCCCTGATTAATAAAGGGACTAAGCCGAAAAGAAAATGAATGAATGAATGAATGAGAGATGTGCTCAAAATATAGTTTTCATTAACTATAAATATAATTTTACATGTTTCTGGTGGACATTCTTCACCGTGGGCATTCATAAACATTCATATATGTAAATGTATCACTGACATTTACATTTGCAAAAGCAGAGGTTTCATTTGGCCTCTGATATCCTCATGACACACATTTTTCCCAGTGTTACTATTCAAATGTTAAGCTTGCCTTAAAGGAACAGTCCACTTTTTTGGCTCATTTTACAATGAGCTTATTTTAGCTCATTTTACATTATCAAAAATTTCAATAAAGACTTTCGAAAAGGTTATTATTTAAAGCTTGACCCTTCTGTAGAATAGTGACATTCTGTGAGAAACCATGTCTGCGAGACTAGTGATGTCTTCTGAGAGACTAGTGATGTGAGAGACTGCATATATCATAGAGTAGGGCTGCAGGATATTGGAAAAAACATACATTATGATATTTAAATTTCCTTCGATTTATATTGTGATTTATACTTTGACTTATATTTATTTTTTTCTCAAGATAATTTAATTCATAATTTTAGATTGATTGGGAGGATTTTGTAAAGGAGCACATAAAATATAACCCACAAATTACAAGCAGAGATAAATAAAGTAGAGAAAATATATTCAGAAATTCATTCATTCATTTTCTTTTCGGCTTAGTCCCTTTATTAATCCAGGGTCGCCACAGCGGAATGAACCGCCAACTTATCCAGCACATCCAGT
The DNA here is from genome assembly GCA_903798195.1 of Danio kyathit. Taxonomy (NCBI): domain Eukaryota; kingdom Metazoa; phylum Chordata; class Actinopteri; order Cypriniformes; family Danionidae; genus Danio; species Danio kyathit. The sequence continues at coordinate 46,062,542 of LR812531.1, read as the reverse complement.
TTTTTTTATGCAGCGGATGCCCTTCCAGCTGCAACCCATTTCTGGGAAACATCCATACACACTCATTCACACTCATACACTACGGACAATTTAGCTTACCCAATTCACCTGTACTGCATGTCTTTGGACTGTGGGGGAAACTGAAGCACCTGGAGGAAACCCACACGAACGCAGGGAGAACATGCAAACTCCACACAAAAACGCCAGCTGACCCAGCCGAGGCTCCAACCAGCGACCTTCTTGCTGTGAGGCGACAGCACTACCTACTGCGCCACTGCGTTGCCCGATTCAGAAATAAAATAATCAAATGTATATTCAAGCTGTATATTCTTCATTGTGTAAATAATTAATAACAATTAATCTGTGTTAAAGCTACAAATGTAATATTTACTTGTGCCCAAATGTTTTGAATTTGCTTAAAATGTTTACACAAACCTTAAAAACACAAGCAATTGATAAATTTTCAGTTTATTACGGTTAAACTGAAATGACCCCAAAAATATGATGTGAGGGGGCATGTGTCAAAATTTGATTGATGACCCCCCACGCCCCTTTATATTTAATACATTTAATTAATTACAATCTAATTACCAGACTTAAAATTTTTTTAATCTGATTACAATCTAATTACCGGAATTATAATATATCATGGGCGACACGGTGGCTCAGTTTTTAGCACTGTCGCCTCACAGCAAGAAGTCACTGGGTTGGAGTCCTGGCTGGGTCAGTTGGCGTTTCTGTGTGAAGTCTGCATGTTCACCCCGTGTTGGCATGGGCTTCCTCCAGGTGCTCCGGTTTTCCCCACAGTCCAAAGACCTGTGGTATAGGTGAATTAAATAAACTAAATTGGCTGTAGTGGATGTGTGTGAATGAGAGTGTATAGATGTTTCCCAGTACTGGGTTGCAGCTGGAAGGGCATCCGCTATGTAAAACATATGGTGGATAAGTTGGCGGATATATATCATTTAATTTAATTTATTTGATAAGAATCTTACTACCAGAATTATAATATAACCTATCATTTAATCTAATTAAAACGATTTTTTAAAAATGACCGGAATTATAAAAAAAAATTAGAGCTGTCAAAATTAGCGCGTTAACGCACGTGATTAATTTGAACTATTTAACGCGTTAAAAAAAATTAACGCATTTAACGCAGTTGCAGGTTTTTTTTTTATTTCCTGTTGTGGCCGACGTGTGTTCAGGGCCAGCGCTTCGACCGCCTTGGGCGGCAGAATAGTGAGGGAACCCCCCTGTCCTCACGTTCATCTCATTTCGACTCCCACCTGCTCCCTCCCGGTTCTCACTTTCATCTGCAAACCGGTAACTTTCTATTTCACTTTCGGGTTGAGGGCGCCAGTTCAGCTTGCTCCGGCCCTGCGTGTGTTTAATGTGTAAAGAAATATGGATAAAGGATAATATGGATCCATGGAAATGTACTCAGTGAAAGTGGCAGACGATGTCGCAAGCTGTCAAAGACAGCCCATTCCTCTCTAAGTTGACTCCAAGCGCCCTCAAATGTTTCATTAAGTTTGAAGTGTTTCCCCCCTACACGCAACTTTTGTAAAGCGTCTGCTTTGCTGTGTCAGAATCCTTGCTTGAGAAATACAGCCATACTTTAGGAACGCTTAGTTTAAGCAAAATTTGATCAACGCGATCGTGCGTGTTGATGATCTGAAGGGAGTGCGCTGTGCTGCGCGTTCTCTCTCTCTCTCTCTCTCTCTCTCTCTCTCTCTCTGTGTGTGTGTGTGTGTGTGTGTGTGTGTGTGTGTGTGTGTGTGTGTGTGTGTGGTGTGTGGTTGTCCCCCGATAATGTCAATAGACTGCAACTGGCTAAATGTTATGGAGGACTAGGCAAAATTGTTTTCTACTTTAATAATTAAGGTTCTCAACTGGCAATACAACTTTACAATGAGTACAATTAGTCACATTGGAATTATAAAGTTCTATCTGCATCTGATTGATTTTGAGATATTGAGCTTCAAAGTTTTTGCATAGCAAACAGTATGTGTGTAAAATTAGTTTTTTTGTTCAGTTTTTTTTTAAGTAAAACGTCTTAAAATGTAAACAACTTATAAAAACATCCCATAAGGTAAATAAGTTGTCATTTAATAAGAATATATCAATAACTCAATTTGACAAAAAATGTCAGAAAGAACCTTATAATGCTAAGGTGATGAATTGTTGTATTCAATACTTTATTATTATTGTAATTTCCAATTTCCATATTTGCAATGCCTGTATTTTGGATTTTTTTTTTTTTTGGATTCGTGATTAATCATGATTAATCAGATTAATTACTTCGTAATTAATCATGATTAATCACAAAAAAAAAAGTGTGATTAATTAGTTAATTTTTTTAATCAATCGACAGCCCCAAAAAAATATATATACAAAAGGGGTGGGGCTTAAACCAGAAGTCCCGCCTTAAAGGGGTGTGACAGTCATCCATCAAATTTTGACACATTCCCCACATATTTCTCCCTCTCATGTGTTCTAAACTGTTGTACCTGCATGGTGAACTATAAGCCTGACTCCACATTGCATGTCCTGCATATTCACATATTGTGATATCGATGCTAAAACAATATATTGTGCTGCACTAGCAGAGAAATAATAAAGAGAGGTGTGTTTTTGATCCAGCACTTAACATGGAATTTGCTCCAGAGGGAATGAACCTGCAATCAACGCACGTTTAGCTTGGACTCATAATATTCTGTGAAGTGTCGACTAACTAGTCAACAAGTAACAACTGAAGTGCTCACTATTCAACTTTAACAGATGACCTTGTGCCAGATGAAAACCTTTACAGTGCGTCACTACACCTTCCAGAACAGTCATTAGCCTGTGGTTTGATCCCGTGCTGCTTTTATCTCTACAGGGTGCAGTTATTTGCATGATCAATTGCTGCTGTGGCGAAACAGTCTTGTCAAATGTCTGCTTATGAAAGTAAAATATGTGAGCTCTATCTGTGATCGTGTTAATATTGAGCTCGGGTCTGCTTTTCGGAATACGATTATTTGATTTCCTTGGGAAGGCTTGGCTGAAGCGACACCCTAGCAGAGTTTCATGTGGTAAGGATGAACAAACACAGCAGGTCAACGCTAATGAAAACTGGCTCCATGCATTTTAATGAGCACTTAGGCAAAGGGAGATCTGGCCGTTGTGAAAGGTATATCACCCGAAAATACAAATTCTTTTCATTTAATCACCTTCGTGTTATTCCAATGACCGACTTACATCAGTAAATAGTAAAATAAGAGGGAGACGAAGTGTTTCCAGTTATTATTAGCATTGCAAATCTAGATTTATAACAAATAAATAGGAATGTACATTCTCTGTATAGCAACTATACTTTGCTACATTGCTGTGGCATTAGATTACATACAGTAAAAGCAGTTAACAGTGTTAAATTCTTCTATAATGTTAAGGGAGTGATGTAAACATTTGTGAAACCATAACTAAGTGAAGTTTATTTATAAACTAATTTCGAGTGGATCACATGCTTATGATTGCTAGCGGCTGGACCCACATTATCCAAATTCACTATGCACCAATCAGGAGATCCCTAAGCTACTACAAATACCCCGGCTTACGTATCACTGCTATCTTCGATTTGTAGAATCCGCCCTTCCACCCCTACTCCTCCTCCGCCTTCCTAGATGGTTGACACAGTGGTTCAGTGCTTAGTGCTGTTGCCTCCCATGCTCACGTGGTTTCCCCCGGGTTCTCCAGTTTCCTCCACCAATTAAAAAACATGCAACCTAAGTATTGACTAATCAACCCTATAGACTTGCTTCCCTACCTAGTACATATCTCGTTAAAGAGAACTACTATCTGCTTCTTCAATCACTAATGACAGGGGGAGTTCTCGAGATCTAACTTAGCTCAATCTCCCCTCTTGCCTTGCAACGGGAGGGAGCCCCGGGCTCGAGGATCTTATGAGCTCAGGGGCTCTCTCCCAGGACAGCATGCCAAACAAGCTTTAATAATAAATCATCAGCTAAGTGTGGAACTCTTGAAACAACAAATACAATGGAAACTGATTTTATTTCAAAACTGAGTACAAAGAAAGGGTTTATGAATATGTTCGAAATGTTCCTTTTCCCAAAATCATTTACAATTGCAGTTCTAAAGTCTTATTCATGTGGAGGAAGGGGGGGGGGTGACACTGCTGTCACACTTATACAAGTTTTATTAATGAGAAAAAATTGCAACGAACCGCAGTGTTTGGTGTGTTCTGTGTTTGTCTGAGATAATTTGTCTAACCTAAATGTGTATATTCCTACAAGCTGAAGCTAATCGGTCAGTTCTTGGTCGCGTGACTCACAGAAGGCGCGAGCGCATCAAGCTGCTTGTGCATGCAAGCCACGCACATCCGTTGGAACAACAAACTTGCGCAAACTTTAGAAAAGACGCAATATGCGAACGGGCCACCAAAAGCTGTTGTCAGTTGCGATCTCTAGCGTTTTTCTTGCACAGACATGCTGGATTCACCTGATTTTTTAGACAAATGGATTGCGGATCCTTGGCAGTTTGTGGGTATTTCCCTGGGCCTTTTCACCATAGCAAAGGAAACTTCCAAAGACGTCTGTTTCTTACTCATTTTGCTGCTTGTGGGTTTAATGTTGGTGCCCAAGTGACCGAGATGTAACCGAGGGAATACGGTCATTTTCAAAATTAAAGACTTTAATTAAAGACACCAACCTCTACCCTAAACCCAACCTCATAGTAACCTTTGTGTTTTAATAGTCTACACCTACCTCAACCCTAAACCCAACCTCACAGTAACCTGTTGTGTTTTAATAGTCTACACCTACCTCAACCCTAAACCCAAACTCATAGTAACCTGTTGTGTTTTAATAGTCTACACCTACCTCAACCCTAAACCCAACCTCATAGTAACCTGTTGTGTTTTAATAACGTCTACACCAACCTCTACCCTAACCCAACCTCACAGTAACCTGTTGTATTTTATTAACATCTACACCAACCTCTACCCTAAACTCAAACTCATAGTAACCTGTTGTGTTTTAATAATGTCTACACCTACCCCAACCTCATAGTAACCTGTTGTGTTTTAATAATATCTACACCAACCTCTACCCTAAACCCAACCGCATAGTACCTGTTGTGTTTTAATAGTCTACACCTACCTCAACCCTAAACCCAACCTCACAGTAACCTGTTGTATTTTATTAACGTCTACACCCAACCTCTACCCTAAACCCAACCTCATTGTAACCTGTTGTATTTTATTAACGTCTACACCAACCTCTACCCTAAACCCAACCTCATTGTAACCTGTTGTGTTTTAATAGTCTACACCACCTCATCCCTAAACCCAACCTCATAGTAACCTGTTGTGTTTTATTAACATCTACACCTATCTCAACCCTAAACCCAACCTCACAGTAACCCTTGTGTTTTAAGAACGTCTACACCTACCTCAACCCTAAACCCAACCTCACAGTAACCTGTTGTGTTTTAATAAAGTCTACACCTACCTCAACCCTAAACTCAACCTCACAGTAACCTGTTGTGTTTTAATAATGTCTACACACCTACAACCCCTAAACCCAACCTCACAGTAACCTCTTGTGTTTTAATAACGTCTACACAACCAACTCAACCCTAAACCCAACCTCATAGTAACCTGTTGTGTTTTATTAACATCTACACCTATCTCAACCCTAAACCCAACCTCACAGTAACCTCTTGTGTTTTAATAACGTCTACACCAACCTCTACCCTAAACCCAACCTCATAGTAACCTGTTGTGTTTTAATAAAGTCTATACACCTACCTCAACCCTAAACTCAACCTCACAGTAACCTGTTGTGTTTTAATAAAGTCTACACCTACCTCAACCCTAAACTCAACCTCACAGTAACCTGTTGTGTTTTAATAAAGTCTACACCTACCTCACCCTACCTCAACCCTAAACCCAACCTCATAGTAACCTGTTGTGTTTAATTAAGGTCTACTACACTACAACACCCTAAAACCCTAACCCAGCCTACTTGTGGCATAAGTCCCTCCCACTTGGAGGTCACCCAGCCTACTTGTGATAAGTCCCTCCTACTTGGAGGTCTCCGGGATGCACCGATAACTACTTGAATTTTTTAGCTTTTATGTCCTGTTGGGAACAGATAGAAAACCTGATTTGTTTAACCTGATTGAACTATTTGTGGTGATTCAGAATGGGCTGTCAGACATTGTCAAGTCTACAGATGGAGCAGCTATTTTGAAAATAAAAAAACTTTGAAAGTCATAAACATTTTGTAGAGCTAATTATTGAGGAGACTGGGAGTTTTCTCTGATTATCAAAAGGTTTGACTTTATTACATTTAAATCGCCCCCACACCACCCTTCTTCAACCTTTCAGGTCATCCTGTGAGGAATGAGCCTCTTCAAAGGAAACTTCCCGTCTGGCTGGCTCTTACACAAATTACATGCTTGACTCTCTGCAGAACGCAGATAGAGTTCCTTCATCCTTCACGGATTACCTTAAGCAGCAGAAAGCACTGTGCATTACCCCACTCTCCCTCCTGACGCAGGGGAGGGGAACACAGGTTACAGGCGAAACTGGGCCAGGTATTCTCATGAACTCAAGTCCACTTCCCTTTAGGACAAATGGGAGTATGAGCTATTTTTACCATTCGATTCTCTGCTGCCTGCATCAGCATTCGAAAGTGTGGGTTTATTGGCAGCTATTTAATTCCTGCACCTGAGGAAGGCTAGCCTTTTATGTTTCATATTTCGAGCAATTTCCTATTTTGCTCTGCGACAAAGACAGAAATCTTTTGCTTTTTTCACTAATGGATAAAAACGGAAAGGAAAGGATTGGCATTAGTTGAGAAATGTATGCTTTATGAATTTCAACTTTTATTATTATGCTAATATAAATACTGATTGGTAGAGTAACTTTAGCCTGATAATCTGACTAAAAGGGTAGTCTTTTTTGTCAGATTTTAATGGCAGATTAATAGCAGGCAGAAGTATAGACTGCAGAGGAAATCTGTAGAAACAACATGTGGATAGATAAAATGATAAAATGTATGACAAAGAAAAAATGACAAGATGGTTGGCAAAAAATTGATAGAATGATAATATGGATGGATGGATGGATGGAGGGATGGATGGGATGAACTATAAAACAGTGGATGGATGGATGGATAGATGGAACAAACTGTAAAACAGTGGTGAATAAATGGATGGATGGTTGAATGGATGGAACTATAAATTGATGGATGGATGGAATGAGACAGACAGACACGGATAGACAGATGAATTGACAGATAGACGGACGGATGGATGGAATTAAAAACAATGGATGAAACTTTAAAATGATAGATGGATTGATGGAATGAGACAGACAGATGGATAGACAGATGGATTGACAGACAGACAGATGGACGGACGGATGGATGGATGGAACTATAGAAGCATGATGGATGGACGGATGGATGGATGGATGGTGATGGTGGATGGATGGAACTAAAACAGGTTATGGATGGATGGATGGATGGATGGATGGATGGATGGATGGATGGATGGATGGATGGATGGATGGATGGATGGATGGATGGATGGATGGAACTATAAACAGTAGATGGATGGATGGATGGATGATGATGGTGGATGGATAGAACTGTAAAACAGTGGATGGATGGATAGACGGATGGATGGATGATGGTGGATGGATGGAACTATAAAAGAGCGGATGGATGGATAGAGGGAACTATAAAACAGTGGTTGGATAGATGGATGGATGAAATGAGACAGAGGGATGGACAGACGGATGGATGGAACTATAAAACACTGAATGGATGGATGGATGGATGGATGGATGGATGGATGGATGGATGGATGGATGGATGGATGGATGGATGGATGGATGGAATGAGACAAACAATCAGATAGACAGACAGATGGATGGATGGTAGGTGGAATAAGACAGACAGATATACGAACGGATGGATGGAACTATAAAACAGTGGATGTATGGTTGGATGTATGGTTGGATGATGGATGGAGGGATGGATAGATAGATGGATGGAACTATAAAACAGTGGATGGATGGATGGATGGATGGATGGATGGATGGATAGATGATGAAAGGATAATGAACTATAAACAGTTGATGGATGGATGGATGACGGTGATGGATGGAACTATAAAAGAGCGGATGGGATGGATGGATAGATGGATGAAGGATGGATGGAACTATAAAACACTTGATGGATGATGATGATGGATGGATGGTGGATGGATGGAACTATAAAAGAGCAGATGGATGGATGGATGGATGGATGGATGGATGGATGGATGGATAGATGGATGAAAGGATAGATGGAACTATAAAACAGTGGATGAATAGATGGATGGATGAAATGAGACAGAGGGATGGACAGACAGACAAATGGAATTATAAAACACTGAATGGATGGATGTATGGATGGATGAATGAATGGATGGAATGAGACAAACAATCAGATAGACAGATGGACGGATGGATGGTAGGTGGAATAAGACAGACAGACATACGACAGACAGACAGACGGACGGATGGACAAATGGATGAATGAGACAGAAGAACAGATAGACGAATGTATGGATGGATGGTAGGTGGAATAAGAAAGATAGACAGATAGACGGACGGATGAACAGATGGATGGAATGAGACAGAAAACAGATAGACGGACGGATGGATGGGTGGAATGAGACAAACAAATAGACCGACTGACGAACGGACAGAAAGACAGATAGACAGAATAACAATGACTGATGATGAAGTGTGAGAGATAGAATGGATGGATAGGTGGATGAACACAATGACAGAATGACACACATAATAACAGAACAAGAGCCAGAACAATACATAGACTGAAAATGATAAACAGAACAGCAGAACAACACAAAGAACGAAAAACAAACAATTGACTGGATGATGTATGGGCTGCCGCATGTGAACTGAAGCTGCCCTGAAGAGGCCCTGAAGGCCCCGGCGCTGCTGTACAGAGGTGTCAACACTTCCCAAGTCATTTATCTTCCATAATGTCATCGCTGTCAATCACACAGGCAGCTCAATCTCAGTGAGTGCACTGGTGCAGTGCAAGAGACATGCGAATATGAGAAATGCATTGTTATTCGGTGACAAAATCAACCCCAAACCATATTCCAAACCTATTCTGAGGACAGCAAACACCACAGGACTGCTGCTATTTAAAACACGTAGAACACTATGCACTAAATTCTGTGAGTAAACAAGGAAGTATAACTGCACATGTTGTCATTTATCCATGGCAACTAAAGTATTGTATATAGTGAAGTACACAAGGGTAACTAAGATAAATATAGCAGCATATGGTCAGTCATGTGGTCAAAACATAGCCCCCCCATGTCAAATAAAACCAACTCAATGGCTCAAGGACTCAATGGAAATATATATACTTCAACCTACATTTTTCATGACACGTACTAAAACGTACACTGTACAAATCAATGGGTTTCTTTGCAAATCTTGTTCTGTGGATGTGTTACTATAGAGACATGTTAATACGCTCCTGCCAATCGATTCGGTGATCGGAGAAAACCGGATTCCTACATCATGTTGATGTGGGATTTGGATCCTATTTTAATGCTAGTAAATTAAAAAAACAGAGACTTGTTGTGTTATTATCACTCCAATATGACAGTCGCCACACACAATACCTACACACAGTTCTGTTCTAACACAGCTTCCAAAGTTATTTTGCATCATAGGTGCTATTTAAGGTGAAACCCGCTGGCAGTACCCGAGTACTACAGGCCAAGGAAAGGGAAGATAAGGGGCTCTATTTTAACGATCTAGGCCAAAGTCTAAAGTGCATGCCGCAAAAAATTAAGGACGTATCCGAATCCACTTTTGCTATTTTAAGGACGAATAATACGCTTTGCGCCCTGGCTCATGGTCTAACAGGGTTGTGCTTCTTCTCTTAATGAGTTATGGGTGTGTTTTTGAGCATAACGTGCATTAAACCAATCAGACTCTTATTTCCCATTCCCTTTAAGAGACAGTTGTGTAGAGCGCCAGGCGCATTTGCTATTTACATGGCGGACTTTGTAAGTGAAAAACTGAACACTTCACTAGTGAAAAACAGTTAACAGACCATCCGCAGTGTGAGGATAAAGAACGAGCCTACATTCAGCATTGTTACTTGTACTTTTCTTTAGTTTACTTTTACTCTTCTTACTTCCACTGAAGACATCCATTAGCCTCCATATTTAATTTTGTTTTGTTAAGCACAAAGATTTGCTTCAAAACTATTTCTGAATTCAGTTCTAATTTCCAAAATAATTAATCATGAACAATAATAACAAGTGTGGGTAAAAAACTGAGTTATATCCAAAACACATCCTATCTTATGCCCTATATGGTGATGCATACGTCTCCATGGCTATGGCGCATAACTAACATAACGACATTGACTGGACTTTAGATCAGCTGTTGGTCCAATGGCGCAGTCTATTTCATTTCCTCAAAATAGCAACTTGCCAACAATGTGCCTCAACACACTTCTTTTTAGGCCAGAAAACCTATGAATCCACAAAGTGGCGCAAATGGATTTGCTATTTAAAAAAACGTGGCGCAAAACGTGAAAATTAGGGTTGCACTGGTCTGAAATTACCAAAAATTGCAGCAAAACCGTCTTGCGTCTTATTGCGCTGGTTGTATTGGGGCCCAAGGTCATAATTAAATTACTGATTACAGCTGACCAGAAAAATACATCTCAGGGACAAGGAGCAAATAAAACACTGGAAATACAAAAATGCATGTACATGAAAGTACAGACAGGGGTTACTGAAATATAGCAGTATATGGTCAGTTATGTGGTCAAAACATGGCCCACTCAATGTTAAAAAAATGAACACAGCTCTCATTGGAAATATATATAATTCAACCTACATTTTTCATGATGTGTACTAAAACGTTGTCCCTGTAATAAGCTGGGTTCAAACACAATTCCATCATGTTGTCCCAACACAAATCGTTTAAGCTACAGTACCTTAATTGTTTTTTGCAAATGTACGTGGATTGAACATAAAACAGTTAAGTTGTCCAAAAAATCTCAGCTCATTTTAATAAGTAGTTTGAGAACAAGCAGCAAATTAATTTTTGAGTGGGACTGCATTTACTAGAAAAATAAACTATGGGGAAGTATGACGGCAACAACTTTGTTTGTTTTCACACACTAATGATATTTACAGGGACATATTATCAACGAATAAAGAATTATTTTTGCACAGTTCTTTGCACAACACCCAATAAACACAAGCAAAAGCATACAGTACCAATTACTTAAAAGGATATACTCCCCCTTGTCCAAACCTAATACTTTGTTCCAACCTGTTTGAGTTTAAACGCAAAGAAGGATTGTTGAAAAATTTTGAAAGGGGGGAAGGCCATTGACTTCCATAGTATTTTGTTCCTACTATAAATGGTCAATGGAACCTTTGTATGGAAATTTTTTCACATAGGCTCATTTTGGAAACGTAGCCCTATATACATTTCTGGAGATCACAAATATGTAGCCAGAAGTACGTATGACTGCATTTCATCTTTATAACGAAAGCTACGGGACGGTATGACGACGTTCCTTTTCGTACTACTAGCAGCTGACCGCTTACCTCCATACGGACGGCTTTCCTGCTGTTAACAGTTTGTCCAGTGGCTCGCAGCATATGTCGGCGGACTTGAGATGCAGAAAGAAGTTGACCGAGATTCAGGATTCGAAATGGTACCAGAAAGCAGGCAAGACAAAAACAGAAGCCAAAAAAAAAAATAAACAAGTAAATAACATGGTGAGAATGTAGTAAAATCAGAAAAACATGGTTAAAATCAGGAAGCTTTTCTTTTTCTGGATTGCTTTTTTTTGGGTGGGCGTTGGTCAAACCGGGGTACTTTTTAAAACACTATCGGTTGGGTTTAGAGAAGGGAGTGGGTGGGGCGATTCATCGTTTGGTCAGTCAGTCAGTTCAGTCAACAGAAGCCTCATGATTTACATGAGAAGAGCAGGCGCGAATGACATGGAAAATTTGAAATCCAAAAAACGTACATAGCAATCTTTGGTGGATACGCAAAAACCGAAAACTACAAAAAAAACATCTCCTGGAACATATTTGACGTTATCCGAAATGTATATAGGGTTACGTTTTCAGAATGAGCCAAGGTTGAATGTTTTGTTCAACAGAAGACATTCCTAAAAGTTTAGAACCACCTACGATTGAGTAAATAATAAATAAATGTAACTTTTTTGGTGAACCATCCCTTTAAGTATAAGAAGCCAACTAACATAAACAGTCAGCTTAATGCATTTAATAGTGACATACTTGTACCTCCAGCCCACAAATGTCTTTACAATCTATGAATCTTCCATGAAGGACATCAATAGGGATCCATTATCCTTCATTTCCCTCTTGTGTGTTTCCTTTTTTATCACCACTATAACAGCGCACTAAATTTGTTCGATCAAACATCTAATTCTCCTTCAGGCTCTCACCACAAGGCCCTTAAAGATCCCATTGACTGAAGACAGACTCGGGGACAGTCCTCCAGTAACAGGCGTTTCTATTAGCGGCTGATTTCAGCCAGCTGAAGGAGAGCGGGAGGGTCGGGATCTATCTGACCATTCAAAACTCAAACCTCACAATGGCACTGAAGACCCAATGGAAAGCAAGATGTGTACAAATCAATGAAAAATAAAATAAAATAAAGAGGAATTGACATTCGCCTGAGTCCTTGGGGCCAAAAAACAGCCGCTCTCAGCCTCAGCAGGGAAGTCTGCAAATGTTTCAATAGGACACAAACAGCTGAGAGATGCTGAATGGAG